>CM073774.1:88522664-88818692 GCA_037158775.1 Hetaerina titia | reverse complement strand
GCGATGGCATGGATCAAGTTTTTGACCAAAAGAAAAGCCCTCAGCGTCCCGGAGATGAAGATTCGAAACGTGCACACCCTCAGCTTACTTCTGGACATGTGTCTAGGGACTCTGAGGAAATTATACCTCAGTGATCCCCCAACTGTGCACCAGCCTATCGTCCCACCGCCGACCGATGCATGCATCAACTATGAGAACCTTGCGGTTGCAGAAAGTCAATCCGCAGAGGACTGTGCCCTCCGGATTCCAGAATTGCTGAAGAGATTCATCGAAGATGGGGGGCCATCTTCTTCAGACCATCAGACCGGACCTCTCTCTCAACGGCCGGGTGCTCACGGATTCGTCGGGAGAAGGCGACGTCTCCCAGGTTTTATTATCGAAGAAGCAGAAGAGGACGAGGACATGAATGCGACCGGACGAGAGCTAAGGCGTGGCGAACGTTGGTCTTATAAATTGGCAATGTGGGCACGTGACCAGGCAATTGACGAGAAGGAGAGAGCGTTGTTGAGAAATGTGAATGGGATTTTGAATAAGCTGGATGAACTGGAGTGGAGAAATTTGTTTCTCATTTACATCATTGAGAATGGAGTGATGGCAACGCATGAGACAATAACATATATGAGGCACTTTAAGGAAGCGAGCGCCACACAATTGTAGGATCTCGAATTTGAACTCAGCATGAAGCAGTTGTATCTGGCTTGCATGATGACACACTACGAGGAAAAGTATCTGGGTCCCCCAGAATTCACACGCAATGATGCATTTGAACGCCCATACTAATTATTGATCAATCCTGTAAATAATATATTATGTCTATGCTTTTCAATATCTGTTAAAGTTAAAAGTAAATATTAGTTATTAATATATCTTATTGAGTTGAATAAAGAAATGTTTCAAAATGAAGTCATTTGCATTTTAATTTCTTAGTTGGAATCATACCAGTTAGATTTTTCAGTCTGATGTTAATGTTTTAGGACCCTACTAGCCAAAGCTAGGGTTTATGGGAGGGATTGACTACACACCAGAATAATTTTAACCTAAATATATACGGTTAAGGCACGAGGAATGTCCGCGGGGAGAAAGCAATTGAGTTCTGCATGAGACAGGAGTTAGCCATCATCAACAGTTGGTTTAGACACCACAAAAGACGTAGGTATACATGGAAATTGTAAGGGGACTCAGAAAGGAGCGGCTATATCATATTCTGGTAAGGCACAGGTTTAGCAAGAATCTGATCAATTCAATTATCTTCCCGAGAGGGGATGCGGACTCTGACCAGTTTAGTTGTTATGAAATATAGAGTCCGTTTAAAAAAGCTAAGGTGTTGGGTTAGGAAATGGAATCTAGAAGCATTTAATGTATTAACTAGGAAGGAGTACAAACAGCCAATAGAGAAAGTCATGGTTGAGGGAAAAGAGTTGAGCACTATCGAGGAAATATGTAAATTTTTCAAAAAAAGGATATCGGAAGCCGCAAAAGAAACTTTTCGAACTGTTAAAAACTGAGAAGGACGAAGAAACAGAGTATCGTGGATGAGATGATAAGTAAAATCTTACTACTCAATATCCATTAAGCCGACGCAAGGACGTATGGAAGGGTGTGGTAGGTCACCAGCCATATTACATATATTCCCTCTACTTCCTCATGCACCTGGCACCGCGCGATCCACCAAAAACCTCGTGGAAACAGGACGACCGAACACCAATCATGCGGCATACCTACATACTATAAATTACGAGTATAACATGGTTGGTAGCCAAGTGCAAAAGAGCCGGTCAACGAATCATTGTTGAGTGTATTTGAAAATGAATTGGACAGGTATGGGGTGAGAATGAATGCACATAAAATAAAGTTTGTGAAATTTTTGACAACGATTACAAAGCTTTTTACAATTACAAAAGCTAAAAAGGCTAATAATGGTTATAATACGAAGGCCATAATTAGGCCAGCTGGAACAGTTTACCTATCTTGGAAATATATTGAACAAAAATGTTCGAAGCAGTCGTGGTATAAGAAGAAAAATTACTTCAGGCAAATAAGTTTTCACACGGAGGAGGAAATTGATGACTGGGGCGTTGTGTAAGGATATTAAGTAAAGACTCATTAAAACTTTGATATGGAGTGTTTGTGGTTTTTTGTGTTTGTGATTTGGAGATGGAATGCGAAAGACTGTGATAGAGGGCAGGAAATTAGGCAGGCGTGGTTAGGGGGAGGAAAAGGATAGGCATGTCGGGAGAAATGAAGGGAGGCAGGAAATATACGGAATTTCTTTTCACTTCAACCTCCACACCCCCAGTTTATGAAGCCATCAAATGCACGTACCTACTACACTCCCATCCAATTCGAGCAGTCCAGTGAGCAGGAGGATAGCACTTTTAACGGCTGCGAACTTCCAGGAGTATTTACACGAACGGCCTCGAAACTCTGTCCCCGCCTCTTTTGATTACTCCAGGGGAAAATGCGATGGAAGCGACGCGGTATCGCATTCGAATCCCCGGTTTCTAATCCTGGAAAAAGATACATTTCGGCGTGGAATACAGTTCTGCCGAATGAACAGCCTTCCATCCTGGGGTCGGCGCAGAGATATGCGGAATTACCGAGAACAGAGGCGCAGTGAGTAGGGACGGATATGAACTTACGGGAATCTGCGAGTCGAAGGGAAATGAAAAGCAAAAAGTGTTGATGATGCATTATTTTTTTCATATTGAACATTAAAGCAGCGCTAACGACCAAGAGCAGATTTTCATTTACTTGGGCGCGGAAGACTTAACGAAATATTTTCCGAAAATCGAAACATTTCGCCAAAATAAGCTCCGCGTGAACAGTAGGGCCACTCAATCAAGTGCCCCTAAGCCACTTCCCGCACATTGACTTCACTTTAAAAAAAAAGAGGAAGGACGATCCCCGCTATCATAACGGTTTCCGCATTTCCCTCTCTCGTATGCGCACGCACATCATAATTCTCCCTCATTAACGCCGGCTCTCGGCAATCTCGATTCTCTCCAAAAAGTGAGGAGAAGCGCATTTAACACCACCACAACAACCAATTGACAATCGTTTATTTACCAACGCCTCGCGGACGTGCGATAGTGGACGACGCGGAAAGGGGAAACAGCCACTGGCGATTCCATTCACTTTCTGCGATTGTAAAGCATTGCGATTAGCAAAAACGATTGCCCTAATAAAACATTCCCGGCGCTAACTCTCCACGGCGTACATTGAGATGCGTCATCCAAATGCGAGTGTGGGTTACCCCAAAAACAGAAGTAGTAGTAGTTTTGGGTTTTTTTTGGGTGCATCGACAGCTATGGTCATTTTGCACCACTGTCTTAACTTTTAAAACCATAGTTAGCTTTTAATAAATATTAAAAAAAGATACATAAATATTTAAAACAGATAACATTAAAAATAATAAAAAGGCCGCGACTGAAGTTGCCTCATAAGGCCGGTTTTGCTTAAAAATAATAAAACTATTTAATGAGTTGGGGTCGTCCCCTAAAACATTAGCTAAATCGCCCCTTATTTGAAACTTTTCTCTGGCCTTGCGATATTTGTTGCGCTGTGTCAGGATATGTTTCACAGTCAGGGGTAAGTCACATTCATCGCAGCGCGGTTGCACTTTTCTTTCCGTAAAGAGGTACGAGTGCGTGAGGGCAGAGTGCCCTAGCCTCAGGCGTGTGATCGTGACCTCTTCCCTCCGATTTTTCCGGATGGAAGACGGCCATGCCGAAACGACCGATTTTATCTCCCCGAGTTTATTGTTATTTAAGGACCGCCAAGCTTCCTTCCACTGGTTTAGGACCAAACTCCGCAAGGCGGCCTTATGTCCTCCACATGTACCAAAGTGGAATCGGTCTTGGTTTTGCCCTGAGCTTCCTTTGTTGCTTTTTCAGCTTCTTCGTTGCCAGGTATTCATTTCTACGTGACCAGGAGTCCATATAAAGGATACCCTGCTACCCTTCCTCTGAAGGGATAGGAGGGTATGGTGGATCACCTTAACTATCGGGGGCCTTGGTGAGAAGACCGATATCGATTGTAGGGCGCTTAACGAGTCCGAACAGATGAGGAAGGAGCCGCTAATTTCTTTTATTTGTTTTAGGGCGGTTCTTATGGCTGACAGTTCGGCTGTGAATATACTGCAGAGCGTGTTCAGTTTTCCCCTCACGACTCCATGATAGCGGGACACGACCGCATAGCCACAGGCGGACTCCGACTTCGACCCATCGGTGTAGACCGGGACGAGTTCGGGGTGCGATCCGAGGAAGGCATTAAAGAGTCGCTGGTATTCCGACTCGGTTGTGAGCGCTTTACAGTGCGCATGAGGCATTGACTTAATATCCGGCTTTGGTATTAGCCAAGGGGGATGTCTGGCGTAGGAGACGGGGCACACTTCAGGAAAGGTAAAATTGAGTTCCTGGATAAAATCATTAAAACGAATGGCCACGGGCCTGCCTTTTCCGCCTGTTAAATAAGTCTAAAAATCTGGAGTTAAAAGAATTTTAAAACATGGGTGCTTGGTCACAGATAAAACTTTACAGGCATAATTCCCCATCAAAATCATCCTGCGGGTTGCCAACGAAGGCTCGCCTGCATCAGCAAGTAGGCTTGGGACTGGGCTGCTTCTAAATGCCCCCGTGGCCAACCGAATCACGGCGTTGTGGACACACGTAAGGGGTCTCAGATAGGACTCTCGTCCTGACGAGTATATTATAGAGCCGTAGTCCAGTTTCGAACGGACCAGGCCTCGGTATAATAGAAGCATCGTACAGCGATCTGCTCCCCATGTGGAGTGGGTTAAGTACCTTAGAACGTTTAGGGTTTGGCGACACTTCTCGCGTAATACCCGTAAATGCTCTCGCCAGTTTAATTTTTTGTCTAGGATCAAGCCGAGAAACCGGATGGATTCCACAAATGGGAGATTCCGACCCAGCAGGTTCAAAGTCGGTGGTATGTGCTGTCCGCGAAGACGGTGGAAGTGGACACATTTCGTTTTCTCCGTGGAGAAACGAAATCCGTTCCTTCACGACCAATCTCCCAGTTTATTTAAGGTCACCTGGGCTTGCCTGGAGGCGTATGCCAGTCTTGTCGACCTGCAGAAAATAGCTAGGTCGTCCACGAAGAGCGATGCCATCACCGAGGCATTGACGCATTCCGTGACGTCGTTGATTGCGATGGCAAACAGTGTCACACTCAGCACTGATCCCTGATGTACCCCGTTCTCCTGGATGTGATATCGGGATAAATACTTGCCCGTCCGCACTCTAAATGTATGGTTTGTAAAAAAAATTGTTAATAAATATGGCCATATTGCCTCTAAATCCCCACTTGTGCAACGTGTTTAAAATTTTTCGTCGCCACACACTATCGTAGGCCTGCTCGAGGTCGAAGACCGCTACGACGTGTTGCCGTAGGAGAAAGGCTTCCTGGATGAAATTGTCAGCGCGCACCAGATGGTCTGTCGTGGACCTCTCGCGCCAAAAGCCGCACTGAGCGTCGGAAAGAAGGCGTCGTCTCTCCACGCACCAGACGAGACGTCGGTTAAGCATTCTTTCCATCACTTTGCACAGGCAACTGGTGAGAGAGATGGGTCGATAACTGCTCGAGTCGCTTTTATTCTTACCCTGTTTCGGGATGGGTATCACCACGGACTCCCGCCAGGAATTCGGGAAACTACCTTCAATCCACAATTGATTGAGGGTATCGAGGACCCCTCCCAACGCTGATCCCGGAATATTCCGGAGAAAATCGTTGTGGATTCGATCCATTCCCGGCGCGGTGTCATGGGAACCCGTGATGGCAGACTTCAGTTCCCATGGTGAAAAGGACTCGTTGTATTCTGCAGGTGTTCTTGCTTCGCAGAAATTGAGAGGGACTCTCTCACATCGTTTCTTTAAGTTTGCATCATAACCCTCGTCACTGCTGTTGGCCGCGAACTGCTTGGCGAAAGTATCGCTTATTTCCGGGGGTGAAGTCACCACCCGTCCAGCTACAAGCAATGGCGAGATGACGAAGGAGCCCTTGGACCCGGAGATTTTTTTGACTTTGTCCCATACCCGAGTGATTGGAGTCCTATGGCTGATTGTCGAGACGTATTCTATCCAGGAAGCCTTTTTGGCCTGCTTCACCTTCTTCCGAGCTCGCGCTCGTAGGCGGCGGTATGCTGCCAGGTTTGTTGCCGTGTGGTACTTTTGAAATATCTTCAGCGCTTTCTTCCTCGTCCGGATCGCCCTGTCGCAATCCTCGTTCCACCATGGGACAGGTGCACGATTTAGTGTGCCGGACGTAAGAGGGACACTTCCAGTAGCTGCCGCCACGAGCGCTGAGGTCAGTGTCTCGACGTTGTGCAACGTGTCGAGACTAGCGTCATGTTTAAATTTAAAATGGGCCTTGAAGAGTCGGCACGGTTGATACGCCAGTTTACCGGTTTGAAGATGTTGGGTGAAAAATCTTCTTTCGCGAGTAGAAGAGGAAAATGGTCACTCCCACAAAGATCGTTGTGAGCCGTCATCTTCAGCTTTGGGGCTAAACTTCTCGAGTATATAGAGAGATCTATTGCTGAGAATTTCCCGTTATAGCTAGCTATTAAAGCGAGTTTTTTCACCACTATTTAATAAAAACAAGTTAAAATCCTCAATAAAATTAGATAACATTCGTCCTCTTTTATTGTTTGGGGCCGTTGAGCCTCCCCATAGAGGATCATGGGCATTAAAATCGCCCATCAAAATAAATGGTCGAGGTAGCTGACGGACAAGGGCTTCCAGATTGAAACGTGTTACCGGTGCACCCTCCGGCAGATAGACGTTACATAACGTCATCTTCTCTGGGGTGTGCACTGTGACTGCCACGGCTTGGAATTGTGTGTTCAGTTGGATTCGGAAGTTGTAAAGGGCCTCACGAATCGCAACTGCCACTCCTCCTTGGGCGCGTTGACCGCTCGTGTCGTCAAGTCTAAAAACAGTGTACCCCTTCAAAACGCCCTTGTCTGCCACCTTAAAATGTCTCTTGCAGACAGATGCAAGAGGGATTAAAATGGCCAGCTCCCCCTTGTGCCGATAAAAACCATTGCAGTGTAAAAACCATGATGGTTGTTTAAATATAAAATGGTAAATATATAGATGCTTAAAAATGTGGTGAGATGACCAACAGATTAACGATCATCGCTTCAAGAGATGCTTCCTCCTCCAATCGCTTGCGAAGACCTCGGTATCGGAGATACTATGGTCTTCCTCCGGAACCTCCGGCTTTTTGGGTTTCGTCGGAGGTGATGGGGAAGGGGTCTTCTCACGCCCTTTCGGCGCGCTCCCCTTGGTGTATCTTAAACAAAGTGAACTCTCTGCCCTCCGGAGACTCTCAAGGAACAAAGACATCACCATCTTGCCGGCAGACAAGGGAAACGCCACCGTAATTTTGAAAACAGAAGACTATCGGCGGAAAATTTTAGACCTTCTAGACGATGCGGCATACCGGAAGCTGTCCCGGGACCCCACGGAATCCATTACGAAGCGGACTGTTGAACTCATCAAAAAATCCAACATCCCTACGGAGATCTCACGGAACCTGCGGCCACAGGCACCAGCTCCACCACGAATGTATGGTCTACCAATGATCCATAAAACTGGAATCCCGCTATGACCGATCGTTAGCGCCATCGGCTCACCAAAATATAATCTCGCTAGATATCTAACAGGCGTTTTAGCGCCGCACGTCGGGAACTGTAGCCATCATGTGAAAAACTCCGCGGACTTCATCAACACTCTTCGGGGAATCCACCTAAATCCATCGGACATCATGATCAGCCTGGACGTAGTGTCATTATTCACCAGAGTGCCACTCCAGGACACTTTCTCTCCTAGAGAAGAAGTTCGACGCCGACACAGTGAAGCTTTTTCACCACGCTCTTACTTCGACTTACTTCACCTTTGACAACTGCTACTATGAGCAGAAGGACGGAGTGGCCATGGGGTCCCCATTGTCACCGGCCATTGCCAATTTCTTCATGGAAGAATTTGAGGAACATGCGCTCCAATCAGCCCCCTACCGGCCAAAACATTTTTATCGGTACGTGGATGATACTTTTGTTATCTGGCCACATGGAGCTGACACCCTGAAGCCGTTCTTGGACCACATGAACAGCCGACACCCAGGCATCCAATTCACTATGGAATCGGAGGAAGAAGGAAGATTGCCATTCCTCGACATACTCATCCAAAGGAAAGAAGACGGGAGTTTGAGCCATAAGGTATATAGGAAGCCGACTCATACCGACTTATACCTGAACGCAAAAAGTCACCACCATCCAGAACAACGGTCGGCGGTTCTTTCATCCTTGCTGCATAGAGCCAAAGTCATTTCCGACCAGCAGAGCCTTCCTGCAGAAGTCGGACATCTGAAGAAGACATTCCGGGAAAATGGTTTCAGTCCGCGAGAAATCTCCATGGCCCTGAAAAGGGCCTTCGGAGGAAAAAGGGAGACACGTGAAGAAGAGCGGAAACCGGTGGCCAACGCATTCCTGCCGTACATCTCTACGGTATCTGGCAAGATTTCGCGCATTTTGCGTAATCATAACATACGGACAGTGCACCTACCACACAAAAAACTAAGACAAGTCTTAGTTCGCGCCAAAGACCCCGCCGGACTGAAATTGCCTGGTGTCTACAGCATACCATGCGAGTGTGGCGAAGAGTATATCGGTGAGACGGGAAGAACGATCGAGACCCGAATTAAAGAACATAAGCGTCATCTCCGACTCTACCAACCATCAAAATCGGCGGTTGCGGAGCATGCCATTGATTGCGACCACGCGATACGCTGGGAAGAAACCAAAATGCTCCACCATTCCAAAGGCTACTGGGACCGCCTCACCAAGGAGGCAATTGAAATACGGCTCTCTGAAAAAAACTTTAACAGAGACGAGGATTTCAGCCTAAGCAGGACATGGAACCCGATCCTGAAAATGGCGGGAAAACGTGCTCGGCCTCCGCCAATCAGAAGGGACCCAACATGACCTAAGCAGGACATGGGACCCAATCCTGAAAATGGTGGAAAACGTGCTCGGCCTCAGCCAATCAGAAGGGACCCAACATGACCACCGAGGATATATAAACCGGCACCTACAGACTGGCATCATCGGCCCTGATGACGATGGAAAAGGATTTCATCGAAACGTCGGCAGCGATGGAGATGGAGGAGATTACCCGGATGAAATCCCGAAAAGAATTCACTGCCATCATCCGCCGGGAGAAATTGAAGTCCTACATCCCCTTGGTGGTTTTGGGTGGGCTCTTTTTTGAAGGGCCCACTGGAGTAGGTGGCTCGCTTGCCACCTTATTCGTTGTCTCTTTCGTGTTTTTTAAATTTTTCGTTCGGACGTCCGCGGAGGTCTCTTTCGGGACGTCTGTTTGCGTGGAGATGGTACACTTTCGTAATGGGGCAGTCGCGACGGAAGCAAAAGACCGGGAGAAAGTTGGGGCGATGAGAGCCCTGTACTTCCTCCTCGCTTCCACATATGGTATTTTTCCGAGCGTCTTTAGCTCCGTGACCTTTCTTTCCTCTTTCATCTTCGGACAATCACGGGAGTACACTGGATGTGCACCCCCACAATTGACACAAAGAGGTTCCGAGAAGCACTCTTTATCCTCGTGCGCGCCCTTGCCACAGCGCGGGCAGGTTGCCCTGCCCTCGCAGCGAGCCGCGACGTGGCCAAAACGTTGGCATTGAAAACAAGGCAAGGGATTTGGAATGAACGGCCTCACTGGGACCGATTCATAGCCGATGAGCACCTTGTCGGGTAGCCTATCGCGCGCGAACATCAGGATGACGGATGTTGTGTTGATCGTCTCGCCGTTGCGCCTTGTGGTAAGTCGACGACAATCAATCACTCCTTGGGAGAACATTTCTCTCTTGATCTAGTTGACCTCCACATATAAAAGATCGTAGTGGCTGATGACTCCCCGACAAGTGTTGAGAGTGCGGTGCACCCCCACCTTTACCGGTATGTCATGGAGCATTCCCATTGCTAAAATTTTCTCGCTCTGCTTATCGTTAAGGGTCTCAATGAGCAATGTACCATCTCTTAGTTTCCTGACCCTCTTAGGGTCCCCAGGCACGATCTGGGATAGTACTCTTTGAATAAAGAAAGAAGAAATCTTTTTCAAGGTCTCACCTTCCTTCGCACAAGATATTACCAAATACCGCTTACATGCGGCGTTACTCTGATCTCCCCCGACCGTGTCCGGACGGGATCTCTTAGGTGGTGGAAAATTTGTTTCCTCCATAGAAAGTAATTATTCGTCCCTCGGCCTCCCCACCCACCATGGAGCCACACATTCGGGACGCCGCTCCGCTGAACCGGAGAGGTCGCCAGGGCTAACTCGAGGGATATAGCGCTTCAGGAGTGGTTGTCTGTTTCGGGGTCGATCTTCGATGCAAGGGCCCACCAAAGCCCCTACATCTTCGACCTCCCTACGCAGACCCCCACAACTTTGGCACTTCCCACCGGAGCATAAAAGCGACGGAAGTCGATTGACCGGGAGTGGCTAGGTCCCGGCCACCCGTTTACACGACAACCGGGGCCAAAAAGGGCTATCGCCCCCTAATCCATACAGGGCATCCAAAACCCTGCTGGGAACCAGAGAGCTCACCCTCCAGGATCCCCATCTCTCCCTTACGGGTCTCCAGGCACGCATCCCTTGCTGGCTGGGGGTTTGTTTTCAGGGTTTTCTCCCCGCCCTTTTAGTCGCCTCTTACGACAAGCAGGGATACTGCGGGAGTATTCTCTATCCCCCTACCCGCGGGGGGGGGGGGCTTAAACTATTTCGCGAAATCTTATTCGTCGATCACTCGAAACACCATGTCAAAGATTTTTTCGATCATTTTGGTGCAAGACACTTCTAATGGACTTCCAAAGCAATGCTCATCATTTGTGGATGTACGGCCATGTTTAAACTCATTTAAACAATTGTAAACAATCACAAACACAGAAGCAGGTGGGCCATGAACTTCAACCAACTCGGTTTTTATCTCTTTGGGTGTTAAGCCTTTCAAATAGAAGTGATCTGTCACTGCATGAAACCCATTTTTTCAATTTCTCTGAATAAATAAGTCTACTGCTTCTATCGACTATGAAAATGAAAGACCACGCATTGGATACACCTCAAACTTAAACAGTAGTTCAGTGAGAGATGAGGCTTACTAAAAGCAAACATTTTCCATTACTAGGGAATAATAACCACATCTCAAAAACTTCCAGTCTATGCCTATCATCTTGCTTCAATGGTCAAGTTTCTGAGCCATATAAAACCATTCTCCTGGCCAAAGTTTTAACTTTATTTTCTTAATCTTCTTACTTAACAACCCTATAGTAAATTCCCTTCTTCTGGTGAAAGCTTTTTTCCTAATGAAAGTCTTCTTCGTACATTGACATTACTATCACAATCTTGGTCCAAGACACTTCCAAGATATGTAAACTCTTTCCCCTACTCTTGTTTTTGCTCTCCTATTTTAATATAGCCTTTCCCTCAAAACACCAAAACATTTGTTTTCTTCACATTGATTCTCATCCCATACTTATCACACTGATTTTTTGATGAGCTCAGCGATGCTTGTAATTCTCTTTGCTACTTGGCTAACTGATTCTGATCTCATTATTCTCATGCCACTTCTAAAATTTCCTCCAGATATGTATTGACCAGCACAGGTGACAATGGACACTCCTGTTTTACCCCTCTTTCTAACACCACCCATACAAACTCTCCATCAGCTACTCCTGGGCTGTCTGAGACATACAGGTTGTAGATGAGTCACCTATCCTTCCAAAATACTCCTACTCTCTGAAAAACATTCATTCATCATCAATATTTAAATCCACAATTAGTTTACTGCTGCCCTCCATTCTTTTCTATTCAGTGTTATTCCTGCACCTCTTGCTAGCTTTTTTCTATGTCATTATAAATTTGTCCTATGTACTTAGCCTTCCTCACTGGAACGTACCTTCAATTATGTTTTTAACTAATTCACTTTGCCTAAAGGTGCTTCCAAACCATCTATTCTTTTTTGAGAAAAGAGTTCTCCATATGGTCCTTTCCTTTCAACTCCCATACATCTTGGCAGCTGATGAACATTTTGCACACAAAAAGCATGAACTTTGCAACTGGCAGGGGCAATGATTTTCATGGACATTGTTATGTAACTGCATTCACCAACATACAATCAACTACTGAATCCAAACAACTTTCAGTGGCTTCAAAAGCAATTAGTGAATGGCACTGCATGCAGTTAAGTTTGTTCTGGTCAGTCAATATTTAAACATATGAAAACAACCCTTTTAAAATGTGACTCCTATGTTCCTTTTTATTAGTGATCACATTACTATGGCATCATGCATATCTCTCACATTCCTTAACCCATACCTATCATATCCCAAGTGGTTATTCAAGTCGAGACTTTCTACTAACTTTTAGTCATGGCATGAGTGAACACCATTTCAAGTAAAAATTACCATTCAATTTATAGTACTTGACACATTCTTCATAACACCAATGTAATTGGAATAAAAACATTGACTGACAACCAAACCTGCATAGAAATGAACTTTGATTTTTGGAAATTATTTCAGAACAAATGGAAATAGTCTACTATTCTTCTGCCATCATCTCCATAATATGATAATGTTATGGTCAAGGGTATCAATATTATGTTATTAATAATAATAACAGCAAACTTACATGTATTTATTATATCAAACTTAGCCAAAAATGTTTGTTATCTAACAATATGAGACATGCTTCAATACTTACACAATATATATTATACATATATATATATATTTATTATCATAGGTAATTTACACAGTACAACAGGATATAAATTTATGTATATAACAACTTCTCAAAAATAACCATCAGATGCATGTTAATATATAACAAAGCAATTTATAAATGTCTTTGATAATGGCCCATTTGCCCTCAAATTATGAATCAATTAAAGGCGCTTCTAGCAAATTTGTAGATTTACCTTCACAGGGTATTTCACAACCACTTTTTCAACAAATATGAGAAGCAATCCAAAAAATCAATACTCAAAGGGTTCCTTAAAATTCACTTGAATTAGACTTCAGCAAAAATATTTCACAGACACAACTGAACAAGTATTACTGAGAACATTTCCCAACACATGTACAACCAGCTGCCAAATTTCACAACATTAAAAAAAGAAAGTCCTAGTAGTAAAACCATAGAACACAGGAAATGATATGTATCATTACTTGTTTACATAAAAAGTAAAGAACTTTGTAATTGTTATGGCAAGACCGTTGACATGTGCTCTTCCAAACAAATCTGTAAGAAATGTTTGCATAGCCAGCATGTACACAGGCAAATCAAGAGTTTTATAAAAGTGATGTAGCAAAATATACTATTTCTGATACAATACAGAAGACCAAAAGAATATCTTATCATGTCATCCAACAAGTTAATATATCACAACATTCATGGAAATGATGAAATGCTGCCCTTAAAAAGAGGTGACAACTGTTGTAATAAAAATAGAGAATAAATCTTTGGCAGAAATCAGAGATAGCCTGATTATATTAATTATTTACACTGTTGACTCTCAGTTCTCCCCCTGCATCATGCCTTGACAGGAAAAGAACAAAAAAAAATACATGCAGAGTTGAAAATCCTTCAAACTGAAAATGTGACCAAGGGATTGACCGTTGATGGAAATAGTCATTCAGTGCCCCTTGGACTGGTAATAATTTTGCCCAAGTTGAAAACAAAGGGCCCTGAGTTCCCTTTTTTCAGTCACTGTTACAAGCAAAACAGCATCTTCTTGAAATTGGGTTGAGCTGAAGTTGTTGCCCAGAGTATTAATTAACACATTCCGTTTGTAATCAAAATGAATACAGACATTTAATCTTTTCATCTATCAACAGTAAAAATGTTTAGGCACCAATTGCACACTGGGAGAAAATTCTCCCACAGTTCATAAGAATTGAACTTTGAAAGGCAATCTTACGCCATTCAAGATATGTGGAAAAATATTTAAAAAAGAAGCATCTTATTCATCACAAAGAAATGTTTGAGGATTTACTCATTAAATTGAAATTTACCTTGTGGAATATTTCTGTAAAGAATACAGTAACTCAAGTGTGCAAAAGAAAAGTAAGGGACACCAGTGGTTACAAATCTGGCCCAGGCAGTCAAGCTCTTAGACATTTAGCTAATTGGCTGTACAGGTTATAAAAGCAAATGGTCATGTGTACAAAATGTATCAAAAATTAAAATAGGTCACTCCAATCAAGTTAATATATCTGTACATATATAATTACAATCTCAGATAACTAATGATATATATAAATATTATTTTACAGGTAACAGATGGAATAGCAGAAAATTAGTCACCATTATTCCCTGGTCATCCTTGAGATACTACAGGAAATATAGCAGTCTGGTGACCAACAAGCTTGTTTATTAATATTAATTAAAGTAAAGAAATTAAGTTAATTAAAGCAATAAAGCTTCAGTTAAGGGCTTCATATAATAAACTATTCCTAGTAATGGAACCTTACAGCCTCCTGAGTGTGGCAACATTCAAAGAGGAACTTTTGACCTTCCTAGAAGGCAGGACGGAGAGGGGGGCAAACGAACTATCACCATCAGTCGGGGCACCAAGTTCCTGAAAATTACAACAAGGGAGAATTTAAGAAACTATTTACATCAGATATATTGAAACAATTTGCCTACCAAATCTTGGCTCACTTTAACAAAAAAATTTATCACATTACAACCGTACTGAAGGTTACAACATGCACCTTGGAATGTACAAAAGTAAAATTTTAATTCTACGATTCCATTTGTCAAGCTTTCATAATCATATTATGTCAGTGGGAATTAAGATTACAAATTCTTTCCAATCTTATATTAACAATGGCAACTCTGTCCAAAAGTGTAAAGATACATCAATTTGATATTTTAACTGATATGAAATTAATCTAATATTCTTCCACATTAGTGTCTTCAATTTTCAATTTGTTGTGACTGAGCATTAAAATTTAAGGGGATACATGCACATCTCTCAAAATACCACATAATTTGAAGGAGAAGTGGATCCCCAAAAATTGAAAAGTAGAAGATGCTTGAAAAAATTAGGTGTCCTTTTAGCAGTAAAAAATGTTTTAAGTAGCTGATCAAGAATAGGCATATGTAAGACAAATGGCAAAAAGGAAGTCAACAGATCAGTTCTTTTAAAATAGGAGGTGATCTTAAAATATTTAACAAGAGAGAATGAAAGAGTACAAATCATGAAATGCATTTTATGGATAACCTTTAACATTCCTTGAGAAGCTTTCACTTCTGTCTCCCTGATGTTCCACTACAATATCACTACTGCAGTGACACTTAAAGAGATGGTCAATAAGCCAATTAATATAATATTAATGAACCTTAATAAAAAAAACATTTGATAAGGAATGAACAGAAGACACTGATTTTCCACATATAATTTTTTTTTATATTTAAACCTAGTTTTCATTACAGCATAATGGAAAAGTGTCTTCTTTCATCATGAAGAATTTCCACTAATTTACTCCTGAAACTGTCATTTAGTCAAGAATGAAAAGAAGTCAGAGTCTTAAGTCTCACCGTAAGATTATTACAGCTAGCCAGTCTCATCTGACCCAACTGCGATGAAGGTGATTGGAGGTTTGTAGTGGAGCTGTTGAATGGACTCATCATAGTGGACACAGCACGCTTCAGTTTATTGGGGGTTTTGTTGAAGCTGAAGGCACGGCCCACCTTCATCCTAGTCCGTGACGCAAACCTGAAAGAATAATTTTGAACCTAATGGACCCATAAGAATACACTGCTTCATGATGAATCATGTCCAATTAGATGCAGATTGTGGTCAGGCCTAATTGCAAATCGCGAAACCATAGAAATTCAAGATCTTGTGAAGAACAAAATAAAAAATTCTCTCATTGGAAAGTCACTCAACATTGCCTGATGCTACTCATAGAACACACATGCATTTAGGTCCAAAAATCACCAAAAACTTTGTATGAATGATTGCTGACAGCTTGAGCTGTCTATGCCTCGAGGTTTTGAAAGAACAGCAAAATCTCATGCTCTTCCTCAAAATTGTAGTACTTGCTGTTTGAGTAGAAGCATACCATTTTATCCCCCTTTTTTTCCATTTGGTCAGTGGATTAGTCAGACAAAAGTACACCCTTAACTAACAATCCTCCAAAAATGAATCGGTTATATAAGATCGCAAAGTTAGATAATAATTGCATCTTCTTCCCAATAATTTTTGCCAATAAAGAAATATCAAAATTAGGAATTCATATTTTTGCAACAGGCCGTGCAGTGCAGAAAAATTGGCAGCTTAACTACTCAGCATCATTCTTTTTTAAATTGTCATGAAGATGTTCATGTAGCGATGGGTGCATTCAAAATTGGATTTGATCTAACATTGTTCTTTCAACAAATCTAAAATTCTGAAAGCGATCCTGTTCTACTGTTAAAGTTTTTAATTCTCGTTTGATCTTATTTATTTAGTGTTTGACATAAACCTAAATATATTTATAAATTCATTCTATTTTGAACGCATTGGTATTCATTTTCATTTTATAACCAATACAAATTAATATTTTAAGTTATGATTAAAATAGCCAAGTGACATGTGATTTCACTCTAAAACCACTTTTTAATTTTGTCCATATATATTATTATTAGGTAATCTACCGGTTAAGGTAGGTTTCTGGATGGACACAACTATCAAATAAACATTCTGTAACTCCAAACAAAACTCAATCCAGCAACCTAATCTACATCAGGTCCCTCTTTATCTGTGTAATTCTTTCCTCCCTTCATCCCATCCAACATCCCTATCCTCTTCCTACCCTTTCCTCGCTTGCCCAACATTCTCCCCTCTAATACCTTGTTCAACATTCCACTACCGCTCAATACACCTTTCACCCATTTTTCCTGCCTCCATAGGATTTCTCTCAACAAACCCCTCTCCTTACCCACCATCTCCAGTACTTCCTCATTTGTTTTCCTTTCGGTCCATTTCACCTTCTCCATTCTTCTCCACACCCACATTTCAAAAGCCTCCAATCTACGTCTATCCTCCTGCTTCAGCGACCACGTTTCCGTGCCGTACATAGCTACACTGCATATCATAGTTTTTACGAGTCTTTTCTTAACCTCCATACTCAATGTCCCCATCATCAACTCCCTCCTCCTCGAGAAAGCCTCCTTGCCTAGCTCAATTCTTCTCCTTACGTCCCCACTACTTTGACTGTGTTGGTCCAAAACACTTCCGAGATATGTACAGACATGCCAACTTTCAAAAATGAAAAATCGGGAAGACATGCCAACTTTCAAAAATGAAAAATCGGGAGATTTTTAGAAGTGTATCACGAAGTAATCACTTTTAATTACCACAATATTTGCATGGCACCTTAATCCCTTTATGACACTTTGCCAATTTTTAATGAATGTCACACTTTATTAACATGTTAAGCTAAGTACACAATTTGAACAGTTCATCAAGAACGTAAGAAGGAAAAATCGGGAGTCTCCCGCTTAAATCGGGAGAGTTGGCATGTCTGTATGTAAACTGCTCAACCTGCTCTATTTTTTCCCTGCCTATTTTAATATTTAGCTTAGCCTTTTTCTTTCTGGAAAATCGCATAACCTTTGTTTTATTAATATTGATTCTCATCCCATATTTATCACACTGAACCTCCAATTCACTCAACAATGCTTGCAACCCCTTAGCTGAATGAGCAACTAATGCTTGGTCATACGCAAACCTAACCGAATTTACGAATTCCCCTCCGACTTTCATTCCCACCTCCAATTCCTCCCATGCCTCTTTAATCATTTCCTCCACATATACGTTGAACAGCACCAGTGACAATGGGTAACCCTGCCTTACACCTCTTCCTAACACTGCCAATCCAGACTCACCATTCCCCACTCGCACCTGAGCAGTCTGAGACATGTACAGGTTGCGGACCAGCCAGACCTCATGAATGCCAGATTGAGACAGTCTCAGTCTTCACTTCAAGTCTCAGACTTCATTTATCTCTTACAATATTTGTCAAAAGTAATAGCATTTCAATAAAAATGTGTGGCTATTTTAGAAAATCTGCAACAAAGTTGTCTGTGGGCTCCTGCATGTGCAGTATCAACAAATAAGTATCCAGTGTGACCATATTGTCATTTAACCTCCACAGTATCTTAAATTGCAAGTTTTTCCTGCTTTATCAATTATCTCCATAAAAGACAACTTATCATAAATGGACTTACTGCAGCCAATTATCTATGGTAATGACTTAATAACCAACATAATCAACCAGAAGGTCAGTTTGATAGGTGTAGGTAGAGCTCACCTAGTACTTAGCTCAGTGGCATGTGAAGCACACACATCAGAGGGGGGTAAGTTCCTTTCCCTCCACTGCCTGCGCTTTCCCAGGAAAGTCTGGTACTCAAAAATTCACACAATTTGGATGAAGTTGAGGATGCCCAGAAGCACCCTGGGGAAATGAGCCCAGTCCCTCCAGCCAGTTGACCAGTGCTCTACCCACTGGACGACCACATACTCAATAACTTATACTATGTGAATTATTGTCCATTTTATTACAATACAAATTTTTGCGACATGTCATGGTTGAATTTTACATGGTATCTAGGCACGAGAAATTTCATAGTAATATCATGGAATGGTAATTTTTGGTAGTTATTAATACTAATAATCCTCTTTCAGACATTCAATGGTAAATATGGGCCTTTGTATCTACTAAACACAAATATTTATCCAATTATGAAAGTTTCCTAGGTTAGGGATTCCAATATAATTCAGATTACACTTCAATACGTTTACTTTCTTAAATTTTTACTAAATTATCCTGAAATTGAATATGCAAGGAAGACACTAGTCTGGTACCATGACATGTCAATGCTGATGAGGTGCACAGAATGCACCACCCACTTAAAATCGTTGAATCTTAAATATATCAAGTTTTGGGGTTTTATTTGAATCTTGGATCAATAGATTCAACAGGATTCAATTATTCCTCCAATTCTGACCTCATCCCTACTTCCATGGTACAATTTTGATGATTATGATTTTTCTAATTGGAAAAAATGATTCATTATTTTTCTCACAACACTATAAAGCAAATAGTATTATTATTATTAGGTAATCTACCGGTTAAGGTAGATTTTTGGATGGACACAACTATCAAATAAACATTTTGTGACTCCCCACCTAGCAAACTAATCTATATCAGGTCCCTCTTCATCTCTGTGTACTTCTTTACTCCCTTCATCCCGTCCAACATCCCTATCCTGTTCCTGCCCTTACCTCGCTTGCCCAACATTCTCCCCTCTATTACCTTCTTCAACATTCCACTACCGCTCAATACGCCTTTCATCCATTTTTCCTGCCTCCATAGGATTTCTCTCAACAAACCCCTCTCCTCCCCCACCATTTCTAGTACTTCCTCATTTGTTTTCCTTTCGGTCCATTTCACCTTCTCCATTCTTCTCCACACCCACATTTCAAAAGCCTCCAATCTACGTCTATCCTCCTGCTTCAGCGACCACGTTTCCGCGCCGTACATAGCTACGCTCCATATCAGAGTTTTTACGAGTCTTGTCTTAACATCCCTACTCAACGTCCCCGTCATCAACTCCCTCCTCATATAATGAAAAGAGAAACTTTATAATTCCACATAGATTTAATCTATGTGGAATTATAAAGTTTCTCTTTTCATTATGTTAAGTCGATTCCATGAAGTCACGCCCGAGACAACGAATTAACTCCCTCCTCCTTGAGAAAGCCTCCTTGCCTAGCGCAATTCTTCTCCTTACGTCCCTACCACTTTGACCGTATTGGTCCAAAACACTTCCGAGATATGTAAACTGTTCTACCTGCTCTATTTTTTCCCCGCCTATTTTAATATTTAGCTTAGCCTTTTTCTTTCTGGAAAATCGCATTACCTTTGTTTTATTAATATTGATTCTCATCCCATATTTATCGCACTGAGCCTCCAATTCACTCAGAAATGCTTGCAACCCCTGGCTGACTGAGTAACTAGTGCTTGGTGATCAGCAAACCTCACCGATTTTACCAATTCCCCTCAGACTTTCATTCCTACCTCCAGTTCTCCACATGCCTCTTTAATCATTTCCTCCATATATACGTTGAAAATCTCCGGTGACAACGGGCAACCCTGCCTACACCTCTTCCTAACACTACCCATCCAAACTCTCCGTTCCCCACTCGCACCTGAGCAGTCTGAGACATGTACATGTTGCGGATTAGTCTCCTGTCCCTCCAATCCATTCCTATTTTCTGCAATACACGCATTAATTTTTCCCAATTCACTCTATCAAACGCTTTTTCGAAATCTACAAAACAGGCAAAAACGTCCTGATTGTATTCTATATTCCTCTCGACTAGTGATCTCATTACTGCAATGGCATCACGCGTACCTCTTCCTTACCTGAACCGAAACTGATCATCCCCTAAGTAATCATTTGCCTTACTCTCTATCCTTTTGTTGATGATCCTGAGAATAACTTTAGCTGCGTGGAATATCGAACTTATTGTTCTGTAATCCTCACATGACGAATCCTTTGCCTTTTTTGGAATAGGAACTAACACCGATCTCACAAAATCTTCCGGCCAGATTCCTTCCTCATAGATACTACGAATCAGTCCATATATGGCCTTCTTCCCAACTTTCCCTAACCATTTCAACATTTCTACAGGAATATTATCCACACCCACAGCCTTATTTGCTTTCATCTCCTTTAATGCCCTTTCTATTTCATCGTCGAGTATGCCTGGACCTAAGCTATCTTCTTCTACGTCATTTTCCTTTTCTATGTCTAACCTTGTCAGCCTAAGTTCTTTACCTTAGCGTGTTTCTATATATTCCTTCAATCTCTCTTGGATTTTTTCTGGTTCAACTATTGCCTTACCCCACTTATCTTTAACTGTTAGCACAGATCTTGCCTTCTTACTTCCCAATAATAACTTAACCTTGCTGTATAGAGCACCAATTTCACCCCTTTTCTGTAAACTTTCCATATCCTCGCATTGCGTTTTCCACCATTCTTCTTTTGCTTTATTTGTGGCCCTTCTCAATTTATTGTTTAACTCTTTGTACTTCATTTTGCCTAACTCTGTGTTTAAATTCTTCCATCTTCTTCTCTCATCCATCTTTGCAATCATCTCATCCGTTACCCATGGTTTCCTTATCCTTTTCCCGTGAAAGCAAACAGTATATTTAATTAAAAGTCATTGGATTATTTTGAAATAAATCATTCATAAAAACTGACTTACTTGAATGCTTTACCAAGTGTTCCAACAGCCACATCACTTGTATTTATTTCCAAATGTTGAGGGTCCAAAGAGGTCAAAAAGTTCTCCTGAAAACAGATTTATTTGCTAGTCAAGTATTGACAAATAAAATACCAAGTATACTAAGTACTAAGAGGCAAGAATGGTTGGGGCACATAATACTTTATGAATATTTGCTGTGATTACTCTGTACCATCAATAATACTGCTTTTTAAACTCTATTACACAGGTCTTGGGCCAGCCTCAATCAAATCCGAATATAAGTTTGGGTTGGGGGAAGGGAGGAGTATAATCGGGAATCCCCTCCATTTCTTCACATTTTTAGACCACAACATGTCATACAATGTCTTTATTTAAAATCCAGACAATTCTGATACTGAAGGAAATACTGAAGCTCAATACTATCTGGCATGTTGCAAAAAGTATTCATTTTACAAATGTTAAAAGCTTAATAAGAGAAATGAGCCCACATGTAAGTTAACAGTCTAGATGACATCAATAAAGAACAATTAAGCCTGCATATAGTTATGAAGTGGAGCTAAGTTTTAAATAAATATGTATAAAAATTTCTACTTGTGGATGGGAATAAAAGGGACTCACAGCATCTGCTTGACATACAGTGTTGGCCAATTGTCTGCACAACGTTCTTAGGAATGTTCCCTTCTGAGGCTCATCCTCAACAATTGTGAATGAATAAAGACGTTCCTTCATCTCTTGGTTACTCCGACACATGAGTGCAAAAACATTACGGCAGTCTGCTGGTGAAATGATAAAGGTAAAGTCATACTTAAGTAATTGCACAAATAATAACAATTGTAGTGTCAAATGAGATAGCACACTTGTGTTCAAATCTCACCTTCTGTTTCTCTGATGTCAATAACTTTTTTTACACTCGACAGTGGAATGAGCTTTATATGCTTGTATGGTTTAACATGATTTAACCTAATGGAATGAAGACTGTTTGTGCTGGGACTCTTCATAGATCCAAAAGCCTTTGACCTCTTCTTGCAAACCTTGATCATAAAAAGGAGAATAAAAAATTTAATAAATAGGACACACATTGGCACATTCTGGCATTATCATATTCAGAGTTCATAAGAAATTGTTTAATGCTCTAAATTCAATTTTTTCACCTGAATGGGTTTACTATGATTAAATCCACTTTTGTACTAAAAACTAAATGGATTCATTTTTATCTTTTACTCCATACAATTATTCATGAACAAAACTCAATTACATAACAACAAGAGAGATTTAAAAATACAAGCAAGATACATTATCACTGGTACAATTCTCAACTCAGATTCCAAATGTAAAAAAAACTCACAAAGCCAAAATTATGTCCAATACAATGTTTGGACCCCCATCAGTTTGAAATATTATACCTTTAACATTTACTGATCATTTATGCCTTATTAGCCAATGAGATTTTATTGTGGAGACTTTCAAGTTAGTAAGTTACTTAACCATTTGGTCAACCCAGTTATTTGTTAATGATTTCCATGTATTTGTAAATTGAGAGCAGTTTGGTATAAGAGACTAACTGGAAGGATAATTAACGGTTCTAACAGTAGTATAGTATTTATCTTGGGAAAAAAATTCAAAACTCACTGGTTTTTATAGACCATGAGCACCCTTTCAATTTCACACATGCAAAAAGTTATCAGTTGACTAAAGCAATAGAAATATTTAAAATATCATCAACAAATGTGTATGATGCCCGATTCATCCAGTTAAGTTGCTTTTAATATGGTAAAATAAAGGGTAAATTGCTACATATTCAAATTCAACAGACTAAACATGTCCATATACTTGCCTCCAGAATATCGGAAAACAAAAAGAGGACCAGCTGATCACCCTTCCCACTGAGACCATCACTTAGTTCCACCACTTCACACCGCTTTACAAAATTCCGGTGGGATGACACCAAATGAGGCTGTAAGGAAAGACAAAATAGCCATTACCACAACAGGGAACCACACTAAAATGAAATATCATTGCCATTTCATTTCCAATACTCTTATAAATAGGGCAAAGAGGAACAATCATATACCGTAGCAACATGTACAATCATTCATAATAGCATTATTGTGTAAGAAATATAGGAAAAAATTAAAGGGAACACAAAAAAATATTTTTGCATTGATTTCAAGGCATTCTATACATGTGGTTCTTATGATCCTAAGAGGATGGAGAGGAAGGAAAATGATTACTTAAAGGTTGACCAGATTAGGTTCAAAAAGGGGAGATTCAAGCATGATGCCATAGCAGTAGTGAGGTCACTAATAGAGAGGAACATAGAATACTATTAGGATGTATATGCCTGTTTCGTAAAATTCAAGAAAGAGTTTGATAGAGTAGGGTAAAATTATGAATGCATTGAAGAAAACAGGAGTAGACAGGAGGAATAGGAGACTAATCTGCAACCTGTACAAGTCTCAAGACAGCTCAGGTACAAGTGTCGGATAGAGAATGCAGATGGGCAGTGTTGGGAAGAGGAATCAGACATATTTCACCTGTGTTGTTCAACATACTGTATTGGGGATATGGTTAAAGACGCATGGGAAGAGCTGGAGATAATAATGAAAGTCGGTGGGAAAAAATAAAATCAGTTAGGATTGTGGATGATAAAGCTTTAGTTTGTCAGTCAGCCAAGGGGTTACAAGTATTAATGAGCTCATTAGAAAGTCAGTATGATAAATATGGGATGAGAGTAAATTTAAAACAAACAAATTTTCAAGAAAGAAGAAGGCTAGGTTAAACATTAAATTAGGGAAGAAGAAACTAGGACAGAAGGAACAGCTTACCTATCTTAGCAGTGTTTCGGACAAAGATGGTAAAGCAGTAAGGATATCAGAAGCAGCTTTTACAAGGTGGAGAGAGTTGACAACAAAGCCATTGAGTAAGGATGTTAAGAAAAGATATCTAGTGGAATTTTTAATAAGGAGTGTTGTTTTGAAAGACACGGAATCTTGGCTATTGAACTAGATAGGTGTAGATTGGACTTAGAGATGTGGTTCTGGAGAAGGATGGAAAAGGTAGAATGGATGAAAAGGAAAACAAATGAGGAATAGCTAGGCAAGGTGGGGGAGAAGATAGGACTGTTAAAGAGAAATCCAAAGGAGCCATGAAAAGTGGATGGAGAAGATTCCCATAGGCAATAGGATATCAGATTGATAAAAGGGAGAACATAAGATAAACAAGGAAAGAGGAGGAATAGGATAGAAAATTTAGCAGAGATAAGGGAGGGAGAATGCAATCAGAATAGAAGAACTGTGTAACATGGTGTGGGGTGTCGCTGTCTTATTAGACGAAACTAATAAATGTCCGTGTCCATCCAAAACCTACTTTAAATGTAGGCTACCAAAAAATAATAACCTCCTTTTCCTTTTAGGCCTCCTTAGCCTTTAGGGAAATTGGCAAATCTAACCCCACCATTCAAAAGAGCGGTAAAAAATACACAAAAAATAATTGTTTAGAAGTTTGCCAAAAATTAACTACATAACCTAAAAAATAAAATATTTTTCCTGAGCTCAATTTTAATTTTAAAAAATCAGAATGTTTTTGGGCATTAAAATTTATGTTCATGAATTTTTTTAGATTTTTTAAAGCACAGGATCGCTCAGGAAAATTTTTTTCGAAAAAACATTTTTTGCAATAGGAGACCCTTGGGGCCACCTAGGGAGCTAAAAATTTGGCTTAAGTGGTTTCTAAATATTTACTTTTGAGTGCCCAATCCCAAATAAGAATCCAGCTGAGTGCAAATTTTACCATCTTATCCCGCTATATCCTTTGATGATGTCAAAATCATTCCCCATGCCTTCCTATTCTTAAGATCTGGGTCTCTCGGACTACTACCTAGTCTTTAACATGAACAAATGGCTGACAGAAAGGAAATTTTATTCAAACATGGATGCGATTGCATAAAGATGCCTATTTTGCAGAGTTATAATTATTTGCAGAGACATTATTTGGAAGGGACTGCCAAATTGGAACAATCTTAAGTGAAATGAATAAGAGTAAAAGGAGACAGCTGAAAAATTAAAATGATTTGACCGTAGTTTTATAGCACATTTGACCTGGTGATATCTCCATAATAGCACTCGGTTTTCCACTTAATCATACCTTACCACCTGTGTATTTTTAAAATTTTTTCCTTAAGGGCAATCATCAGTTGATGAAACAATTTTTCCTTTCTAAATACATAAGAAATGAATCATTAGTTAGGCTGTTTGAGTACATAAGTAATGTAGATCAGATATTTGAATTCACTTTTATATTATTATTACACTTCTATCATTTAAGGTAAATTTTGGATGGGCACAAATTTAACACCCCTACATTTCTTAGCCTTGCCGTACAAGACACCCCAAATATGTTAAACTGTTCTCCATATCTGAATACTTTCCATCTCCTGGCATCCTGTCCACCATGTTCCTATTCTAGAAGTTAGGTGGAAGAATGGACTACCTATTCTCAATCTCGCCCCAATAAAAGCTCTTTTATAATTATAAATATTTTTTCCTTTTCTTCCTGCTGCCTCTCTTTCTAATGTCCTCACTTCTATCACAGCTATCAGCATTATCTGCAACCACCCTTCCTGCTTTTGCTGGATTTCTCTAAACAATACTCTCTCCTCCCCCATCATGACTAGCACCTGGCCCATATTAAGTTCATTTCAGTTTTGCTTATGCCTCAATTTTCAAGAGTTTCATGACAAATATGAAGGGTGCTCTACTAATTTTCTAGAACCCAATGCCAGACTTTTTCCTGATATTCCCAGCGAAAGTCTTTTTTTCTGATTTCCCTCAAGAGTGCTCCAAATACAAATAAGTACAATTTGGTGAAATAACTCTCATCACTGTGTATACCACTGGTATCAATGAAGTAATCCCTACTTACAGTTTTAGCTTTTTTGTATGGTGACACACACGGTTCATTCATAGACATGATCTGATCTCACAGCTAAAAGGAACACAATTCTCATCAGGTATTCTTGATTCCCATAATTTATTCCTGATTTCCACGTCTAATACTAGGCTCTAAAAAAATTTGTTCCGACTCTCTACTTCCTAATTTCCTTGTTTGTTGTTCCTACTTTCTATTTTTTCCAAAATTTCCAAAGAAATTGAGCAATTTCCAACTTTTCACCTATAATTCCCAACCAAGTAACTACTCTGACATAATGATGTAATTTAAAAATAAATCTCTTTTTCCATGTAGCCATCAAGAGACCAGAGCTCTTATTATTGACTTTCTTTTAGCATTTTCTCTGGACAACCAAAATTTATAATGGCATGGATAAAATTTTGTGATACTCCATTTCGATTAATGACTGGAAACCTTTACTTGACATTTTTGGGAGGTAAAAAACTTGCCTTACTATTTGCTGTAGAGGAAATTCTTGATACTTTAATCATGGAATGTGTCTTGCTCATCTGCAAGACAGTAGTTCTAGGATTGTTAACAATGTTTGATTGACCAGAAAGGCTACCTAAATTCCTAAGTAGACTTATGTTTTGTGCAAGTGCAGTGTTCAATTGGTAGCAAAAAATGCCATGATATATTAGCTTGCAGATAGAATGAATGTTGTCTCCAGTGTAACTTTGTGGAATTGGCATAACATACAGGTATTGAAATGAAATTATTGACTCTGTAATTCCACACACTTTATTTGAAACAACCCAGGTTTCGATGTTGAACGACATCATCAGACATTCCTCCTAGAAGCAAACTAGGTAAATATACCTTATGATGGAGGCAGGGGGAGTTGGTCAGAGAGGGAGGATGGAGGGATAAAAAGGTTCAAATGTAGCTGGGAGGAAAAGAGAATTACATCATTCGGTGTCAATCGTTGGCTTGGAAGAGTGGTAGGTCTAAGAGTGGGGAGTGGGAGGCATACAAAACTCCATTGGCAAGTTCATCAAGTAAACACTGTCAAATCAGTGTGACTTTAGATAAGCTGCCAGCAACTATATATAAATATTTAGTAGAATACAAGTGTATTTTTATTAAATTTTTGTTCCTGCCATGATTACAAAGAATTAATCATTTCATTTGACACGCAAGGTGCCTCAACTAATGATCAAATTTACCAAATCTAGCATCACACATTCAATGCCTCAGGAAGTTTAGGTTAAGTTTTCTACACTCAAATTTTTAAAAGTACATATATACCTCATCAAAAAAATATTTTAAATGTTCCTTTATCTCTATAACTTAGGCTTCTATGATAACATTTAATAAATTCTTCATGAATATTTATTACAAAGAGTATTTTGTATGCCTAATATCATATTTCCATAGCCTCTGAAAGGATTAATTGTATTCTTATTCCTACATTCTCAATCAACATAACTTCTTTGAAACTCAACAATTATTTATGATTAACTCATATTTCATTTAGTCTTGTTTTATGCAAGGGTTAATAGCCTTCATTGTTGGGTAACTATTGTTTCATCATATTGACTAATGCCATAGGTGTACTTCTTGTCTACTCTCTTCCTTTTTGAAAACTTCTCCCCTGCCTTTTGATTTTAACTTATGCTGATTTTTCCTTCTCCTTAGATACAATTGGTCAAGTTTCATTGTTTTCAATGCATCACCTACCATTGGTGCTATGATAAATATACTGTTATATTTTGTTGTAATTATTTTAGTATAATAAATTATTTCCTAACCATTGAAAAATGCAGGTACTCATCACATTATTAATTCAACACCTCAACTTCACAAATTAAGGGATGTATATCTATTCCTGAGAATCACTTATCTGAAAACCTAGCCATGAAAAGAAAACTCCAAGCCTGGATAAGCTTCTAGAGCCATCCTCCCTTGGGTGTTGCATGGTCATTTGTGGTAGTTGCCATCCCAGTTGGGGTAAGGGGATAGGTTATATGCTCAACCATCTGAGGTCTTGAAAAGAGACATTTCAGGCGTGATATGGTGGAATAACATGATTAAATAAAATTGGCAATTTTATTTAATCTGAGGTCTTGATTTTGTATTCTGGTAGGTCTCAAATGGTCAAATTCATCCATAATTGTATTGTTGTAGTTATTTGCAAAACATTCAATGTTTCCAGTTACAATAATTAATTTCAATTAATAAAATAAATTTAATTAAAAACCATAAAGGATACAAAGTACAAGGATAATAAGAAAATGTTAAATCATTTGAAAAGCTTTTAGGTAATACTATTCAAATGTAAAACTTACCAAAACATTAAAAGCGTTAATTTTTAAATAATTTTTTATTGAGAAAACTTAATCAGTCTATAATAATTATAAAGTCCTTCCAATTACATTTTATTGGAAAACTGATACGAGTGAAAGTTGACTTGTAGTAGGAGCTGCAGCAACCGTGTCTTGGTCAACAAGAAGAAAGCTATTTCTAGTTTTAAAAATTGCAAATTAAAGGTTTCCCATTCAAAAAAGCCACACGTAGTTGGATGCGGTTTGTCAGCAAAGTTGGCCAGTATGGGGAGTGACTGAGTCACCATATTATCTTCCTTGAGCTTTTATTGGCTCACTCTTTTTCTGCTCTCCCCATCCAAGTTGTACTCAAAATATTTCCTTTATTTTCAATGTAAATATTATTAAGATGTCTTGCATGTATCTTCAACACAGGATGCACATTCCATCATCAAGTTTTTTCCCAATGTCTTCTTTTATATTTTTTCATGTAACATTTGTGGAAATTTCTTGTTAACATGCTCTAAATGGCTGAGTGCACAGAATTTAATTAGATTTCAAGCCCTTTGAGATGTCAAATGCTGGTAATATAGTGGACCATTAAAATATGAATGTGTTTCCTCGAACAAATTTTTTCAGAAAAATTGTGAATAGCCTTCATGCCCAAGGCCTTATCCAGAATTTCTTCTGCTCACACTTATTCTAAGAGCATTTAGAGAAGCCTGGATGGTTGAGCTACCATAACACCTTCATTCTAATCTTATACTGGTAGTACATATACTGATGAAAGGCAATTTTTCTCAACATAAAGTCAAGCTCGTCAATACTGAGTCCTCTTGATGAGTAATTGTTCATATCCTTTATTTTCTTCAAGTGGTGGCAAAATTACACATATTAGGAAGCACTACCACCAAAAAAAATACCCATTACTCAAGAAAGAAAATTCTGTTGAAAAATTATCAGAAAACATTACTAATAGCAGTTTGTGGTTCAGTGCCACCAGCATTTAAAATAACAGCCCCTGGGAAAATAAGAAAACAATGAGAAGGTACACAAAAGTCTAAAATATTAAAACTTGAGAAACATGAAATCGAGAAATAGGATAATAAGACAAACTTGAAAAACAATGAAAAAGTAAAAAAGCAGTAATTACCTGACTTTGAGGAGCACCAACAAATGACAATTCTCTCTGCCAAAGTGTATCAAAGTAAAACATAACGCAGGATGAGTGAAAAGTGCTCAAAATGTAATGAGATTTGGAATGAGCACATAATATTTACTCACGCAAGGATGAAGAAAATGATGACACTCATCAAATTCTTTTCACCAATGAAATAAAGCCCAGAAATGCAAAATGACAATTTTTTTCAACCATGAAATAATATTTTCCCAAGGATAAATACATGGATGGATACATCTTAAATAGGTACCCAATTAAATTTAATATGAATTTATTTAATCACAATGAAAAATAATAAAAACTACTATTCTTCATTTTAAATTACATAAGCTTCATAAATAAAAACGTGTTTCAAGGCTCGAATTCAAATCAATGGGCAATTTTTAGAAATTACAGATTAAAACATAGAGCTTTCATTCAGGCATACACAGTATGCTATTCTGAATCAGTGGTATTAATAGCTATCTATGTATTGGCTATGGCTACAACCTGCCTGTCAGTGACTGTACTTGAAGTGATAATGAATGCAAGACAGTTTTGAGGGGGATCGGGATGGTGTGGTGACTAACGTGCAGGCTTCTCACCGTCAGGGCCTGGGTTCAAATCCTGAAGGCAGTAGATTTTTTTCAGTGGTGCCCCGATCCCTACTTGACGTGCTTTGTCGAGATCGCTTTGAGTGAGTACAATGTCCGTCAGATAGGACATTAGGCGTTAGTCAGGGGCGTTACGCTGTGGACCCCTTGGTACCTTTTGTCAAGAGTAGGCTAATACCAACAATGTGTTTCCCTCCACCCTTCCTTCATTAATCCCTAATGGCACAAATGACCTTAGCTATTGGTCGCCTCCCCTAGAACTATTACTATCCAGTTTTGTATTTGAAGTTTCTCTTAGCTTCTCTGGGCTGATAGTTAACTAGCAGCATAAGCATTGCAAGACCCTGAGTATTCAGTTGAGATTGTTATAACATTAAGTTGCATGCAAATTTAATGTTCCACCTTAATTAATTTTCCATGTAGTTAGTTATTTATTAGTTCATGTGTAGTAAACATTGTAAGGCAAGTGAATCAAAATATCAGCCATAATTAATAGAAAGTTTATACATTTTCAATTTTCAAGAGCAATTTTTCCAAATATTGGGTAGATGCAGGCATTACTTTGGGGAGAATTAACATTATTGTAAAAAAATCCTTGCATTTTCACACAAAATCCAAAAATTTCATGTTGAAATAAATAAAGGCTTTCACTTCAATGTTTTTTTAAATATGACCATTTATAATCATAGGATCCTTTGAATTTGATGGTTTGAGGCTCTACTTTGAGAAAATTCTTGATCACTGAATAAATACACTTAGTATTTTTGCACAGAAAAATATTTTTTGTGTGAATATGGTTATTTAGTTTATTTATTCAGTGACAGATCCTTTATTTAGCTTCTAATTATCTGAACCTGATTACCTGAAGTTAGAGCTAGTAACGATTTTATGCACAAATGATATCACAGGAGTGAATGAAGTCAAGCAGAATAATGGACAACAAAGAGGAGGGAGAGCTGAGAGACATCCAAGTTAATGTCCAGCATATCAAAGGCAACATCTAAGTCACAGGAAGGACAAAGTAAAAAGTAAAAATTTGCCATGATAAAAATTCATAAAATGAGAAAATATTCCAAAAAATTATCATTGCAAGGAATGGCCAAGTATTCAACATGACAAATCATTACATGAGTGAGACGAAGGAAAGGCACATTAGGATGCTGTAATTTGTGCATGAAGCCTAATGAGGGAGGACTAGGGCTGCTGCATTCATTGACAATAACTTACCGGACAGTGATCAATCTCGTTGAAGATGTCAAACATAACCATTTGTCCTTCAGTCTTTCGTTTATCTTCATTAATGAGAGTCATCACTTCTCGCACTGCAGAAAGGGCTTTTTCCAAAGCAGAATGATCTGGATTACTCTTGTTTGTATGCTTCAAAATATCTGAATAGAAATGGAATGACAGCACATGAAATAATGACATACTAAGTGATGACCTCAAAATGATTACATTATAAGAAATGAGTTCCAATTTTTTCCTGAATTATCTCTCCCTGGGGATAGAGATGTTAAGCTTCCCTCATGATTAACATGTGGGTAAGCAAGCAATCGCCAATGAAGTTATTTTAGAAATGCAATCAGTAGCTATCCCAAGTAATGCTGGTGGTATCCCATCTCTCGAATATTGAATGCTATTATAATAAATTTTTCAAATAATGAGAGATTTCCTGTGGGTTAAAGCTAAATATTCTACACGCATGATGGTAATTTAACATAACATTCGGACAGAAAGGTATGATCATCCCATCATCACTTTTCTCAATTAGAAGCAGCATATAACAAATGGCTTATTTCAACAACAAAATATAATTCAATGGCTTTTTGCATATTCATCAGCTATCATTAGGTATAGTGTGCAAAATATTTAAGTATCTATACAGACAATTATTCAACACATGGTGTGCAATGATAACATAATACCTACTTACTCTATCTTCTGCAGTAGATACATAATATTTTCTAAATGTTAATAATAAATATATTTTCTTTGAACAATTCTGTATCACAGTCTTACATCAATGTCATACAGCAACAATAAACAATTACTCTTTCTGGTGTAAGATTTAAACATACAAGGAAGATTATATGAAAGTAACCTTAATATCATTTAACAAAATAGAATTTTAGAAATGATAGTAGGTTTCACACTTAAAACACAACTGCCCCTTACTTCCTAAACAACACACATTCCATTATTAAGCCAAATACATGGGCCATTCAAGAATTCCTTAGAAAATCCTAGAGATGGCACTCACAGTATCAGAATAGGTTTCCTTTTAGTAAGCCTCATCTCTCACTAAACTGCTGTTTCAGCTATATCCATCATGTGGTTTCATTTCATAGTATTTAAGCAACCAACTTGAGATTAATTAAAAAATGAAAAAAATGAGTTCTGTGAAATGATAACACATTTCTATCTACATGGATTACTAGCAAAAAGGACAAACGATAAGTGGAGAGTTTTATACATCATTTTTGCAATGGTTGAGCAAGGAAAACCAGAAAAATTATATTCATTTGACAAAGAAAAAAATTCTCTTTCATTAATGCAGGGGTGCACACCTGTTCAGTTTCAATTGGGAAAATTAGAGTATTAAAGGTCAAGTCATTACAATACCCACCAGAGTTGGCCCCCCAGTGACTTTTTTTTAATTTCCAAATTTGACAAAATGGCTTCCTGGAATATGATTAACATTGAATGAGAAGGTCAACACCAACACTGATTGGTGATGACCTTCTCATTCATAAGGGTCTATTTGCAGGACCTAGAGATATCCTACTCGTGGATGGTTGAAAAAATTTGGAGAAACACTGGATAGTGTATTTCACTAAAAAGATAATACATTGAAAAATAAAAATTTACCCAAAATTATTTATTTTTCTATTTTATTCTAAGGTATTATTGAATGAACCACATTGTTCATGATATCCCTCTTTGACGAGACACTACAGCTGGTTTTTCCATTGCTATTTACAAAAATCAAATATTATTTGAAGTCATTTGTATCTTTTTATACAAGGAAGTATCTTGTTACACACATTTTACCATAATTTTACCACTGGACCGTCTTCTTATTTATGGGGAATTTTAATTTTCGTCTTCCATCAAACATACTAAAGCAATAACCAAAAAGTACTAACCATGATTTTTTTAATTAGTTGAGATAGAGACCTGAATAATTGGATATGCTAACAAGGGAAGCATACTACTAAGGCATATCCTAACAAGTTCACTGTATTTGTGAAAACTAAACTGATCATCAAACTACAACATTAAAAGGAACCAAAACTCCACAGGAGGGTGGTGTTCAGTCATTATAACACCTAATAAATACCGAAGAAGTAACATCATTCCATGTGAAACGGCATTGAGTGAGTCATTGAGAAAACACCAAAATCTTCAAATGATCAGCACTGCACCACATTACCAAACAGCAACCTAATAGGAATGACAATTTTTTACTTGTTTCGTCACATTTGGTTTGTTGTAGCCCATAGAATATCTTTTTTCACAGTAATCAATTCCTTTAATCAAAGCAGCTGAATGGGTACATTTAGGGTACCTCTTCACAATGAATGGTTATGCTGAATCAATTTTACTGCATACTTGGTAAAGCTTGACGCTTCAGAATTGCACGGTTATTATGTAACTTATCATTAAGTCGAAGTTACATCTCAATGTAAGCACTTATGCAAATGGTTCTGACTGTATGCAGGTTGATGTTAGATGATGATGGAGTAAGCAAATGGTCAATTATTTGATCAAATCATTCCTGGATATCCCTAACAAAACTTGCAAAATGCACCTTATTTTGCTGAAGTGATACTATTAACAATTTCTGACCCATCTTCCCTTTCTCTTCAATTTATCTTACTCCTCTGGTCACATTTTTTGCCACACATATTCTTCAAATCCAAATTGCTGATATATGAAGCCACACCTATTTCCATCAGGGATGCAAAACTCCAAAATTTATTCATTACATGAGGGACTGGATGTAAATCATATTTGAGCATTTCAAAATTATGACAAAATACCGACAAACTATTTAACTTTTAAGGGTTTATCACTAGCTTGTTTTATTACTTGATCATGCTCTCTCTCCAGCATGCTAATATATTGTATCACTCAATTGGTCCTTTCATGGACATTCATCAATTATTTATCAGATAAAACTTTATTATTGATGGTGGATATTTGTGTGTTAAGAAGATGAACTTATTTGATGGGAATCCTTGTTTATGAGGTAACTGCAAGAGAATGGTCCATCATGATTATGACATTATGTAGCACAATCAAATAAACAGAGAATAAGAGAATAACATGCTTCTTCACAAGAACAAATTGCTGTTGAAAGAAATTCAAAGAAGGCAGAACGGATGGAAGACATAGTGAGATAAAATGGGTTGCTGAAGATGGTAATAGAGGGGAGAATGCTGGGAAAGTGAAACTGATAAAGGAAATGAATTGGAAGATGGAATGATGAGGCAGAGTGTGCAGAGCTAAAAAAATGAGTTATCACAATGGGTAATATGGGATTTTAAGAAACATTTTCACTATAGTCATGGACTTAAGAATGCAGTAGTGTGTAGTGCCTCAATTGTTTAAGCATCAATCTCTTGCTCAATGCTTTTTCTCCCATTTCTTCTATACAATGAATTACTGACTTTTATTATTTATTTAACTTGATTAATCTTATTTGCTTATTTCCAGTATATTTGTGCTAGACAGGGGTATGAATAGTCTTCATGACTCAGCTGCAAATGACCTTGTGTTTGGGAATGATGTCAAACTTAAAAGTCTCCCTCTTTTCAAGCATCTTTCTTTTAACTTAAATCAATGAAAATCAAATAGATACACATTCATAAACTAAGAAAGTGAAAAAATGGGAAGAAAGATAATTATTTCAAGATTTTTAACAAAGACTACATGTACCAAATTTGTTGCCATGGAATGATGATCTTTTTCCCCCATCATTTTTGCAATATTAATTTTCATTGAATCACTTTTTTTATGTTATTCAGGTCCCAACTAATGATGCATAATTCCAATTTGGTTTTGGTTAGACTTATCCAAACTGGCATAGGGAATAAAGGAAATTTAAGCATAGTGATCCTACTTCATTATTGTATAGAGAAATATTTAAAAATAAATACCATTCAATAGAAGACTAATGCTGGGCAGCCTTTGAACAGGCCGGATGAGCAATTCCTGCAAACTCTGACGACCACATTCTGGCTTTGTTTGGCAAACTTTTAGGAAGGCGTGAAAGCGAGGTTTTGTTTCATCACACTTGCACAACATTTCTTTCATGTTTTCAAAAAAATTGACATATGGAGGGTAAGCCTTCAAAAGATCTGGAGCCTGTTTTACAAAAAGGAAAAAAAACACATGAGAAAGGTTAGCATTCTCATAACTCACTTAATTTGAAAATTTTCATGCATGGGTAAGTAACTTCAATGAAAGTATCAATCGTGTTCATTTGAAGAAAAGTACTTCAAAATACATATAAATTAAATTGCAATTTTTACCAAATATACTAACTAATGATGATGATAAACTTGCTAACTAATGATAAAATAAACTATGTTGATTAATTAAAATTAAGCTTTCAGATTGCAGTTGCCATTTTCAGTAAAGAATTTGTTATAGAAATGACCCAATTGCCAAAGAGTTCTTGCATTATCATAAGATTCTTAGTTAAACTATCCCCTAAGCCATTGCTGATGGTGTTCCTAAAAAATCCCTTCTTTTTCGGGTATCCTTTAACAACCTTCCCTCTTAATTCAATGATGGTACTCTGTTCATATAGATGACAAAACACCTATTTTCCACAAATATTTTCAAACATGGAAGTTCAGAAAAACACTGACTACATGAGCAAATGGTGCAATGGCAAAAACTGGTGTTCAATAACAATAATTATGCAAATTTGATACAGTATCACTCTCAAAGGTAACATAACTCCTTTTCTTATATTTTATGTTTCCATATAGACTATCACCATTGAAACAAAATCTTGGGATTGCACATGCATGAGTCTCTATCCTGAGGAAACCATCTTCAATAGATATGTTCCAAGCAACCCAGTTGCTATGTCAAAGGCAAGTTATGGTTTAAGAGCGAGTATATTCAAAAACATACTCCCAAATATAGTTACTTCCATAGTAATGTGAGCAAATATATTTTTATTTCATTAATTATTTATAGTTTGATTTTAAGAAAATGTATTTTTTCCAATTTCAAAAATGCCTCAATCAACATTAATTTTCAATGCATTAAAACAGACCTTATCATGAGGCAGGTAAGTTAAGAATGAACCCCGTAAATTACTTTTAGTTTGAAAATAATATATTTGTACTTACATAATTCAAAATTGTCTTTCCAATGCTATAATCTTCTTTCCAATGGTTAGCTTTCCATATAAGTTCATCCAACATAAGCTTATGAACCTCGTATATTGGGGGAAAATTACCAAAAATAATTTTTAACTCAGTATTATTAAGCAGTGGCTTGCCTGACTGCAATTCTTGTTCCAGTGGGCCTTTGAAAAGCTAGAAAAAAATTGCCTTGTCAGTGAAATTCATTCCTGGTACTTGTAGCTACAAAATGTTATTTTTTAATGACACCTGCAAGTGACAAGTGAAATGCATTGCTTAAGAATAGTTTCATTCTGTCCACTCATAAAATATAAAGGAATTTCTGGGTTTTCTCTCATTTTTTTATTATCATGGGCTTGGAAGCAAATTAAGGATTCTACAACATATACCTGCTTTAGGAAGGCAGGATTCTATGTTGATTGGGATGAAGAAATTCCAGTTGAATTTTTTCTTGATGATGATACTTTAGTAAATTACTTCAATAATCAAGCAAGTGAAAGTTAAAATTTTCCTTTTCCTGCTATTTGGATTTTCCCACATTTAATTTTTTCCAAGATCCCCAGAAAAGTGCAAATAAAGAGTTCGACTCTACCTGCCCAACACATCAGTCCACAAATAAGAAAATTTATTTTAATATTTACCTTTGCAAATACACTTTAAATTAATTTTCAGCATGGTAGGTTTAATCAGGTAGTATTTGAAATTGTGCACCTGGAGCAAATTTACCAACTAGCTTAATTTGCCAATGCAGCAATAATAAAAACTGACATTGACAAAATATATTAGCATATAAACAGAGCATATGAAATCATGAGAGGATCATAATATTTTCATCAATATTATCACCTTGCACTATATCTACATAATACCCAACAAGGGGGAGGGAGGGAAGGTGTTAGGTCACACCCGAAAAAGGGAAAGGTACTTAATAATAAGGCACTATATCTAAGTACTCTTGGAATAACCTGTTAATAATAACCTGGAATAATAATCTGTTGACCAGTAATGACTGAAAAATGCAGATACAAACACCAAAATATTACCCTCTGTGGAATATAAGTGCATCTGACCATAAAATATTGATGTAATTTTCAAAATTTTCACTTCACACAGACATTAAATGACCACTGTGGAAACAGCAAGTGGGTCTCTTAAGAATTTGCTTTACATGTAAACCATATAGCAAAGAACTGTACCTCATGCATTACTACTCATAAGACTGGTTTTGTCTCATTTTATGCTATAATCATTACACCAAGACTTTACTGTAATTTTAAGATAAAATCAACTAATATCTTAGAAGATAGCACAAGACAAAATCATCTTAGAGAAGATGAAGGTCAGGTTAGAGAAAAATTAGCCAAAGTTCTTTTGTTCCAACATTTTCATATGTACCAAAGGTATATTTACTGTCCTGAGATGTGTATCCTGCACAATATGGAAAATATTATAGCAAAACTTATTTCTTACCCAAAAGTGAAATCATTAAACTATGGGTGAATGGGTAAAACAACAAGGAAGGTGGGAATGGGATATACGTTGTCGGTACAATAAATGTACAAACTGGTGCAATCTGACAGCCACGACACATTATAGCCCTGCCCACTAACAGCACTAGTCATCTGAGACCCTATGAGCTGGCCGTGCTTGGCGGATCATCGATCTGTGCGTATGGTGCCAGTTATGTTAATTTCTGTTCTCCTTGTTTGTACTGTTTGTCGAAAATGGAAATTGATGAAATCACGGAGCTACGAATCAGCATCAAGTTTTATGGTGAAGTGCAGTAAAAGTTATCAAGAAATTAGTGAAATGTTGGCAGCTGTTTACGGAGTAATGTGCTCTGAAGAAAACATCGGTTTTCAAGTGGATTCAGCATTTTAAAGATGGCCGATGCAAGGTTGGGACGACCTTCAACCACCTGTGTTAATGACAAAATTGATCGAGTGTGGTTCCTTGTCCTTACAAATAATCGAAAAACTGTCTGAATGATAGCTGATGAACTGAATTTAGGAAAATCAACAGTGCACACTATTTTAACCGAACATGATAGATGGATCTTTCACCATGAAAATGCACCTGCACATTCAGCATTGATTGTTTGCCAATTTCTGGCAAAAAGTTCAATCGCCATCCTTGATCATCCTCCTTATTCGCCAAATCTCACCCCCTGCGACTTTTCCTATTCCCAAAATGCAAATATGTAATGAGGGGACATCACTGGGAAGAAATGAACACAATAAAGCAAGAAACGATGAGAAAACTAAAAAGCCTTCCTGCCGGGGCCTTCCAAGGGTGCTTTAAACAGTGAAAAAGAAGAAGAAATAAGGGCATAGCAACGAATGGAGAGTACTTTGAAGGATACAAAATTGATGTAGACTAAACTTTGCAAAATTAACTTTTTATGATCTCAGTTCATGTATTTATTGGACAGGGTAGTATACTGAAAATTATGGCATTAATATACAAATAAAATGTTAACAAAAACTATTAATAAATATGAATTTTGGGAAAAATTTTGTAAATCAAATGTTAATTAAAAGAAAAACTGCCCATATAATCATTAACTGTCAGCGCCTCCATTAATGACCAAATTGTATGCACTTACAGTCATTATGGTGTGCAGGATGCTAACATAATTTGATTCTGTTTGAACCAATTCCATGAATACTTGCTGCCTGGGGCTTAAAGCCTTTCGAGGACTTTCTACAGCAACAAAATCTGTAATAGTAAAAAAAATCAAATGCCAAAAAAGTCATTTTTTTTAAATACATAACAGTATTGTCAAATGCATTTTACTTTTCATTATCAAATGGGTTTTTAGTCAAGTATCCAAATTAGCAAATTCAAGTAATATGTTCATGAGGGTTCAATACTTCAAAAATCTTGCCTCTGAATACGAAGGGAACAAATGAAAGAAGCATCATTTTATAAGTGAGTCAAGAAGCCAAGTTGCTCTAATTACTCTAAAACTATGTTATTATTTCATTTCTTATTCCCTATTTATCACCCAAGACTTGAAACCTGCCAGCAACTTAGGAATATAATTCAAAATTGTTTTTGTTTAGAGACTAAACTCTAAGACTAAAAATTCCCATCCCAACTTCTCTATCATGGATTCTATGTCTTTCAAATACCAACCTTCATTGTGAGATAATTCTGGACTGGCGGTGCAATCGAGGAAAGAGCCTCCACTCATGCTGAGGAGGGCAGGGTCGCTGACGGAGGACCGCCGCTTCCGGCCACCCTCCCCTGCAGCAGCATCAACTGAACTGAGGGGTGTAAGAGAAGGTGGGGAGGTGAAGCCTTCAGGGACAGTGGGTGCTAGTCGAGAAACCACATCCCGTAGGCGCTTCCTCTTCCTCAGCCTTGATGAGAGTGTGTTGCTAGGTGTTGATTCTGGTACCGCAGCAGATGCCGTGGGACTGCTGATTGACTCAAGGTACTGAAATGTAGTCAAGTGACGTGGAAGTCATGAAGTCATAGCCATATTGAGCTAAACCTACCTATTAGCTTTTAACTTGAGCGTAACAGAAGGAAGATAGGTTACTGGGAGGTGGCTCAACCTTGCCCGAGCAATGTTGTTACATCACTGCTTTTGTTATTATTCCTCTACAAAAATATTTAATAATAGCATTTATGCTGTAAAATCACTAAACAAAATTCAGTGTTACAATGATATTTTTTTAAGCTGACATAAACTTAATATCAGCTCATCTTTTTAGATGACAACATTTCATTTTAAAATCTCACAATAAATTAATAAAATACATGGTATATATTACAATATTCTAGAAAAAAATAAGAAAATGGCTGATGAAAAAAATTTTAATCTGATTGACCACTTCCATTTAAAATATTGATGGGCAAAACTTCATTAATATAAACACCCAAGCAGCTGATTAGGGACACTGGGTCTACAAATTTACAATTTATTTGATATGTTAATTTTACTTTGCTGGAAGTGTAAAAGAAAGTAAATTTGTACAATATTTTTAATTATAGCTAGATTTCAAACGACTTGACTTTAATGACTTTACTCAGAAATTTTATGATAATAAAATAGTGATGAATTAGGTTAATAACTTCTAACTTAGTTCACATCAGAAAATTCTTAACCTATTTAAATAAGATTTATAATTTAATATGCTTAACTGAAGCCTGAAAGTGTAAATTTTATTTAAACTATGTAGTGATATATAATTATGCGAAAAGAATTATAAACCAGGTGAAAATTTGAAGCTTACTTCTTCAAAGAGGTAATCTCGCTCCTGTGCACACCCTTCATTCTGAACGGAGGCCCAAAACCATTCCGCTTTGACAATGTGTGCTTTGGCTGGCAAACTTTCTGGCATGATTGAGGTGCTGAGTTCATCCACCACCTGGAGATCAAAAATGGAGTCACAAATCCATCCAAAAATCACTTCATGGTGCTACCATGGAAATCAGTCAAAGCATTCAACACAGAACTACTCCAAAACACAAAAATAGCTCAGAAATGAAGAGTCAAATTAAAAAACAGCTTTGATATAAATAAATCAAGCAAACTAATTGCCAAATCATTTAATCTCATGCAAACTTCAAATTGTGATCTTTTATTAAAGAACAGCATTTCAATTTAGATAATTTGAACATACAGAAATAATTATACAATAACTGATAATATGCAAAGTAAACTTTTCTGAATAATTATTGTCTCATTAATTGGCTTTCAAAATTTCAATTATGTGCTTCTCAGAAACATCACTGGATTGTGAGTTATGGCTGGAATTGTAGAATACATAATTAAAGGCAAATTTAATCCAAAAACTCATTCATTGTAATTATTTAAGCACATTACTGACCATTTTAAGATTGAGCCAATTTTGAGCAGTAATTTTGTACATTTACAACAAGATCTAATTAATACAAGCTATTAAGATGGTAAAAATCACAGGATACTGACAAGCTTCCAACATATATAAAGATGTGATTTCATCTCCAGATGCAACTGAATTTCTGCATGCAGTATACATTACCAAATGATTAGGCCACTAGCCTAAGTCAAATTTTTGCTCACCTTATTTCTGTAGAGCAGCAGTTTGCATGGAAACCTAGAGTAACTTAAAAAAATTGATACAATCCTAATCTCATGAATAGGATTGGATAAGTGTAAGTTGAGAGCTAAAAGGTATAATGGATAGTGACACATTGTTTCATTTACAGTAACACTAAAACAATGCCTTATGGATTTAAACAAAACACTGAGAACATACACATATTTTCGTTAATATGAGGAGAAAAGTGAATGAATAGTGACCATGTTGGTTCAGCTCACTGCTGCCAATCATAAGGTCTTGTGTTCAAATCCAGATATTGTCCCTGGGTGTGGAATTTCCACAGATGCTATGTTATCTAAACGATTCTAAGAAGATTGTAATCTACCAGAATTAATTGAATTTTCAAGGGTTTCCCACAGTAATTTGCCACTCACTTTTCAAAGCAAGCAAAAAATATTTCGAGAGAAGATGAAGACTCATGAAAGAGAAGAGAATGACTCATGAAATAATCAAATTCAGTTTTAAGCTCTACAGGAATAAAGCACATATTAATACCATGCCTACTTCCTGTTAAACTCCGAAATCTTTTTTTTTTTATTTTTAAAGAATATTTCATTGATAACATTAAAAAGACAGCATATTCATAAAATATGGCTATACTACTGATCACATACTACTGATAACATATAATTCTCTGCATAAAAATGATTGAAAATATATTGTATTATGCAATAACTACAGCCAACTTTAAAATAGTGAAAATGTCAAAGTAGAGACAAAAAAAACTGATTAGATGATTCTAAAAAAATATGCAATTGGACTTCTGGCACAAGTACAGAACTAAAAACAATTACCTCAAAATCTCACCGAGTTAAATATTTCCCTTAGTGGTGTAGTAGAAAAATATTATTACCATTAATGTGTAATGTTTGCATGAAAAGGACTGAAATTACTGAGTCAACAGTGTCGTGGCTTGCTGGTTAGAACCCATAGTTCTCAGTTAACAAACACATCTATGTACTTTTAATGCTAATATTATGCAAAAAGTAACAAACCTTTATTTTATGTTTTTGATTTGTCATTGAAACACTTCTCAATTCTTGTAGTGGGTAAATACATTCTTTTTCAGAGCTGCAGCCTGCTTTTCCTAGCAGTCCGTTATCATATCTTTCCCTATAATACGTTATATTCATAGAAGTTATGAAAACTTAAAGTTAGAAAACTAAAGAAAACTTTAAAAAAATTTAAAGAATAGAAACTGCCAAAGGGGGATCACACATTCACAAGGATATAGAATGAAGGAAAAAGGATAGAAACACACACAAAGGACTAACAAAAGGTTTGTCGGGAAGGTAGACTGGTACAGATCAAAAGCAGAAAAAATTTTCCTCAACTGGGACTTGAACCACAAAACTTTGACTTGCAGAGCTAATGTGGATTTTGCAGGTTTTAATGTTTGAACTACTATTTCGCCACTGTGGTTCATTTCCTCCTCCTGGCTGTGCATACCTGAAATACACTCTACCTATGTCCTCTTCATGTGTAATGGTTTTCACTTCTATCCTCCTTTTGTGTTTGTCAATTTCTCTATTGGTGAGTGAAATAGATCCTGAGCCCCATCTCTTGACTAAAGAATCATGGCACTTTGTTGCAAACACCCCATGAGGATTTCAGTAATAATTACATTTCCTCAATAGCTTAATTGGTCAGGTATCAGCCTAGCAAGTTGAGGGTCTGTAGTTCAAGTCTCAGCAAACAAAACTTTTTCCTTCTTGTGATTCACAGCATTCCAACTTCACCACCAACCTTGTGTTTACTATTTGTGTGTGTTTCTATCAATTTTCCTTCTATTTATATCTGAGTGGATATAGACATGCACATCAGTAATCTTCCTGCCCAGCCACACTCACAAAGTTTCCTTTGAAATCTGGGTTCACTAAGACATTGAGTTTGGTGTCTGTCCTATGAAAGAAGTCTATTATTATTTTATCATCCATGCCCCATAATAAAAAGACTCCTTTGGAGAAACTAAACAAACTGGAAATAATATTGCATTGAAATACCACTAAGATTGGGACAGATGTGATGAAGAAATCAATTTCTATTTTTTCAGGAATCTTTCACAGATGAAATTGCATCATTCATGATGTTCACTAACCACAATCCTTGACAGAAGAAGAATCTCTTGAACCACTATCAGAGTTTTCTAGTATTTTCAACAAAAGTTAAGATGAAGGGCCATGCTTTCTGTTGAATGGAAAAAGTGCATTCTAAAACAATAAAAATCTGTATTTCTGCCACAAAGGATGTGCACGCTTACAGAAAAACTGAGATGTGAGCAAACAACAAAAACCGAAGATGTTACAATTCTTATGTGCTCACCAAAAATCAGATATTTCAGATTTGCATATTTGGATAGAAAAATACCTGTAAGGGGTATTCATACATACTACTGTGTTTAATTCTCATTAAGGAAAGAAGAGCAAATATGTTTTAATTTAAGTTCAATAAACCATATTAGGTTCAAAGTCATGGTTGTATGTACATTTTTACACAAAAATGGTTTTCCATACAATTTAACCCTCAATAGAGGTGAAAAAGAGTTTAATAAAAAGAAAAAGTAATGTGATTCTGATGGAATTTATACTTGGAAACAGTCATATTCAATTACTAGCCCTGTCACCTTTATAAAAGTTTCCTGGACTGATGCAATTACAAGGCCTGTCCAAAAAAGATTAGAGACGGTATGAATAAATGCTTGATTTTATTAGTTTCCTTCAAATTACATTGCTACCAAAACAACGCTCCCAACGTTTTTTCCAGCTTTCAAATGTCGCTTGAAACACTTCTTTTGGGATAGCCTTTAAGTCTGAGATCTCATTTGTTGGATATTCGTTAAATAATGTCTTTATTAGTTTTAAATCAGTGTCCTTTCCCTATGGATTTCAACTTAGGAATAGGAAAAAGTCTGTTGGACAAGAAAAGGTGAGTAGGGTGGCTGGGAAATCACCGGTGTCCTGTCAAAATATCGGTAACAACCAATGATGTGTGCGCTGGTGCATTGTCAGGATGAAATCACCAAGACTTGTTTTTCCACATCTTCCATAACATGACATTTCTTAACCTTCTCATGGTCTCGACACTGTGCTGCTTACTGTTCCTCCTTTGGGGACATATTTATCATGAATAATCCCTTCCTAAACAAATAAAACTCAACACATATCCTTCATATACATTCATGACATCCGAGCTTTTCTAAGTCATGGGGGAGATGGCCCCTTCCCCCAACACTATGGGTGAAACCTCTCTGATTTTTATCTGTCAAACAGTTCGCACATAAAGACCAGTGATCTTTTTTTTGAGCAGACCTTGTTTATTCCTCATGGCCCTACTATGAAATAAATACCAATTTGTAATAAATGAATACAGGTTTCCATCAGGCTGTGAAAAGACACTTGTGAGCAATGCCTTAATGACAAGAAAGTACTGAATAGTTCTAGCATAATTAAAGGAGACCATAAAACCGGGTAATTCAACATATTGTTTCTTGGTAAGACATTTGGTTCTCATAGGAATACATTTGTATGATGTTATTGAGACATGTGTGAAAAATATTAAAATATAAGAATTATAGGGATCATTTTCAGAAAGGAAATTTTGAGTGCAGACAAGATGCATTAACATTGATAAGTGGAAAGCCCCTTAATATAAGTCAAAGTTAAGCAGTCAAGATGGATTAGGTTGAATAAAAAGAGTGGAAACAGTTGGTTAAAGGAGGCAGGAAAATGGGTAAGGGCTTTTGAATGGCTGGGAATGTTGAAAACTGTGATAGAGGGAAAAAAAGGGGTCAAGCAGGAATGGTAAGTGGAGGAAAAGAATTATAATGTTGGATAGAATGAAAGGAGGTAAAAATATGGAGACTTTTAAAAAGGCCTATTTTACCATATGGTAACATAAAGTGCAGTATTAGGTGTGGTTTAGAATGAAGCAGTGGTTAGTCATGGCATCCAAAATCTACTTTATCAATTAGATAATCATTAATAATAACTATTATCAAATGTATATTTTACATATGTATTTCCTTATTTATATGTTAATACTAGTATGTTACTAAAACTGTCAAGTTCTATCAGGGATTTATGATGTACCCTATTACCCTAGATCATATTTAATGATTAAATGATTTTCTTAGAATTAGCTGTAACTCTGTTAAGAGTGATTTTAACAAAAATTGTCCAAAAAATAGCAGCTTATTACGGTGTGTTAAGTAGAGTTGAATGAGGAAATAATCACTCATAGTAATGACTACCATTAATATAAAATGATGAAGTTTTCTTATAACTGATAACTGCATTAATTATAAAAAACCAATGAACCCTCTGAAGTTCTAACAATACAGCATGTACACACTGAGCTTCTATTTAGCAATAAATGACCTATTTCATTAATATTATAGGCAAAAATAGAAAAAGAGTGAAACGGGTAAAGAATCTTCCTCTGCATTAAACAATTTTCTTTAGTTAGCTTGTAATGCTTACTCAATTATGCCAGGTCATCAAAACTACACTAATTACCAATAGATTTGTGCATTCTGTGATAATTCCAGCTTCTTAGAATTACAGAACACTGGTGTGTTTGAGATTAAACCCAAAATCCCCATTCGACGATGCAAAACCTGTTGCATGATTAGTCTTAGTCTGAAGAATAAACCCCAAGAAGGAAAATATAAATTAAAAGAACTGAGATCATATTCATGGCAATCATCTGGGCCTATTTATGTCAAGATGAGCAATATGAAATCAAATTATCTAGTGGAGGAAGGAACTACCTATCTTGAGATGCTTCATTATGAATGCATAATTATCATCAAGAGAGATGGGTAAGTGAGGGAACGCAAGAAGATAGACTCTGAAATCACTTCACACTTTGCTGTGTTAAGCAGTTTTCCGCTTAGTATTCCCCATGCATTGCAGCAAGCATACTTTAGGGATCGAGGCAGTAAAACCTGAGTTATTAAGTCCACCTGAAATGCACTCTGAGGATGGCCCCAGCCCAGAGTCTGTATCACCAGTGGAGGGAGGTGGGACAGGTGTGAGAAGGGCAAGAAGGTGAGCAGCCAACAGTTAGTATTCACTCATGATGTTGATGTGGATGTAACCATAAGTATACACAGCAACAATGGACAGGACCTCAATTCAGAATACCAAAACAGGGTAATCTGAATAAAAAGCAACTATTCTTAAAGGACTTCTGGACTCCCAATGCCTACAACCCACCCTTGCATTTCATCTGTGAAGTTCCAAAATAATCATACAACCAAAATTGAATATTTGTAAACAATGCCATTTCTGATAAATCTTTCATCATCATGTAAAATTCAAAATTTAGCCATTACATTAATAAGATTCCATCAAACTTCAACAGATTGAGTAATATGCCCTTGAGTTTTAACACCAAATAGGTATTTATACGTGGGTGATCTGAAAAGTTTGAGTCAGAACATTTCAGAAAAAATGTCTTGTATCTTTGTTAGGTTAGAAACTTTTCAGGCCACCCCTGTATATATTTAGATATAACTATGAAAATCTCCAGACAGACACTAACACTTATCATGATTAAAAACCAATACTACTATTACTACATAATACATTCATCCACATTTATGCACATAAATACCTACTGCTACAACTACAAGCACATGCCATATGGGGAACATGCTACTACTACTACTGCTATATATGTATGTGTGTGAATGTATGCACATATTCCTGCATACATATACATGTTTACACTCTCATGTGTACCTACTAGTACTGTTTCTTTTACATGCCAATCTTTTATTTTACAACATAAACTACTACCACACTCTTAATGCAAAAATGCTTGAAGTCCTGAGGTTATTAAATGCCTAATTCAATCTCAGGAATGCTGAAAGAGGGCCTCTCCCATGTTTTGTACCAGCACATTGGCATCCAAACCTAACGTCCCAAAAGGAAAGTAAGCATCAAGACGTTCACTTTACCAAGGTAAGGAAGTTGATAAATGATGGTCAACTAGGTAAGAGGGAGGGAGGAAGATTAGGACTAACTATTGAACCCTCTGTCAACAACTCTGATTTTGAATAGAGAACAGAAAAGTCACAATCAATAGTGGACAACTATATGCACTAAGATGCTAGAAATTCTCAAGCAATCTACAGATTCACTCAGGTAATGAGTGACAAATATAAGATCAGTACCGGAGTGTGCAGCCGACTACTGCTTCCCTCCATCCTGAGGCGATGGTGGAAGGCCGTGGGTGTTGGAGGGTTGTGGATAGAGAGGGATTGGCGCTGGGTTGAAGGAGAGCACGGCACAGTGCCATGGGCAGTGGGCCCTGGAGTGGACTGGCGGCAGATTGAAGGACGGGCAGGAGTCAGGAAGACGGTCGGTGAGGGCTTTGGGGGTGAGGGAGTGGTGAAGATGCAGGCTTGAGGGTTGAACAGGTTGGCCTTCAGGATGCTGTAAGTGTCGCCACCATCCACAACCTGGAAGACAATGCCCACTCTGCCTCAAGTAAACACGTTGCATCATCCAAATGCATATAAACCTTAAAGTCAACCTGCTGGTGTTCTAGTTGCCACTTAAAGGGTTTCAAATTAGAAAATACCTATTAGCTTCAATTCTTTTAAAGTATTAATTGTATCTGGGATGGCATATATCTCTCCGGTACCCTGAAAAATCTTTTGCCGATTAACTCTAAAACAATTATATTTTCCCTCTTTTTGAAATTAATTGTTATCTAGCATGATATAGTGTAACATTAACACACTGAATTAAATAATTAAAATTCTCAAAAATTATTTAAACATACTATGTATTTCATCTAATTAAGGCATCACCTAAAATAATATATGTACTTGATCTACAGATTTATGAATCGTTAAGAAATGCAAAGAAATATAAAATAATGCACAAGAGATAGCAAATAATGTTATGTCAGTTATGTTTATGTCAATATGGTACAAGATAAAAAAAATTGGGGCGGTGACAGACACTAAAATAAAATTCCATGAGATTTTCTTGATGTATCTCTATTTAGCCTCAATTGGCATAACTTAATTTTTAAAACTCAATAATTTAATATCCCAAGAACTTTCTGAGAGTCATAAGTATGGGATGTAAACTATTTTCTTGGATTATTATTAAAAAATTAAAATAAAAAGAGAATTTTTAGGATTTAATGCTAATCATTATCCTCACTTCATCTAGATTAGTTGATTTTTCATTTAATCCAATTTCATCATTATTTAAAACATCAAATCCTGATTATGGTTAAAATGGTGTGCTCTCTTTTGAAAACACCATTTTCACTCACTTTAAATAAGATGTCAGTTAAGTGAAACCTCTATGTAGCCACCCCTATTGAGTACAGAATGGAATGAAATTTCCAATGTAATTTTTCTCCTATAAAATAATAAATAAATATTTATTATATATTATTTATTATAATTTTCTCCTATAAATATAAAATAACCCATCCTGGACCAACAGCCAATGGCCTTGCTCCACCCTATTTAAGGTCAAGAAATGGTTCAAAAACAGGCCTGATTTGGCATTTAGCATAAAAATTGAAATATTCAGGTACAATTATTTTCTAAACAATATTGTTTTGGATTGGCACACATCTTAACCACTTAGCTACAAAAAGTAGTTTTTAGTCTTGGTGAAATCAGATGTTTTTAGTTTTTATCCAGATGTTTGAGAAGGAAATTAGATGGTTTCAGGCCCTAATTTGTGAAAATTCATGATCACTGAATAAATAAACTTAGTATTTTTTCAGAAAACCTTAATATAATAAACCAGTCTCGATGCATAGCATACACACACACCTGATTATATTGCCTGTAAGTGAGAACCGGTAGTTGTATATCAGAGTTTTTGTGGAAAAAATTAGTTAACAGTTCCTATAGTATCTTTTGTGGCTTTAGATATCGTTTTCTTGATATATTCCCATGTTTCTTCAATAGTACCCAGCTCTTTACCATCACCGATAATTTTCTCTACAGCCTGCTGATACTCCTTCCTTGTCAATCCATTTAATGCTTCTACATTCCATTTCCTAACCCGCTCCCTGGCCTTATCTTTTTGAAACGGACGTTTCATTTCATAACAACTAAATTGTGGTCAGAGTCCACATCTGCTCTTGGGAAACTGCGAATTTATCACACTGTTCCTAAACCTGTACCTAACCATAATATAATCTAACTGATACCTTTCTGAGTCACCTGGCATTTTTCATGTATACCTACGCCTTTTGTGGCGTCTAAACCATGTGTTGGTGATGACTAACCCCTGTCTCCTGCAGAATTAAATTGTTTTCTCCCCGCATTCATTCCTCCTGCCTAACCCATAGTCCCCCACCTCACCATCATCTCTTCCTTCGCCTACTGTCGCATTCCAATCCCCCATCGCTATCAAATGTTTCCCTGCAGGGACACACGCGATTATATCCTCTAACTCATCGTACATTCTATCGACTTCTTCCTCCTTGTGGTTGCTCAGTGGCATGTATACCTGAACAATGACCAAGTTCGTTGGTTTTGCTTTAATCTCTATGAGTAATATTCTATCTGTTGCTTGCTCTATGTTGACTATGCTTCTTCCTACCCCTTTATTTAATATTACGGCAACCCCTCGTTGGCTCTCGTCCCCGCCGCTGTATATCACTCTATAATTGTCACTCCAGTAATCCCCGCTATCCTTCCATCTCACTTCGCAGAGACCTAGAACATCTATATTACCTCTTTCCATCTCTCGCTTAATATTCTCTAATTTGCCTGTCCTCAACATTGTGATGTTCCATGTTCCTATTCTAACTACTTTTGTCTTCTTCTGCGTCTTCTGTCCTGCTGCTGTTATATTTCCCCCGCAAGGATTTCGTGGAATGACGACCGCAGAAGCCTTGCCGGGCACGACACACGGCCCCTTGGGCCAAGTCCTGCAGTTGCCAAGACTCATATTCTCTATAGTGCCCATAATTACATTCTTGGGAATGATAATTGAGGTGGTTTCCCATTGCCTTCCTCAATAGTGTTTTTAACATGACACCATCACTTAATAGCTGCCCCACTGGGGTCAGACGCCTTTGCAGCTGCCTCACTGAGGAACAGACGCTGTGTGGACTACCTTTCGTCTGGCTCCTAACGTTTGACCTATCTGGCATGGGTGACCCTACCAGGAGCAATTATTATTACTCCCGCCTGCACAGCTCTAGGGGTCATCGGAACGCACAAGCCCTTCCACCACGACAAGGTTGTAGTCCACGGTAAAATATAAGCACATGTAATTTGGATAAAATTGTAAAGTGATATTTATTTAATAATCATAAATGATAAACTTCAAATAAATTGGAAACCTAAAACAAAAAAGAAAATGTTTTGATGGAAAATATGATGAAAACAATAATAATGATTATGGTTACTGAGAATACTTCCATGCTGGATCTTACACATTCAATGAACTTGCTCTGCATCTTGCAATGAGAGCTTAATGAACATGCTTGACTCGCAATGCACAATAATCCCTTACCAGACCTCAGATTCCAGCAACTTTATACCATGGTTGTTCTACTTTATGTAAACATTTTTATGACAATTGCACAAAAACTTCTGAACATTTGTCCTAAACATTCGAGCCTGGGAATATCAATCACCTCTGAAGAAAAGTCAATATAATGAGGGGTAGTCAAATGAAAACCTAATGGACAAACACACTAGACCAGTCCGTGCAGCAACAAGGACATAATGCACCTGCAAGTTGTCACTACCCTGTTATCTTACCATAGGGATGGCAGTACCAATACGTAACAACAGTGTGGCCACCGTTTACACGACTGTGTGTTGTGATGAGTATTTTGTTTACATTTGACTGCCCCAATACAATGAAATGCCCTCTCCTAATCACCATTTGCAGTGAACAATACATGTTAATAGCAACTTCAAGTGATGAAAACTTACCACATGGGAACAGGTTGGGTCCTCCACAACAGTCGGTGTCCCACCATTTTGCACAAGAACCTCCTCCATGTGTCGTTTCTCATCTTCAGCAAAACCAAGGAAACATACACGAGCACCATGGAATGGCTTCAACCGGAGGCTCATCTAAAAAAAGAATTCTTTATAAGATCACAACAACATAAAAGTACAAACTCACCATAGTCCCTTTGGCCAATCACACATTTCAATACGACAATTTGTTCCATAAGGTGCAAACAGCTCATACTAGTTATTTTAAACTCCTCTGTTAATATTTGAGAATATTTTGGGGTTTCAGGGCAATTCGCGAATTACTTCATGTTTTCTTTTATCCTCATGACAGGCATTATTTTGAAATGAATATGAACTGATTAATTTCTAAAAGTTGGAGATATTTATCATTTAGCAACTCTTTTTTATATTCAACTCCATAGCATATCCATCAAAATGCTGTGAATCAAATCACATCTTGGAACACAAAATAAATCAGCTTGAATTAAAGGAATTATAGTACATGCATACATACCATGTTGTCATGGTCAGCCAAAAGACCTGGTTCATTCCGTCGCTCCCAACAATGGTGAACCCATGCCTCAGACATCACAGGCACACGAAATGTAAGAGCATATTGGTACTTGTCTCCTCCACAGCAATTTGCAATCAAGTGGGTTACTTTGGAGCCAAGATCTTTCCGTATGCTGCCACCCATGTGGTGGATTAAAGAAATTAATTTTGACTGAAAAGAAAGAGAATTTGTTCAAAGTATTAATATATGTAATAATACAATCAGTCTCACATATATAAACAGAATTGCTACAGTTCTGAATTGATGCTTTATCTTGACTCATCAAGGTTTTCTGACATGAATACTTATAGTTTAAAAATAAATTCAAAACATTTTTAAATTGCAATTAATATTGAGGATTTTGATCAGTCGAGAATAAAATGCACATTCAAATGTTTCCATTTAACGAAGATTCCTCATAATTTAATTTCAACAGACAAGATAAAACTGAGAAGAATTAAATTTTAATAATCACAATTTCCCTGATATAAACAGCAATACTTTGACAGTGAGCAACAGCTGAATTTATTTGAAAAAGACCATTTCTGACACTTTGGCCATAATAACTCAATTTCAGTAGCTATTCATAACTTCATTGACAATTATGATTATTGGTTCCTAAAACACATGCTTGATACAATGAATGGAACACATCACATTGATGGCAATATTCCAAACAAACACAACACAATTTTAATCAGTTCGAATACAAATGATAGTCAAAATTAAAAAACAAAACATTAAACAGGAGCTGTAACAGTGTACATAAGAATTAAATTATCAATCTATAGAGAAAGACATGAACTCATCCACAGTATAGAATTGATGTTTGTACATGAACTGATAAAGTTCAGACAAATATGAATTTTTTCCCCTTAGTTTTATAGGTAATGATTTCAGGAAATCCACATCAGCTTAACAAAGGTTCTTAGCGAACATAGTTGAGTTATGGGCAGTTATTCTAAAGTCATTACACCCTCTTGTGCTGTGCCTATGTACATGGGCATTAGTTAACTTATTGAAGATGGTTTTGTTTTACTATGCAATAATAATAGCATGGAAAATATACATAGAATGGTTATAATTCTAAAATTTTACAACTAAGTGCCCTTGGAGCATACCTAGGATTCTCACTGCCCATTTTTGCAGCATAATGAGGCACATGGAATTATATGAGTGTCCCTACATGGAAATTCCATATTTTAGTCAACTATAAATGACTAAATGATAAACTGAGAGACCTGTAGCAGGGTCACCATTTTTCCCAGAAGGTAAACATCCTATGGTAACTTTAGAGCTTAATTTATCAATTAGAGTTTCCCAGGACAGTCTCATGAATATGCATCCCTAAGAATTTTGTCAAGGTAGAACATTTAAGAGATTACCCATTTATCCTCCTAAGCGGGAAGGCTATAATTTTTCTTTGGTGGGTATGAAATTAAATGCTGTTTTCTCATTGTTCATGAATATCAAATTATCCTCACACCATTTGTACACGTGTGATGATGTGCTTTTATGAAGAGCCAAATTAGGCAGCAACATTTTATATACATTTTATTTTTTACCAACCACTTTACTTTTACTTGAAATCAACGTACTGGAACTTTATGAAGATGTGTCTAGAATATATTACCAAATTGTACATCAATTATCTCTCCTTTCTTTTTAGTAATAAATGGTCTATTTCAAGAATATTATTGGCAAAAATAGAAAAAGAGTGAAAAAGGTAAAGAATCTTCCTCTGCATTAAACAATTTTCTTTAGTTCGCTGGTAATGCTTAATTTTACCAAGTCATCAAAATTTCACTTATTACCGATAGAATTTTTTATCTATGGCACTGTGATTTAAGCATTCAGGGGTTTAACTATGTTTTAGTAGCAATAACTCAATGAATATATTCTATAAAATCTATGCAATATTAGCTTATAAGTCATATGGTAAATAGGAAATTTCGAAGTAGGCTAAGGTAACTTGTGTTTCCTCTGGCCAACTTATTTTCTCCATTCTGCACCACACCTACATCTTGAAAGCCTCCAATTTACACTCAACCTCTAGCCTCAAATTTCAGTTCTCACATCCATAAAGTACCATGCTCCTTACTTAAGTCTTTAAATATGCTCAAGTACTCCATAACCATTTAATGAAAAACTTCTTGAAATTACATTTCCCTGGAATGTTATACACTTGCCATATTTTATGTGCTACTATTACAAGAACAAAATTAACATTCTGTACACACTAAAATATTAATGACATTTTTTAACCTTCTTGTACACTTAACTCTACACATCTGCAGCAAAATAACAAAGACACATTGAATGATATTTTACCGAATATTGACAACAGCTAAAACTAAACACACAGCCCTGGCATGCCATCATAATTTTTTTCAATGACTTGCATGGTTGAAGATAAACAGCAAAGTGAAAGTCTAACAAATATAGTCAAGCAACAGAATATAATTTGAATTGATTCTACTTAAGGTATACTCAACCATAAATGTACACAATCTAATAAAATTAAAATTTTTCCTGAAGTTTACACATATCATTATGAAATAACATTTTCCAACAATGTCAGAAACTCACCAAATCCTCCTTCCTCCGAAACCCAGTAAAGCAAAGCACCAGTCCACACATTGATTGACAATATAATGGACGAGTGTTGTCTGGTAGCCTTTCACGCTTCATTGCATATTCCCTCAAAGCAGTAGGTCCCAAAATTTTCTGGGTCCCTCGGTGAATTTTGTCATAAATTGGTCCACAAAACTCTTCCAAAATGTAAAATGTTTCAAAGGCATCATCTTTCAAGTGTTCCACCCCAGTTTCCGAAAAAATCACAGGCACACCAAATGACTGAAAAGCAATACCAATTATAAGTATTTCCAATATATTGATCAAAGAAATTGTTGCATTTGATCTACAATTTGATGCACTACTTAAATAAACACTTAATGCATACATTAATAAGAAACACGTCAAACAGATTACGTCAAAATTAAACAAAAAATAACTCTATGTTAATAAAATATACTCAGCTGGTAAATACTGTAGATTTAACTAATTTTGAAGAAAACAAAATTATAGATAAGGTTGAGAGTATATTATGCTTTATTACACTTAGATTTTTCCTTGAATTTGACTGCATATATTTAAACTACCATGACTACCTCGTAAAATACTATTCCTCAATGGATCCTGGAATTAATTTAGTGCTCGATAAGAAAAATAGACTACAGCAACATTAAGTATGAGTATCTATCAAGTAAAATGGCCCTTTATTAGTGGCATGCTCGGAAATACCTTCAAAACAAATTGATATTCCTTTTGCCAAAAGTTCCACAACAGCAATTTAAACTTCAATGAGGAAAATATGTGAATATCTTCCCCATACAATTTCTATTTCAAAAGTACAGTTTTTCAACTCTGCCTCTTAACCTCCGACTCACCACCCTAATAACTCATAAAAAAAATAAATTTACAATTCAGGGAGAGGGAAAGAGGAGACTGATATATGCAATCATATTCTGTGAGATATAAAACCATAAACACAGTGATCAACCCAATGGTCGGTTTGGTATGTGATGATAGAGTTCACCCAGTATGAAGCCCAAAGGCATATGAAATTCACATATCAAGGTAGGGGGGCCAGGGTGGGTTTCCCAAGAAGGCCTGGTAACCAAAAAATCACATAGCTTGGGTAAAGCTAGTTGTACAGAGAAACTTGCCCAGAAATCGAACCCGGGTCCTTTGGTTAGCAGTTTCATTCCAAATCTCTCATTGTTCCAAAAAAAAGACCAAATTCCTGCAGAATTTATCAATGATAAATCTTTGTTTTAATTTGATACACTAAAAGTAATCTGACTTCATCACAAAGGTAAAGCATTGCTTTTAAGTGTCAGCATTATGATGGCACAACTTGAGCATTTTCTTTAAATTGTTCAGAGCAGATAAGGTGGCTCACAGCATGTTATTTAATGCTATTTCATTCTAATCAAAAATACTCTATCCTAACAAATACAAGTGAAATAATAATGCAAATTTAAACAATTAGCACATTTTCATCCGCGCATATTTATTGATTATATTCTGAAAACTATGGCGTGGTTGAAGCACTTGATCTAAACTGAGTTCCCTCTTCAATTTTAAACTATTACTGCTGAGACAGCTGTAAACAAATGCTGATAGCTATAATAACCATTGAGGCTTAAACTTCGACATAATTTGGTATCTGCATCAGTGTCTAATAAAATTGGAAATTAAGTTAAAATCAGGGTTCGGTACCTGGAACAAGAAAACTAGGCTCCAGTGCCTGGGGTACAGACCCTAGGGACCGGTGCATAGTACCATTACTTAGGAAGGGAATCCTAGGAATTTCTTGCCACTTAGGTACCAGTAATGATATAATAAAATATTTCAGGGATTGTTACCACAGGCAAGAAAACGAGGGTGCCAGCGCTAGTACCCTGGTTTGGTATTAGAACCATGTGCAATAATCCCAAGAACTGATACCTAGTTATGAGTACCCTGTTTTAAATGCTCATCTTGCCGAATGCTTAGGAAAGCCTAAATACTACCCGCATAACCCCTATATATTTCACAAAAGTACTTGGTGCACTGGTGAATGCGTGAAACTTGAGATTTCTAATACAATCTAATGAGATCTAATGCAATTATCATGGCAAAATTAATTATCAGAGGCATGAATTTTTTTGATCATTTCAAAATAAACTGGTACGTATAGAAAAAAGTAACTCCCTGCAAGTTAAGAGAAAGTTATTTTTACAAAGAAGTGAGGGAAGGAAAGACTCAAATGTGAGAATGAGGACTCACTGGAAGATCTACAGTGTCCATCTCAAAGACCTCTAATAGAAGGAATCACGTCAGCATCAAATTTGAACCATTAACAGGCTCGTATAATAACACCAATGTATTTGGAACGTGATAGCACATGCCACAATGGTAAGTGTGGCTTTCACACTTGTGGCATGTATCTGCTGACAATATTTGATAACAATAATGTAGAAAAGTTTATATATTTCCCAAATTCCAGATAACAAACCAGCATTTTCACATAACATAACAGTTCGGTAATTTATCTTTATTTTTGGAAGGCAACTACTAAATTCACTGATCAAAGACATACACAATATGTGGAAATAAACATACACAATTATGTGGAAAGACCAATGAGCGAGCCTGAAAAGGATATTTAAGTGACTTTAGTTACAGATCGAGCGAGATTCCAATTATGAATTTAATTATTATGACCTAAAGGATACATATTATTAAGTTCTTATACAAATACGAATAGTGACAAGCTAAATATCAATGATCCATAATTGTAAATGGTCGACTAAATCACTTATTAAAATCATTCCCATAAAAATGGCCTATATTTCTCGACACAAATAAATCCAAAAGAAACAATATTCGATCTTTATTAATCATAACTTAAGTTTGATTTCATATCTAAGATTTCTACGGTATTTGATGGATATATCAGTGTTTTCCCCTCAGGGTTAATTTTTTAATAACATTCAGTGGGTAAGTAATAGCTCGTTTATAATTTAAAATATTTCCCTGTTTTGTAATCTTAATTTTAAGTAGTTATCTATCTATATTTAACATAAAATGGACCCTAGCATTTCAAAAGTCATTTAAAAAACCTAACTGCTTCAGAAATGAATTTAATAGATATAATCGTTGCACTTCTTTGGCTGTATACGAAAACCTCGATTGATTTGGCAATATTGATTTTAAAAAACGTAAACAACACTGATAACAAGCAGATTAAGTTAACATAAACCCCCAGCACAGTACTTTCATTCCAATACATAGTCTCTGATATTTCTTCATATCAGAGTTCACGTCCAATGTTCACTACAGCTCATACTATAGATGTTTGGATTACTCCATAACAGAGAAGAATAACGGCCTGTGATATCTGTTTCCAAACGCAAATTCCTGTTTACCCGGGACCACAACGCCACTGATTACATAAAATTTATTTTTATAACTAAATGAAAATGTTTCAACCCCCTTCTTAGTAAAATTAGAGATGCTCCTATGACGTTTAAGAGATTTCCACTAGTCATGTATCATTAATTTACATCCCCCTGCAAAACTGCTGGATTTCAATTCTTCCACACACAAAAATTGTACCCACTGTTAAAATTCATGAATTATTGTATACTCATACCTTAGCAGCCTCGATAACATCAGTATTGCTCCCCAATTGGCCAACAATGCATATTCTTCGGTCACGAGAACAATCTGAAGCAGAAAAATTTGTTAACATTTATAAATACGAAGATAATAGTCTGAGAACAAAAATAATAACTCCACTTTTCTGGGAATCGCATAATTTAAATCTTTGGCAACTGACCTGTCGAGGGGGCTATGCTTTCATTTAAGCCACTGTACACACTAGATTTCGTTGACTTCGGGACTTCAATCCCCAGTGGCATATCCATTTTATACATTTAACCACTGGTTACCAACTTTGTGAACACTATTTCAGTAAAATTCCTGCGCGGATTCTTAACGCATTTTCAAGAACAAATTAATGAGTTCATTACTCTGAAATCACACCCAACAGTTTGAAGTTAAACTGCGTTTTCACAACAGCATGGAAGTTTCAATTTTGAAATGCTACGATTACCTGGATTGGCAGTTGAGGCACGTGACCAAAACCTCTGGCCAATGAAAATTTAATTTTTTACCTGCTTCATGAGCACGGCGCGAGAATCGGTATTTTCAACGTTAAAAAAGTTGAAAGCTACGACCTACGGGAGAAACGACACCTACCACTCCTACCACATTACGAAATCTGCCATTCGTGGAGAAAGATAGATCTTATCACTATTCTATTTTATTAGCAAATATTTAGAATGGAATTAGGTGATTAAACGCTCGGTTGGTTATATGTTAACTATGTTGTGAACATATCCTCTCACAATTAAAAAAAAAATGTTTACTTTGGGACAACATGGGTGTTTTTCTGAAAGATCTTAAGTGTAAAATATAGTATTTAATGCGAGACTTAGGATTGCACGTGGCTACGTTCTGAATGCTTCACTGTAGCTTAAAATCGACCGCCTCGGTGTGAATATGTTAAATATTTAATTTCCTATTTGATATTAGCATCATTTTTCTTGTCATTGCCGATATATTGAACGTTTACTTAGTGCCCGACCTAGCTGACTGTTAATTGCCGCATCGGATTCATTATTGTCGTTATGCTACATTCCTGTTCACACTTGTCTATTCTAAATCTCGTTATATTTAAGGCTTATCAGGCATATATGATCAATCCAACTTGTGAGGATGGTGCAACTGTCAGACTAATGGTCGTGACATTTTTGCCATTTATAAGCTTTAAAAATCATTCTTATTCTTCTTTAAGTTAATTCCTGGTTATCCAATTGCTCAGTGTTATTTTATACAAGGTTATTATGGTTGATTATGTTTCGTGGTAGTCACATTAATAATACTATATTTGGATGCCATTGTGTGTACATTGAATCTGTTTAAGGAAATTAAGTTTCCATTAACAGTATAAGGCATTTATTAGAATATAATTTATTGACCACAGTTCTTATGAGTAATAAGATATGAAACCGTGGATATGGTATTGTCATTTCTACCGCAGTTGATAAAACGGGACTACAAGGAAATGACTGCCGCAAAACCTATGTAATATGTTGTTTCATTTAAAATTGTGGTGCATTTCACCAAATGTATATTTATTATTGTATTCATTATGGTTTGTCTTATTTCACAAACAAATTTCCAAAAAAATATATGTACATAATGTTACGGCACAATGGAATAACATCAGGTCCATAAGTAAAAGGGGCATAAGGAAAACCATAAATATAGTATTTTACTAACAAATTGAAACTTTAGAACCTCCAAATAAAGTGTTATTATTCATTGAATGAATTTTTAAATAACATGGAATCCTGGTGCATTGTTTTCACATAAAATATTATTTTCACGGTTTTAAAATTTTATGTATAACGTCCTAGCGTGGAATTGTATCTGGCATCTACCTTCAGGCATAAATTTTAGGGAGAGCAAAATCGGCTGAAGTGCGAAATACTAATTTGTTTAATGTATCAAACAATTAGGAATTTCGGAGAGTAAAAGGACGCCTCGGTAGCCTAAACGGATGAAACTCTCAGTCAGACATCGATAGTTTTGAATCCAGATCAAAGCTAATTATTTTTATACTTTGAAATGTATGGATTAAATGCATCTTAGCCGATGACTACATTGAAATTTAAGGTCGCGGCATCTCGTTTAATTTGCCAAATCATTGAAATCCTATTTCTTTGACACAAGTCTCCTGTTGGCATTTTTTTTTAACATTTGGAGTAATATACCGAAATGCTAAACTAAAAGCAATTTTCAAGCTGAGGTTTATTGGGGTTAACGTTAGCAAAAAAACATTTGATATATTTTGGTAAACTTACTTTTAAAAAAGAGATATGCCATGTCAATTGCTGCTCATATGTCAATTTTAAATTAAAGTATTTCCCTTTCATGAGCAAATGTTTTTCCTTATTGTGGTCACAAGCCTGATTTAAAATGTCTCGTCTCTTCGATTTCCTGGGAAAATTGTAGGGTTTGAGAGCATGTGATGTTGATGGAACAGAGTTGGAAGCTATGGAACTCCCTCGTGGTTTGTATGCCATTGGGCCACACACAGGAGAGAAAGAACTCTGCTGCAGTCAGTCAGTGACAACCACCTTGCAAGTCTCATTGCATTCACAGGGCAGACTTGATCTCACTCTGCTTTGGGCAAGAACCCTGGAGTGTTTCTCAGTCCAGATCAGCCTCTTGTATAGGGAAAGGATTGCCTGTCAGCAGTAAAATCTGTAATTTATTTTGAGGAAACTGAAATTTAATGGTGCAAACGCAAAATGTAGCACACAATTTAACAGTAGTACACCATCTAATTTTGTAATGACAGAAACAGAGAAAAACGCTTTTTGCTTGCAATTTTACACTTTGTAGAGTGGAATATTGCTAGTGTTTTTCTCATTCATTTCTCATTATGGAATGATTCCACCACATTACACCTGAATCTCTATTGTAAAATCAAATTTTGTGTTTGACTAGGGAAATCTGATATGGAAACATATGGTATGATTTGCCAAGTGTTCAAGGTTGAAAACATGTCACAAACTGCAGCTTTGAAGTGCCACTAAAAGTGAAGGATAAGCCCCATGCTAAACAGTCATCGATGTCCCAAGCCAACAAAAAAGTATAAAGTGTGCATGAAGGCCTAAATTCAGACCATCCGTTAAGTTTACGTATGATCACAGATCATGCGGGCGTCGATAAGATGAGAGTGTACACCATTATTACTGAAAAATTGGCCATGCAAAACATCGGCCTTAAACTCGCCCCTAAGGCCTACTCCAAGGTAGCCGACTACCTCATGAGTAAAGTTAGTGCAAAGATTCCCCAACCCCTTTTTACAGTCCTGACTTGGCACCAGCAGACTCAAAAGTGAAATCCTCTCTGAAAGGACACCATCATTGAACACTAAGCAAAGTCTAAGAAGTTTGCACATTTGCCCTTAAAGACCTTCCAGAATCCACCTGCCAGGAGGCCTTCCGAGTCATGGAAAAGCGGCTGGTAAAGGTTTGTCAACACTCAAGGGATCTACTTTGAAGAATTTTGAGGCATTGTAGCAATATCTAAAATAAGTCTCTTTTTTCTAAACTTTTCCCGATACATTTTATACAAACCTTGCACGTGTATTGTATGGTCAGAATAAGTCTGACACATTCACGAATCAATGTGCATCTGTGTAAAAAATTATTGGCCATTGGTTTGAGAATCTTATACAGAAATTAGAAGCTTTTCCATGGCTGTGTTTCAAGTAAAAGTTATAAGGAATATAGTTATAGGATGCATGGAACTAATATACAAATTACATATGATTAATGTTGCTCAAAACATCCAACGTGCCCGAGTGTATCTATTGTCCACTCTAGAAAACATTTTTAAAAAATCAAGATAGTTATGTTACCATAGATAATTAATGGTGTCGGGAAAATGTTGACTGTAGGCTCAAACCTGTTTTTCTGAGGCATTCCTGCAGAAAGGAAGTAAATCTTAATCTACAGCCAGAAAAACAAACCCGATTTGAATTTTTAATGCCAAAAGGTTTTTTAGGTGGAGGAAGGCTTACTCGTGAGTTCTTCACAGTACACCGGAGTTTTTCATCAATAGTGTCTAAGTCTATGAGACATAAAAAGGAAGTATGAAAGAAAGATTATAGTGCAATTGGTTTAATGGTACATTTCATGTAAGAATATTATTGAACATTCTTTGTATCCATAATGATGTTAAGATGTGGAGTGACCTCTTACAGAAGATTGACGAGGACTGTAAATTAAGAAATGAGACTGGCAATGTAGCATTCGATCTGGCAACACTGAAGGCACTGGGCTTGGAGAGGCAGCAGGGGAACATGGTCTGCCTTCGGTACGGGTTTGAACTGGAGTCATTTGGTTGCCCATGGTGATTTTTTTGTGAAAGTTTTTTCTATTGTGTTCTAAAAATGAGTTACATCAATTTCAAGCATCAGACTTGGGCACAGTGCAATGGAAACTTTTGCTAAACTTCAGCAGGCCTACGGAGATAGTGTTTTGTCAAGAGCCCAGGTTTTTCGGTGGTTTAAGGCACTTTCAGGAGGAGTCAATTGAAGATGAACCATGAAGCGGAAGGCCTTTATCTTTAAGAACCAATGAAAATGTCGGTAGAATCTGGGATCTGGTGAATTCAGATCATTGGTTGACAGAATGATTGGGGAAGAGTTGAATTTGACTCACATCACTATTCATCAGACTTTGACCAATGAATTATGGATGAGAAAAATCTGTGCAAAATTGTTTCCAAAAAACCTTTCATATGACCAAAAGGACATCAGGAGGGAAAGGTGCCTTGAATTTTTGGATTCAATTGAAAATGACCCCCATTTTCTGGAACGTGTCATTACTGGTGGCGAGTCTTGGGTGTTTGAGTACGACCCAGAAACCAAGCACGAGAGCATGGAGTGGCACACTTCAACCTCTCCAAGGCACACAAGTGACACACTTCAACCTCAAAAAAGCAATGATGAGGAAGTCAAAGATCAAATGTATGCTGATTTGTTTTTTTTGATATCTACAGAATCATCCACAAAGAATTTCCACCTCAAGGCCAAATGGTCAATCAAGACTTTTACTGAGAGCTTCTTGAAAAACTTCAACAAAGGCTCATTCGTATCATACCAAACATCATGAACAACTGGGTGTTGCATCATGTTAATGCTCCTTGTCACACAGCAATTTCAATAAATGAGTTTTTGGCCAGTGAAACATTCCTGTGGGTCCTCAGCCTCGTTATTCACCTGACTTGAGTCCTTGTGACTTTTTTCTCTTCCCAAAGTTGAAAAATCACCTCAAGGGAACTCATTTTGGGACAGTTGAAATCATTCAAACGGTTGTAACTGACCAGCTGAAGGTTATTCCAGTATCGGGGTTCCAGCACTGCTATGAGGAGTGGAAGAACCGTCTCCAGGGCTGTGTGGCTTCAGAAGGAAGTTATTTTGAGGGAGACAATATAAAATTGTAATTCTATTTGAATGAAAAGATAAAAAAAATCAGTATCATTACTTAATTTACAGACCTTGTATCTTGTAGCATAGTTCATAACATCATCATCATCATAACATAGTTCTCTTTTCAACAGTGTGGAATGTTCTATACTAAAAAATTGACAATAGGTTTACTTCCACTGTTCATCCTAGTTTTTCATAATGGAAGGTTTTTGAATATATGAATGTGTTTCAAATGGTAAATTTCTTTAAAAGATCAACAGGATTTGTTTACAAACTAGCTGTAGTTGACTTAGAAGTAGTTGATACAGTAAAATACCTAAGTGTTACAATCACTAAAGACAACTTGGGGCACCTGCATTCATGAAGTTTGTTGGCAAGCATATAAAAAATTGTGATTTATGAGACACATTGTCGGCAGAAGTGACTATTAGGTCAGAGAACATTGGTACCATGCTCTTTTGAGGCCTCATTTAGAATATGCATTCAGTGTATGGGATCCAACTGAAAAAGGCCTCAATTTGGAAATTGAGAGGTTGGTGTGTGTGGGTTGAGAAGGTTTTCGCATGAATATATATACCTCTGTGCATGTAGGTTAGCATGAATATATTGGGTTTGCATGTGTTTTTATTCTCTTTTATGGGTGGTGACCTAACATCCCCCACCACATGCCCCTGTGGTGCCTTGTGGGGTTTTGTTTAGATGTAGATGGATTAATCAAGAAACTTAACTGAAGCGCTGAAATAATGAACTAAAATTTGTGAAAAAACATGGATAGTTTTAATTGTGGCACTGGGCAGTCAATGATGATTAGCAGTTGTGCATTGATTCAACTCAACGGAATACAGTAAACTCTTGATGATCTCTGTGCTTATGGATACGTGATGAAATGTAGATAATGGAAAAATGCAGAAAATATGGTCGTGATATTAAAACATTCAATTCATATGCAAGTCAAAATAGTTTATAGAAAACAAGAGACTGTGATTTGGAAACAATGAACTAATATTTTTTATTGCTTGTGACTGGTTTGAGTTGAGAAAGGAAAATTCTATTCCGTTTTTTAACCATTTTCATACAAGGATGGAATAATTATATTTCCACTAGCACAGACAGAACTATCTGATCTAGAGAAAAGAGCAAAATGTATTTTCTTTGTTTGTTGCTTCAATCGATCATGAAAATCAAACCGTGCGATGGCAATAAAGCTGAAACTTTAAACCACAGTCTAGTGAGAGACAAGGAGGCTTACTTAAAGAAGCAAACCTGTCCCAATACCATGAAGGGCAAATTTTGGATTTTCTAACTTATTGAATGACCCTTGGAAATCTTTTTAAGATGTGCCTCCTGAGACCATGTGACACCATAGTGAGTGTCAAATGTATATTTAAAATGCCCCCTCCTTACAACAAAATGATCCTCGAGTGTCGCTGGGCTATCTTTTGTTATCCCCCTCCCAGATGACCTATGTTCTTTAAGGCTAGCCATTATTCCGCTACATACACATTAGATTTTGATGTGCATCCCTCATTTCACCATGAATAGGGTTAAATGACAAGACAGACATTCAAAGTAAAACATAAAAAATAACATTTATTTATCCACTCATTAGAAAGTACATAATAATTATCATCTACCAAGAAGCAAAGTTGACCTGGAAATGCCAGTGTTCAGTCTTAGACATCCACACAAACTCCAACCTTTTATTATTGTCCAGATGACCCATGATCAGTTTATTGATCACAAGGGCAACAGTTGGAACCCTCGGAATAATGCAATAAGTTGACAAGTAATTATTTATGTATGAGGGTGAGTCAAGTGAAAGACTTAAAACTGCACGACAATTTCAAAACATTCTGCAGGTGCCACTGTATATTTCCCACAGTGATTTGATAAGTGTCCACCACTGGTGGCATGATGGCACAATACAACAATAGCATAAACATGGCCACTTCACTTTCAACATTCACCGCAGAGAAACAGCAATCTCTCATTTGTTTACTCAGTAGTAAGGGGGGTGAAACATATAGTATCTAATCACATTGACAAATGAATGAAATTTTAGAATGGTGACACATCTTGTGTTGAGTCCAAAGGGATCTGGAGTTGGCAAAGTCCATAAACAATACTATTTCCACGTCAGGCTCCTCTTTACCAGTTCAGGCACACATTCGGTGTTGTGACAGCTGAGGCTTTTAGAACAGTTAAAAATCTATGGTTTTTTCTAGAAGTATCCATGAACTTTCAAAGCACTGAAATACTTGTACGCCAACACAAAAATTGTACAATTGGGAACCTTTGGCATATCAGGAATTAAGAGACAAAAATATTTAAGGATTTCATTTGACTCACACTTGTACGAATCACAAGGCAATGGCTGGAACCATGGAAGTAATGCAACAGGGTAAAAGGGGAAACCTCAGGAGTATTGACATGGATTTGATCACCTTACATACACACCCAGTTCTTCCATTCATTCTTTCACATTGGACATTGAATATCTTGACAAAGGCTGTGTTTGGTCTCTGAAATCCAAGAACATGATTCTCAGGTCATTCAGCCACATCACATAACAGTTAAGGCTCACATCATAGGCAACCCAGTGCTAAGTCCAAACAGTATACAAAGATCATTTTTACCGAGAACCATTTACCATGGCATTTGTAATTTCCCCAGAGCTGGGAGCAGTGGAAGAATTAACTCACTTGCAAGCCTAACTTATTTACCATAAATGACACCATGAAATAACCAAGGCATTTCATCAAATATTTCCAGAGTTGACAGGAATTTTATTGTCAAGAGGCAAGAGAATTGCTGCTTAATGCAACTCGCAAGTGTTTTCTAGTGAACGTATTTGGTCACACGCTTAACAAGCATGTTTGTTGAGTAGACTGCTATGTTTGATTTGAGGTTGCCCCTTTAAGTTAGGGTTTTTTAATGTGCACTAGGCAAATCACGTTTCTTTCTCAAACGCAATACCATGTGAGACTTGAGGCTGCCTTTTGTAGCAAATTGTTTTGAACAGACTGAATAAGAATGAGGTTTCTTTCCCAAATGTATGGCCATGTGTCTCTTGAGCATCCCTTTTGTCATAAAGCACTTCAAGCACAAATCACACGAATGAGGCCTATCGTCCAAGTGGACTAGCATAGTTGAGTTCAGGTTGCATTTTTTTGTGATTGCATTATGTATCATCTGGTGCACCATTAAAATACTTTCAGTGGCGAATGATTTGGAGCAGATGCTGCAAAAATAAGGACATTTTCGCATGTGCGACATCATGTGTTTGCTGAGGCTGCCTTCTCTGCTGAATGACTTTGAACACACCGTGCACAAATGTTGCATATTCTCCAAATGCATTTCCGTCATGTGTGCTTTAAGTTTACTTTTCATGGTGAACGACTTGGTGCAAATGTTACATGTATATGATCTCTCATCCGTGTCCTCATCCATAAATTTCCTCGAGGCAACTACATTAAATTTGGTGTCACACTGATCCACAAAATCTATCACACTTCTACTATTATGTTCGCCTATTGGCTCACTTTCTTCTAGTCTAATTTGATGTTGGATGAAAATATGTCTTTCATAATCCTTCTTATGAATAAATCTCTTAGTGCATAAGCTGCATTTGAAAAATTTAACACTGTGCACACTTAGGTGTTTCTGGATCGATTCCTTTGTGATGAACTCATCTCCGCATGTGTTGCCCTGAAATACTTGGACTTCATTCAACATTGCATTCCTTTCGATTTGTCGACCAGAGTTGTCTCCGAAGTCAACTGCGTTGTCCTCTCTCATTGTATTGACATCTACATCTTGCACTACTTCAGCACCCCCAAGCATAGGCACATTTTCTCTCTGACAGCATGAAGGACTCACATGACCTGCATTCCAGTCATTGTTAATTTCACACATACCAGATTCTTCCTCTTCACATTCACTCAGTTGTGCAGAGTCTACATTTCTCAGATACGTTTGTTTTATAGAATTTGTGGCCACAGCTACGACATTACCTTCGAGTCGTACTGTTGATGGAGCGTTCTCACACCATAACTGCACCTTCTTTTGATTGGAATGTAAGTTGAAACTTTCAAGTCCTGTGAACAGATGAGAGAAATATTAGTTGCTACATGACTGCAATATTTGTATTCTATAGACCAATATGAACAATTGAGCATCATTTAACATCCATGTACAACCCTATAATTGAATTTCTGCTGGTGGAATTCTACCAATCTGCTGACAAAGATACAATCACTAACAGCAATGCCCCACTTCACCAGACCAAATTATCTGTAGGGCTATGACTTCATTAAATTCATATTACAGCGGAACTTAGCTTAACAAGCACCTCGCACAGTGAGTAATTCGTATAAAGAACAAAAATATTGGTCCCGAAAACAACTTACTTAAGGAGGCACATATCCTCACCTTGTGCATCAGCGTCACCTTCACCCAGCCTTGTGTCTTGATGTTCATCTCCAGTGCATTCTTCCTTACTGATGATACACCTTAGAGCCTCTTCCCTGCCATGGACCACATCTTCTGCATCCCCATTCCCAGCAGCTGCCTGTGGAGTTCATGACACACCTTATCACATAAATATGACTTTGAGAAGAGAGAGTGGGAGGAAGGCAGGGAATGCTCCCTGGGCATACCACGACCTTTCTACATTCACTATCGTCCTTTCAAAGTGGTTCATCATAAAACTGTGGCACCCCACACAACTGTTCAACCCATTTATGTCATGACCATATTTCCATATTTATTGACATATCTTGATCATTAGGATCAAGGCATCCATTAGGACGGATCAGTTCACTAGTCCCATTCAATGTACTTTTTATATGATTTATTTGCATTTCACTTAAGATCAATGACGTGTTCTATATTATATTATGCACACACTTGTACAATATATATTTTCCATGAACACACAAACATTATCACTAAGCCATGCATTATTTTTTTTCAAAATCATTAACAGGAATAAACCAAGATGGTCACATGTGGTCCGAAATGGTCAAAGTGATAGGGACATAAGAAGAAGAAGAACTGAGTTTCCAAGATTATTCGGGTCCCCCACCGGGTCCACGTTCGTAGGTTTGCCGACGTTTCGATGGCCAAGTCGTCCATCATCCTCAGGGCATGTCGTTATTCAGTTTTTGGCCGCCTTATATAGTTTGGCCAAGAGGTCAGGTCACGTCTGATTGGTCGGATGCTTTCCGGCTCTTGTTTTCCGTAATATTCCTCAAAATGGGTTTCCAAGCATTACTGAGGGAGTATCCGCTGTTTCGGTTGATGGATTTATTTTAGAGCCGGATCTCTATTGCTTCCTTTGTCAATCTTTCCCAAAATTTCTCCTCTCAGCAGAGGATTCTTGTCTCCTCCCACCGAATGCTGTGGTCGGAGATGATGCTGTGCTCTGCAATGGCCGACTTCTCAGACTGGCACAGTCTGAGATGTCTTCGATGTTCTTTTAGCCTTGTAGCAATGGTCCTTCCGGTCTCTCCCACGTAGACTTGGCCGCACTCGCAGGGTATCCGGTAGACTCCAGGGGTCATGAGTCCACAGGAATCCTTTGCCCTTACTAATTCGTTCCTGAGTTTGTTACATGGACGGAAATAGGTGTCGATGTTGTACCTCTTCAGTATTCTCGTGACCTTGCCCGAGATCGTGGAGACAAAGGGTAGACCCGCCCTGGCCAAACCTGACCTGACGTGACCTGACCTCTTGGCTAAACTATATAAGGTGGCCAGAAACTGAATAACAACATGCCCTGAAACGTCGGCAAACCTACGAACGTGGACCCGGTGGGAGACCCGAATAATCTTGGAAAACATTATTTGCCGGGAAAGTACCATATCATTCTTAATAATTGAATTATTTATCAAAGAAGTTATCACATCATAAGGAGGAGGGAATCATTGGCATGAATGTTAAAAAAAGGATGCTAAAACTTGAGGGCAGATCTTATGAAATGACTGAGACCTAGTTAACCACTACTCTGTACATTCAAGACAGAAAATACTATATAACTAAACAAGTACATTTTGGACATTTTCGCAATTAAGTTATTTAAAATTTTCACAAACATTCACAAAATTGAAGTTGAAAACACTGACTTAAGATTAAAGACATTTTGCTAGGAACAAACAAAGCAGGAAGTAAGGAAATGACTAATTTTTGTATGGTAAGAGCACAATTTTTCACACTTCATAAATGAAACTAAAGAGCACCTTAAGTTTTTTCACCTCGCTTCAAGATAGTTAGGAAGGTTCTTGGACCAACACCAGATGTCAGCGCTAGTGCAACAAATTTCCCATAGTAATAGGTAATAGTTTATGAATAAACATGTAATGTGTCAGTGCTCTGGGAAGTGATCGATGGAACATCGGTGGACCACGCGCATTAGTGTACAGGGAGACTACATTGAAGAATAATTAAGTATCACTGAGGTAAGTTGTTTATTTCTTTTCTGATCCGAGAACTTTTCAAATTACCCTCGTATTAATGGGAAAGTACAGATAGTATGAAAATGTTTATTTCATAATACTAAACAATATTTACAACTCTTGTTTTGTGATAAAGATCAACAACTTTTAAGAAAGTCAAGATAATTCTAACTTGAGTAATTTTTAAAAAAGTATATTGAAATATCCAAAGGCATTCATTATCTTCACGATTACACTGAGAGAATAGCAAGGATAATCCACAGAACACATAATCTGCAAGTGGAGGATTGAAAGTTCTGTAAGTGTTGTTGAAATTTAATGTATATTTGCTATTATTAAAATGAGATAGACACAGAAGAGTGCAGATTGACTACAACGGAAATCTGGCTGCAAAATATTTGCAAGGGATGGAATGGGTAGACTCAATTAAATACTTAGACATTACCCTCACCCATGACCTCTCTGTGGTGAAATGTATCCAGGGAATATGTAAAAAAGCTAACAAAAATATGGATTTATTAGAAGAGGCAAAATGTGATGAAAAGGTTAAAGAGAAATGCTATCTTTTGCTCACTAGGCTTCATTTAGAATATGCTGCTAGTATTTGGGATCCTCATGAAATTGGATCACGTGCAGTATAGATGAGCTAGATTAGGAAAATATTATTATGAAGAAAAGATAGCCACAATTTTCCACTGGATTTATCTAGCGTAAAATTGTTACTATCCTTTGTTTGTTTGTTTGTAGTAAAACATTGTTATGACAAACTGAGTAGCATATCAGTATTAATAAAGGAGCATGTACTAAGCAACCCTGTAGAAGCATTACATATTAAAAAATCTGAAATAAAATGAATAATTACAGAGAAAACTTACCACTCATTACATAAGTGTTAAAAATTGATGAAAAACATAAATGATTGCATCTTCATGAACGGACATTTCTGCACTGCTGCTAGAACCCTACTGGACAGCAGGAGAGACTGGATTTGGTTACTGTTTCAATGTCTCCAAGCAGATATGAAATGCTGATTTTTGACGCATTAATACTAAGAATATAATCATGTTTATCAGTTCCTAATAGACATGTCTGAGGCAACTGCGGAACACATTGCATTGACCGCAAATATTCATTGCGGCCGATCACAGAGTCAACATCAATTTTCAGAAGTGAAATAATAGTGCACAGAGACATCAGTAAAAAACAGTAAACAATAAGCAGTGCCAGAGTATTGAAAAGGAAAGTACCCGAGTATTGAAAGGCATTTACCTAGAGAAAGAAACATGAATTCATCAACTGTGTGGCATTGATGATCACAAAGGAATTGATATAGTTTGGAGTTATATAACAAAAAATTATCTATTTCCATTAATTTTCCAAGTTACATTTTCACTAATTTCACACAAACATAACAGGGTTCTTAGCAAACATGGCTGAGCTCTGAGGAGTTATTCTTAAGTCATTGTGCTATTCCCATGTATGTCAGTTATCAAATCAAACACGGCTTGGTTTCGCTGCACAATGATAATAGTATGGAATATGCACATATACACAAAATTCATTCTGCATTTTAGTCCATCTAATCTGAGAATCTCATCGTATACCCAGAACTGAGGTAGTGATTTTTCACATATCCATAATAAAAAGCATAAATGCAATCATCAATCAGGTCAATTTGGTAGGTGATGGTAGAAGGTTGCAGTATGTGAGGACTAATAAACACTAAGTTTGATTTCACATGTCCAGCTGCATGTGGTTCTTAATGGTTCTTAGAATCGTCAATAAGAGGTTAAAGGAGAGCAGTGAAAATGATTAACACTAGGGAGATTATCAGTTTGGGTAAAAAAGGGGAGAGGCACATTTAATGGCTATGCAGTTGTGAGATCACAAATGGAGAGAGGAACATAGAATACAATCAGGAATGTGTTAGCAACGCTTCATAGATTTAAAGAAAGCATTTGATAGAGTGAATAGGGTGGAATAAATTAATGTAATGGAGAGAATAAAAGTAGATTGGAGGAATAGGAGCCTTATTCGTAACCTGTATATGCCTCAGATTGCTATCTAGTGTGCGTGGGGGATGGGGAGTCGGTTAAATTATGTATTTTCTCACCTTAAAGGAGAATATGGATATCTCAGGGTTAATGAATGCAAGGGAAACGATAATGGAATAAAGTATGGAAATAGTACAAAAATGTTTTTATTAAAACTATATATACTATTGACAACTTTGGCCTTGGTAATTAGCATTACAGACTTTAGGAAAGCTGAGGTATTTCACACTTGGGTATTTAAAAAAAAAATTACATCAATGCTTCAAAAGGTATTTAATTATCTTAATAAATGGAATTTTATTAAAATTTTTAGGGGCTGGGAAGAGAGAATAGCATAGATAATTTGCAAAGTGGATAATCGAAATTTTACTGTACCTCAGATTGGTTGGACACTTCTTCTGCGGCATCCTCTTTCTTTGGCATGACTTCCGGGTAGATGGAGATGTCATCTATAATCACTTGGTCCTTATTCACCCTCTCTTGCTTTATGGTTCCCTGAAAACTTTACGAAGTACCATGAGGAATGAAAGGTAATGCCACTACCATTGTCAGTTTCTAACACCGCATTGAAGAATAACATATCAAGATGCAGGACAATTGATGTAGACAGGGTTACAGAGAATTTTCTCTCATCTCATCAAGTCATGTACTATCCTTTCATGTACTATACTCACCTTAGTCATCTCTCAAGTCAAAAACAAATAGCTACTAATGAAATGTGATAAATAAAATCTGTTACAAAAGGAACATGGGGTACCCCATTAATAACCTCCAGCTTAATAAGCAGAAATACAAACTTAGAAAAAACTAAATATTATTTAAATTTCCCAACATCACACCAAGGCGACATTCAACAAACAACCCATTACAACACTCCCCATTTCAAAAATGTGATACATATTTGGTCAGTAGCAGTATATCCAATAAATATACTCAATATAACTGGGGCTGGTATCAAGAGTGGTTTATAGATTGGCAGTACGAAGTCACTCTTTTTCGTAGAATAGACCTCCCTAAATGTTTGAAAAACATGTTCGCCAAGACATGTCGCACAAATTTCAGTGAAAATTCACATTTATAAGTTTAAATTAATTGCTTGTTTGCAAAGATATTGTGTAGAACAAATATTAGTTGCAAATGCGTATTTTATAAATTTCACCTTAGTAATTTCACTTAAGTATTTGGGACGACCATTTTTCACTGACCAGCTGAAATCAAAAGGTACTGACTTGTATGCATGTGAACAAACAGCAATTAGTTTTAACTACTCACCTCTATCTGAAGTAAGTCCTGAATCAGCGCCAATACTAGTATTCCATGTTCTATTCGCATCGAATACATTGACAATGTAGTCATCGGCTTTTAGACAAAGCCTGCATAAAAATAAACTACCATCCAATGACACTTTGCTTATAAAAAAATATCACGACAAAATAAACTATTCCCCAGCGAACCAACGTAAGGAGCCGAATGAATGTTTTAGCTATAGATCTCACGTTTGGATTGAAAATTCGATGATGGCTGACAAGATGAACGTTAATGTGAATTAACCACACTGAAGTCGACTTATTATTTGCTCTTAAATTATTCTATATTATATTTCAAAGTTCCACACAACAAGAGTGCGCCATCAGGATTATTTTGTACTGGCAACCTATTTCTTGTTCCTTTCATTCCAAGGTTATTAAAACAGATGAGTCAATATGGCGCCGAAACAGAAACTTAACGTCGAGCAATCGCACAAGGATGAAAGGATTGGGGGATTTTTTAAATATATAAAAACATGAATCTGTAAACCCTTTCAATTATTTCAGCCGTGAAAGAAAGCTCACAAAAAGCCAATCAAACGTTATATTGAACATCTGAAATTATCAATATAAATGGTTACAATACTATACACCATAACATCATTACATCAGACAGAAATTTGTCACTGCAAACAAATAGTTTACTTAGATTGCTAAAGTAGAAAAAAAATTAAACGCGTCGTTCAAGCAAATGATGATCATTTTTAGAATTAAGCTGGCAATAAGTAGTCATACCTTATGTCACAAGATTAATGTTAACTACAAGGCAAGTATTTAAACTTTAAATAATAAAAATACATGCTATCAGAATAGGACACCAAATAATCCTTATAGTCAGCAAATATTTAGACTTGTATGCACATGTATCCTTTGCGTGGTAGATAACTTAAGTGTGAACATGCATTGGGCAGCCGCAGGCCAAGCGTCTAGATGAAGCGCTCTTTTGTATAATTTTCGGGTACCAGATCATCCTGAGAACAGGGAAAGGAACTGGCTCCCCTACCATGATGTGTTAATTTCACACTGGGTGAACTCTACCATCACCTACTAAACCGACCTTCAGGTTGATTACTGTGTTTATATATATTATATAAATAAATAAGCGCTTCATCTAGACGCTGTGTGTAGCAAGGGGTGAATACACACCAGAATAATTTTACCCGAACATGATCCTACTGAGGTCGATGAATATTATTGTAACCACCTTAGTTCATGGAAAAAATGACATCTTAAATCTATCTGTTCTACACTTAATCCCTCTGATTTTATTATCATGATCGTAAGTAGCATGACCGTAATACTATAGTACATTTTCAACATCACTGCTAAAGAGATGCTCTTCAATGCGAGAGTATGCAAGAGCTTCAATCTGTAAATTAACCTTGCTCCATGAGTGATTCCCACCCTAGCTCTTCTAATATTTTGCATACGCTACTAAGTTTATCATAACGTTTTACAAATTTTGCTCCTCTAGCTGCATGCCATCCAATTTGGCAATTAATCCAAATTCGTGAGGATCCCATATACTTGCTCTTTCCTTTTCCTTCACAAGGGAGGCGACAAGGAGGACGTCGGAAACTGGTTAGTTAGGTCTGGTCATTAAAAAAATATATTCATTGTAATAAATTTAATTAATTTGAAAGTTTAATTGACAGTTTTAGTTTCCAAAAAGCTTCTTCATTTCTCTACATGAACACTGCTCACTTCTATGCACTTTTAAAATTACACCAGCTTCTTTAACAACTCAGAATTGAAATTCTGCCACCTGATAATTGAACCAGTTGACTATGATGGTCTTCAGTTCCTCTTCAATCAAAACTAACTTCTGGGGCTTCAGAAACAATCACTAGATAGCACTACATGGATACAACTTTGCTATGACCCACCAATATTTAAATGTAAGAAGAGAACAGCCTATACTTTTCAAATTTTCCTTGTAATTGAATTAGTTGTTTGGGCCTGTTTTTCTGCTGCTGCTGTCAATTTTTCTTTACAAGGATTTCTTATGATGAGGACCAAGTAAATCTGTCTCCCCTGGTGCTGGGGATAACGCACTTTTCAGTGGATTAACTTCTATTGTTGCTAGGATTTCAAGTCATAATTCTCTCCATGATAAGCTTGTGGGATAAATTATTGAGGCAGGTTTCCCATTGGCACAATTATATCCTCTAAATGATTATATACCTAGTCCATTTATTAATCATGATTTCTGGTTGGCATGTAGGCCTGAATAATGATCAAGCTTGTACATTTGGTATTTATTTCTACTAATAATTTTCAATCAATCACCTTCTCTTTATTTGCTATGCTTCTTCCCCCATTGTTGTTCAATATTATGGCCACCCTTTACTGGCTCTCTTCCCCTCTGCTGTAAAATTATTGCTCCAAAAAAACACCACAATGCTTCCATCTGATCTTACAAATCTCTACAAATTCAATATTTTCCCCAATATCCCATTTCCCTAACTTTCAAAGAGCCTTTTTTAACTGACCTTAACTCTTTTGGTGTTTCTCCTCTTCTGATGACAATTCCTCTTTGCAATGATTTTGTGTGATGACTATGGAAGCGTTGCCTGTTCCACTTCCAGGCATAGCCCAGTAGGCTGTCCCTTGGTTACCAGGACTAATTCTAATAATGTTGTTCATCCCTAGTTCATGCTCACACAACAAGTAACACTAACATTATTTCAGTAAATTGAGCTTTTGAATTTTGGGAAAATTTAATCCTACAGGCAACAAAAGAATTCTGTAATGCATTGTATGCCTATATTTTTCTGAGGATGGAGAATTTGCATTATCTGGGATAATTATTTCCTTTTCATCCAGGAAAATCAAGTTTTTTTTATTGTTCCTATGGCTCTGTGTTGAAATTTCATCCGTTAGACAGATATGTGATCCACATTTGTTCATGATTAGTCAGAACTCACGACAGCTCAAGCTTCATTTAATAGCTTCATAAAAAAGAGGGATAGTAATAATACTGCTTATGATGTTGTTAGTGGCTTCTTGCATTGTTAATAAATGCTACATAAAAACCTTTAGGCATATTACAATGGATGAACGTAACAATGGTATTTTATCCACAGATATTTTTCTTCAATTCTTTGATCTAAAGATTTGAAGTATAATCTTCTAGTCTTAAAGGCAAAAATTGAATTTAGTGGAATCAACAATTTGAAGGATTCATTGATTCCAACTAGCTGAAGAGGATAAATATGGATTTCATGGGATTCTCTCCCAAAATATTATAAACTGATTTTTATCCATTTACTTACCTTCAGATGACACAGTGCTGTAAAATTGAGGGACACTAGCCTTCATCTAACTACCCTTATATTAGAAACATCCTGCAGTACATTTCTGTCGGCAAATTTTGTACAATCCTTTTTTAGCATTAAACCTTAGTCATTCAGAACTCATAGATTGTGATTAAAAGTAACTTTTGAAGGTGATCAACCTTTTGTTTACTATTGCAACTGTAGATAGCTTTGACCTATAATTTATTTAGCAGAACGGAGAACCAAAAAATTGGAACCCACGCATCACTTCCCATTTTAAATTGGGTTGAACATTTATTATCATATTTTAATAGCATATTATCAGTCAATTAGATTCTATATAATTGGAAAACTTGCCACAATATTCTATTGTCTTTCATTTTTTTGAAGATATGTAAGTAGTTGTTAACATGGCAAAAAAAATTTGACACCTCTCTTTATATAATAATAAAGGGGAAAAACTCCACTGGCCATAAAAAAAACAGTCGCAACTCTCAGTGTTTTTTTACGGCCAGGGGAGTTTTTCCCCCTTATTATTATTTAACCTAGAGGACGTAGAGCTCTTGAATTCTTACCTCTCTTTATGTTTATTTCACTTATAAATTAGTCTAATAATTAAAAAAAAATATTGCTCCTTTATTATTTACGTTATTAAGGTATCATGCTTGGTAAAAAGAATTTGGTGCCATATTTTAGTTTTATGTAGTCTATATAACTTTTAAAACCTTAACTATATCTGATAAAATGTAAATAGGAAATTTTTTTAAACAGTTATCACTTCTACTACCAGAATTGAATTTCACATTGAGCTGACTATCCATAAAGCAGGGAAAATCCCCAAAAACTACTGCTACGAATTGTGGTGTCAGCTACGAGCAGTGGTCCCCATAAAAGCTCCTATTGTTCTTCTAAATTCTTCCCCTTTCCACCCTTCAATGACCTCTCCTTGCTTGCACTAACTTCTTTCTTGCAAAGGTGATTCTTTGTTCTGTCTTCATCCTGGTTGGTCAGTCTGCATGGGTGATTCTCTATGTTCTACTGGTTTGCAGCAGCAGATACCAGTGTACACTGAAGAAGGAGAGGGTCTCAAGGAAGTTTTCTGTAAATTTCAGACTGACACTGCATTTTAGCCATATATAAAATCCCTGAAGTAGCTGTTATGTCCCTTGGTCGACAACTCATTGTTTGAATTGTTGAGTCTTATGCGTTGGATTCTCATTCTAATTAATTGATATTTCATTAAGTTTCCCTAAATTTCCATGCTTAGCCTTCAGGTTATAGGCATGGAGTTCTTAATGGCTGTATAATTAAACCAGCCATCTCTTCATTTTTTCAATTATTTGGTGTTTGGGAGTATTCATACCCACTGTTTTAGTTAAATCATCATTGTTGAATTCTGTGGAGGGTTTAAAATCTCATGTTGTTCATTGATTTAGTACTAAAATATTTTAGGGGAAATTTGAAAAAGCTCTCCTTCCATTATTTGATGTGGTAGTCTACAGTTCAAGGTAGATTTTGAACAGACACATAGGCTAACCACTGCTACATTTCTATTTATGCTACTATTCTACCTATTTATGCTACTATGTATCTTTCTTCAATTCTATATGCTTCCTCTTTACCTTCATTCAGTCCCGCATAACTCTTTCCTTTAACCTTAGTCTTCAATCTGCTACATATCAAAATGCCCAGCATCTATTTTCTTTTGGATTCCTCCCAAAAGTCCTCTCGCCTCTACTGCCATAACTGGGCATTTTGTTCAGTCATGCATCTCAGGTGTGTTTTGTTTTCTTGTGTGATTAATTTTTTTCCTGTCCCAAGATGGATTATTCAAAAGTGAAATTTTGTCATTAATTAACTTCTCCTATGTCCTGCATCCTCACTTTGACATTTTTTTCCTTTATTTAATATTTTTCATCCTTTCCTACACCCTATCAATAGTCTCAAGTTCACACCTGTCATCTTACCTAATTGACTAAGTTTCTGTGCCATGCCTGTGCTCCATATCAAAACTTTCAATTATATTTTATTAAAACCCTTACTCAATGTCCCTGTTATCAACTCTATTCTCCTCCTAAAAGGCATATTGCCTAATGTAACTCTTCTTCTAATGTCTCAACTCCTTTGACCACCAGGGTCCATCCTCTTCCTTAAAGTAAACTGGTCTACCCGCTTTGCTTTTTCCCTCTAATTTTAATATTTAGCTTGAACTCCATTTTCCTCAAAAACCTCATTATCTTTTGGCTTACATTTTTTATCCACCTATACCTATTCAACAGCCATTCTAGTGTGCTCAGCGAAGGAAAACTGGTAAACTAAAATTTTATCATTTGCTAAACTAATTTTATGAATTCCAAAAACTGGAAGAAGCCACAACAGTAACTTTTAATGGAGTCATTCGGTAACGCCCATTACAATGGTGAATGATTTTTACATTTTAAAATTGTTGCATTCTAATTTAATTAAAATCGCAGCTACTTTCCAACTTTTCCTATTTTCCCTGTGTATAAAATTAAAAAAACATGCATGATAGCAGACAGGACTACATTACTCCCCTATCTAACCTTTCCCATCTCAACTCTCCATCTCCTACGTGTACCTTAGCTGTCTGAGACAGATTTTTATGCTTTAATCACATGTAATGTGTACTGCTAATTTGCAACTTCATTAACAATGAAATAAATAAAAACTACCTATACATCTTTGACTGGTTTTTATGAATTGTTTTCCAAGGTTACCTTATTTTATTACAAATTATTATGTTCTTTAACGTTATGAGCTTTTCTGTTCCTCAAGATTCCAACCACAGCCAATACAAAAAAGTGATGAGTAACATACACAACAGTGTCCCGATCATGATAAGTACCAAAAAAGATTTTAAAATTATTTTTTATGGAGAGTCATTCCATTAAAATGCATTATTAATGTATCATTTCCATTAGACAATAATTTTACAGCTGAAACATTTTCAGAGCCATGGAAAGAACATGGATACAACCTATTTCTATGATTAAATTAGTTACTCCCAATACCTATGCGCAAAATATTATGTAAAAAAGCTATGTAATTCAACTTTTGAATAAACTATATAACTTCCGGCAGATATATTCTGCATGTTGCTGTTTTTCAGGGGCATTGACTTTCATCCGAATTGTTCCAAATTTGATATTGAGATTTCATAAGATTCTTCTACACTTACGGGGTATGTTCCAAAAGTAATGTAATTGAGTTTCCTGTGCCACTCCTATTACTCGGAGAAGAAGGGGGGGAAGGGGACACTAAGCAAACCAGTCTCAGTGGTCTCCAAGCTGTGGAAGCTTTACCACATCATTTATTTTAAACCTCTGCAATCCGAGTGTCACAAAAAAAAATGGAATCGATGATCGAGCAACGTTATGGGATTAAGTTTTGTGCTAAACTGAAAAAATCTCCTGAGGAGACCAACAAAATGATTCGTGAGGCTTATGTGGACTCTACTCTGTCCTACTCACAAGTTTCGAAGGGGTTTAAGGCCGTTAAGGAGGGCCAGGAAAAGGTTCACGATGAACAATGTTCTGGGAGGCCATCAACCAGCAAAACTGACAACAATGTGGCTCGTGTTCGACAACTGTTAGACTCTGACCATTGATTGAGGATCAAGATGGTTGCCAATGAGCTGAACTTGCCGTCTACTCTTGTGTTTCGATTGTTACTAAAGATTTAGCAATGAGGAAAGTATGCGTCAATGTCGCGCCCAAGGTGTTTGCCACAACGCACTAATAGTCCGCGAGTTTCTGGCCAAACACAAGGTGCCAACGCTGCCCCATCCCCCCCTATAGTCTTGATTTCACCCCAACAGACTTCTTTTTGTTCTCTCGGATTAAGGCAGCTCTGAAAGGAACCCGTTTTTCACCAATAGAAGAGATCCAATCAGCCGTGATGAAGGCCTTGCAAGAGGTCCCCTAAGATGCCTTCCAGGGCATGTACTGGTCATGGCAGAGCAGCTGGAAAAAATGCATAGAGGTCCAAGGACAGTACTTTGAAGAATTTTAAGTGTTTGTGCAAATCTGTTCAATAAATTACTTAAAAGGAAATAATTGCATTTCTTTAGGAACACACCCTGTACTCTGCTGGGTTCTTCTCATAAATCTCAAATACCAGTGCTCATCAAGATGAAATGGGAAATATGCCTCTAAGTTTCAAGATGGTTTGGATAATGTTTAAAATAATTTAAAACTGCTCATTTTTGTTTAATTTTAAATATGTGATGAGTTTATAAAATTCCTGTAACCTTTGACACACTAACTTATTTGAATTAGAAGGCAAGCCTTACCTTTTCTTCAAAATACACATATTTGAATAATATAATAATTCCTAGTTTTAGTTATGGATTTGCAACTTAAATTCTTTACGACAAATAGGTTGTTTTCACCCAGCATACAATGGCACTATCATGCAGTGTAATACTTACTGTATATATTTACATCACTTCACTGAGGAAACGTGGAGGGTGACCTTTTGCACAAATTGACATCTGAGACCCATTTTGACAAATTGATCCCACCAGTACATATCCAAGCACTCTTCTTAAATTTTTTGAGAATGTATTAAAACCCTGCATTCCTCGACTATTAACACTTAACTCCACAATTCCATTGAATACTGCTGAATTAGAAGACAAGGGTTTATTCAATGCTTCCACATTTATGGAAACACACAACAAATATTACAATGAGCATCATAAACTAGAAATAGATGAGATTTAACTGAAATTTCAGCAAGTGAACCACATGAGCTACATATCAACAAGTATCAATTATATTTGAAATGATTAAATGTATATTTATATATAATCCAAAGGCCATTAGGTAGGTGTGAGTCAAATGCAAAAGACTAATGTCACCTATTTATGACAAGCAAAGAGAGCAATACAAACTAAGTTTCCATATAAAAAGCGCTCCTTAAAAAAAATCAAATCCTATCAAGATCATAATTTTAATGCTCTTCTGTTTGGTAAATCATAAATAAACTTTTCTTGAACTACCTAATCACTGAAAATGATATATTTCAACCATTATACAGTTTCATTTGGCAAAATGAGAACAGTTTCAGGAATTCCAATCCTATGACAAGAAACATTGGCTCTGTGTTCACTTTTACAAACTTGCTCCCAGGATCTTTCAGGCATTTGCATTGTTTGGTTCACTTGTGGTGTTCTTCCTCTGGCAACCAATTCTAAAACTATTTTCATTCCCATTGATTCTAAGACTGACAAATAAAAAACCGCAGCAATGAACTCTGGATGTTTCCACAATATCTGATGTACAAGACAAATTATTTAAGCAGCTCACAATCAAAAAAGGCACAGTCTTTACACCTCAGAATTTTGCCCATTGAACTTATGTCTTATTAAGCATTTACATGAATGACTGGACAGTCTTTTTGTTTTCACACCTTTTAGTCTCTGAGCCCCTGGGCCATCAACTGCAGGAAAGTATCATTTATTCTCACTACACGTCTGGAAATGCCACTTATGTTGATTCTTGGAATCACTTTTTCCAATGTTTCTATATTTCACAGCAAGCGTACGGAACCAGGCATGCTTGTACAATCATTCCTTACAATAAAACACAGCACCTCACAAACATTGCCTACATATTTCACACTTCCTGGATTCAAACAAAGCCAAAATTCTTTGTTTTGATGGCAAGAAGCAGCTTATGCCGTAAAACAGCTCTTCTGCTGTACAAGGGAATATAAAGACGAGATATACACGTGTTGGCTGTGGGTAAATGTGTGTCATCAGCTGGTCTAATTGTAACACTTGGCATTGGCTGAAATCCATCTTCAGATGCAGGGAGAGCCGGTGATCCTGTCCAGAAATAGACCTGCAAGTACCAGGACACCATGGCATATTAAATACAATCAGAAAAAATTTTGCTTTTAAAATCATGTTCGCATTCCTGGTTGCTTCATTCCACAATTCAAGAAAATGTGAATGTGATCCATGATCCTAGCCAATGAACAATGTACACAATTTTCTTTGAATAAACCTTGTATATGATTTATTTCTTTTCAGCATAGAACACATTATTGCATTTTACATGAATTTTTATGCTAGAAGTTGTTTCACTAAACAAGCATTTCGCTTACGGAGAAAGACCGTGGAAATGATTCTGCTTGTTTTATGAGGTTCCACTGTATATAAAAAGATGGCATGATATTTTCTAGGTGATTTTTTTTTACTTTGACCTTAATGCATAATAAGCAAATCTACAGGTAATCTTATCATAAGATAATTGCAGAAATTACAGAAGGGCTGAGTTTGAATTGCAATGGAACCATACTACAAAATAATAGACAGTGATGTTTCTCATTTACTGCACCAAACTTACTATTTGTATAAACATTTTTAATTGACAACCCTATTTAATATTTAGTTAACACATTGACATTATAAATCAATATACATAATAAGCAAGACATTAAATTAGGTCATACAAAAATGTATTACCATTTGGACTTAGAAGTAACAAATAATAATAATTATGTATTGATTTCTGGTTGATACCCTTATATATGATGCACAATACCCACAAAGTGGAAGTCAAATTATTAAACCATTACCATCAATAATAATGAAAATGTGATATAGTGATTATTTTTAAGGATAATAAGCTCTTATTAATCAAGGTTACACTGTATTTCTAATTTGGTTTTCAATTCAAACAGTATTTATGATTCATGATGGTCTTATGGTAACTAAAATAGTTTATGAAAAGAGAACATTCAAAGCATTTATGCCTGAGAATTATGCATGAAAATTTATCACTTCCATTTTCATGCCTATTTTGGGCTTCACTTGTAATATTGGACAACCATTATTCATTATACATGGAGTCTTTTGGGATAGCAATACTAACTTTTCTATATGACACAATTTTTAGGTATGTGGCTTTTAATGAGAAGAGAGCCAAGATTTCAAGCGATATAAACAATTGCAAAAGAAAAACTTAAAAAAGCAAACACTTAAGATTAAAACCAAAGAAACAAAAAAATTAATTGGACACATCCAGCAGCTGGCTAAGTTTAAGTGTACTAACCAAATCCTGTCGCTCCACATGGCTCATTCTCTCAACTATTGACCAGAGCCAACGTTTGAACCTCAAGAGCTGATCTCCCGATTCCCCTGACTCATCATTAAAACTTGTGTAGGAGATGAGAACCCCGACATTGATATCACCAACACCATTCAGGAGCAATCTCACATCTTCTGCTGTGAGGCCATCTAAAGAAGATGCTGGAACGACATCCAACACACCTGTGCGTATTGCCTAAAGTGTCAGAGAAGAATGAATAAAATAGAATTAATATTAAAAAACTCAATTTCAGGGAGAACTTTTTTTTATAATTAGTGGAATATTGTGGTCTGTAAATATTAAGAGCTTTTAACTTGACTCTGTTGCTGGGTATCTCAAATTGCAGTGATTTCATGCAGCTAGGCAATAGGATGAATATAACTGAATTTTCACTAAAACACTATGTGTGATTGCCACCCACATTTGCCTATAATAATAACATTTAATAATAATAGACTACATGATAGTCCTGATATATACCTAATAGATTAAAAAGAAAAATAATCATGGCATCACAAAGAACAAGGGAGGCAGCAGTAATACATTAACCACTGTGCTTCATCATGATGAAAGGAAGATATTTTGCTTTTCCACAAAAGTTTCATTTATGACATAGGTTCGAGATAGGATAGATAGATATACAGCATTACATCTTCAACTCGAAGGTATTCACTGCAACGAAACATAGGTTGTAAATAAAACTTTTTATGTGGAAAAGCAAAATGTCTTCCTTTCACCATGAAGGATTTCTAACATGTCACATGAAACTGTGTTATTTTATGTTCTCCAGCAGTTGAACTTCATTGAGAAAACAATTAAGCAGGTTCATTATGAAAAAAATTAAGCAGCAAGTTTTCAGGTGAAAACTTGCTGCTGCTGCTAATCAAATAGATTAAATATCTGGGCATGAATATTTATTCACGATTCTAGAAACTTTCTCCCTCACGTAATTCAAAACAGTAACTCATTTAATTGTATTACACCATGCTCATGCAAAAGAATTGGGTTATTTATCTCAAATGGTGGCATTTAAACTGAATAAATATGGCGAAAAAAACAGAACAATATTGGGATCATTCTACAGTCACACAAAAATAGAAAAATATACTGAGTCATATAGATGACTTTTTTGAAAAACTGCATTACAAGAGGCCATGATTTTGTAACATTATGCCTGTTGTATGATACACACCACACATTATCTATTAATTACTAATAAATTTATGACTGTTTAAAACTATACAGGCACATACCTCAATAGCTTTCTCCTGGGTTTTAATCATCCTATGCTCTGCATATTTGCGTACATAATCATATACATTCTGAGCGTTGACTTCAATATCTCGACCACCAGGCACCAACTCCACAGAGCCCCCACCTTCTTCAGTGCAGAGATCAATGCTGAATTCACATGAGGAGAATGAAAATTAGGAAACAATAGTGTCAACTGCTGACATTGAAACTAAAACCAAAAGGGAAATAAGGACTAAAATCCCAAGATAGGGGGGCACCTATACCAGGATACAAAGGAAGGTTGCTCTTTCAAAGAATGTCAATTTTTTTTAGTGTCATATATTGTACAATGGGATGTGATAGTCCAGAGTAGTCTGTTGGTCTACTCCCTGGAGGGCCTGGGTTTAATTCCTGGACATGCCCTTGGGTACCTTCTGCTTCAACCAGGTTTTGTGATCTATTGAGTACCAGAATTTTCTGGAAAAACATTCACCACAGGGAAAGGAACTGGTCCCCCTTATTATACTATTAATACATACCATTGGGTTTGGTTTTGGGTGAGCTAGAACCTATCAAACCGTCCCTCAGGCTAATAACTGCTAATGTTTTTTTATGTTTTATATTGTACCATTAATGACAACTTATCACTGATTCCTCGAATATAGGAAAATTTGAAGGTATGTGGATAAACACTGTATTGTTAAATACTTCACCTATTGCAGCGGTTCAAAGGTAAGAAAGAGGAAGTTAACTCATTCTTGTAAGATTACATTTAGGGATATTTTTTCACATGAGAAGTATGTGTTAGCAATAATTCATAGTTTCAGAACCCCAGATCCCTTCAACTGTTTTCGCTTACTATTCTTTTCACTGGTGAATATTTTTTACATTTCATTACCAGGTGATTTAAAGGATAGATATGAACAGTGGAGTACCATTTATGCGGCCTCCCATTATCCAATGGGCAGCTTATCCATTATTCCTAGGAGGAAACATTCCCTTCCACTGCATGCTAGTGGCTAATTATATTTAACACACTAGAAAATAATTTTTCTGCATCATTCAAGAAATTAACATGTCTACAACTCCACTCAACGAGTGGTCTTCATGATGAATCTTATATTAGTATGGCAATTTGTTTTTATGACTTAGGTCAATGCTTTTTCGACTGTTTGAGTGATCTTTTTTAGGTTTACTTCAAAACAATTTAGGAAGAGGTACATCAGCTCAGTAAGCAAAAACTATGACATTATTTTAAAAAAATTCACTGAATGCTAACTATGTAAGCATGACATATTCCATAAAGATGGAGGTTAGCTACACATACATTTATTGTAGAATAGAGGAGGCTGGTGACACTGATTTTTTAGCTCTATATAAAGGGGGAGGATTGTGGTGGAGTGGATTAAGGTTTTGGACTACTGGGATCTCTTGCAGGCCATTTTGTGGTGGACCAATTACTACCGTTTGTCAAATCAGGGGGGGAGTTGCTGATGATCTGCTATGGGAAGGAAGAAAATATATATTGGACAATAGCATAATTATGACTAGTGCATGCCTTGAGACAAATACTGTCCTTAATCCCAAACACTGTTCAATCATATGGACATTAAACTAAAATGCTGATTTTTATGAATTATGGTGAGACATATGAACAGCATGTAATTGGCTAGCAGTAATTTTTACCACATGAAACTATCCAGGAAAACAAATAAAATTAACCAATGGATCATGGTAATAATGGACAAAACACTTAAATAAATTGAAAAAAATTGAAAATTTATTAACAAATAAAAAATATTTGCAAAATATGCCTTTAAAATTTACTTTTAAGGATACAATCATCCATAATTTTCAATTGCCAGCCAGCTCCTACTCCTCAATTACTGGACCATCAATGCTCCACTGTATTTATATTTTGCACTTAATGGAGGGAGAAACTACATTTCATAACACACTGTGAGGCATTACATGGATGTATCAGTACACATCCATGTAATGGCATACATGCATACTGATATGGGATACTGATACACAAGCATCACATTACAGAAGTGTACAATGTAACTTTTTGGAAAACTATACAGTTTATGTATTATGGTTACCCAACTGCACCCATTAGATAATGATGTTTGATGTGTGTTTCTCATCTTTGAGATGAATTGGTAATTTCCCAATATTAATTGCCAATCGGACACAAAAAGATGAAATACTAAACAATTTTTAAAAATCAGTATGCAGATACTTAAAGGAAATAAAACCTTAACTGGTAAAAAGGGCATTGACATAGTCTGAGTATGGCATGATTGACTTTGGTAGGTATTATGTGATTGTATTCCACTAATGGACCCTATTGAGAAGAAAATGACCTTTTATATTTATAGAGGGTGGGATTATTTTAGTCATTAAAAAATTTGTAATGCTACCACAGCATTAGCTACCGTAAGGTACAATTAAAAACAATATACTGATAATGCAATTGCAGAATTAAAGATTATACCAACCTGAAGGAGAGATCCAAGGATGAAAATAATGATGTACTATCTTTTGTTTCCGCATCAAACACCAACTGTCTCAAGCTTTCATAAATTACAGGATCAAAGAAGGCTAGGTCATGGAAGCGCACAGGCCTCCCTAATATACATTTTATCACATGGCGATTCAAGAATATAGGACAAAGTTCATTCTGTAGCAGACACAAGCCTAATAACCTGTTGACAATTTTTCAGAATAAATTTATATTAGTCACAACCATTTTCAAAACAACAGAGATCACTTCAACTACTGCCATTTAGCACTAACCTTCCGACGTTTCTAAAAGCATTGAGTCGCTCGAAGGATGCTTTGCCTTGCCTTGGAGAATAAAATCCTCGTTTCCCAGGACTATAGAACAGGGGGGAGTTGTCTTCACCATCATCAGCTCCATCATCCGTGCCACCAGCAACGTCGGAACTGCCTGCAGTGCCTGATCCACGAACACCACTGGAACTTCCTCCCTTTTTCCCTCTCTCTGAGAGGCTGAACACATCCAGGTCTAGGGGCAAACAATTAACATATTTACAAATCATTGTGATAAGAATAAAATATCATGAAAGAATGAATTTCTAACACATGAAATTTGAAGTTAAAATCATCATGCATACACAGTATAAAATATACACTCCAAGGTAAACAATACTTTTCTTCAATAAAATACTATAGTAAACAGAAAACAAAAATATAACAGTTCTTGAGTTGTTGATTAACACTCACACTGGCCACTTAAAATACTAGTCTAAGCAGCTTGATCACAAGTTAGATAGTAAATTTATTTAATTTTTTATAGTTAATTTCACCAATTCTTGGTAATATGAGTGAGATATCAAATATAAAGTTTTTAGACACATTGAATATTGTACAATTCTCCTAAGCATTTAATTCTTACAAATGGAACTCAACTGGGCTCACATGATGTGTTTTTCTTTGTGGCCTAACCTGTATATTTATTGCACTTTTTCGGACTTAAGTTTGTAAATCAGCACACCAACGGAGCAAGTAAATCAGTTGTAATCTCATAACTGAATGAAGGGCATATTGATGAATATGTTGGGGCATAATATCTTAATGCCTATTTGTTAAAAAGTGATGGCTAGTACCAATGATTGAACCAATCATCAAGCCAATTCTACAAAAACAAAATAAAATGTAAACCCCCCACTCTATGAGTGGATACTAGTAGGCTAAACTCTCCCAACTCTCTTGAAGCACACTTCCTACTTCCTAGGTTACTAGTATAACATTTTCTCAGAATATTTTCTGCTGATCTACATTGATGCCTCACATATTTTTAAAATTCCCTATCTTTTCACAAGAATAGAGTTGATGACAGGACCAAGAGGTTAGGAAGTTGGGCAAGATGTTAGAATAAGAGTACGAAAAACTTTGTTTTGGAGCACAGTTTTGTATGGTATGGACATTTGGTCAATGAGGCAAGATGATAGCCATGGATAAGACACTTTTAGATATGGATATGGAGAAGGGCTGAGAAAAGTAAAATGGATATAAAGGAAAACAAACAAAGGAATAGACCTGGCAGGAGGGGGGAAAGGGTTCTTAGGAGAAATCCAAAGGAGGCAGGAAAAGTGGATACTCTATAGAGTTTTGATAGGTGATAAAATAATGAAGGCTGTAATAGTTATGTGTGGTGTGCCAGGCTGTCTTGTTAAGACTTACCAGCATAAAAATGCAGTATAAGTTAGTCTGTACTTATCTAAAACCTACCTTAAATGGTAGACAACCAAAAAAATCTGTCCCTTCCTCTCCTACTTTACAGTAATACTTCAATAACATACCAAATCCCCAAATAATTGACTGAATGAGACACTTAGGGGCCAGGTGTCAATTGTTAAAAACAAATATCTTGAGTCGAGTGTGAAATAAGTCAATTCAAAGAAAAATTTGTAATCTAATATGAATTACCTCAGCTGCCACAAAATATAAATCAACCCTGGATTAAAACAATCAAAAATCATGAAAATCAATGTGCACTATGTTCCTCATCCTTCCTATGTAGTAGGTATTGATGGAAATGGCTGTGACTTGGCATGCACAGTATTATGCAAATAATATCGCTCTTTATCTGCCATTTTTTATGCTGATTAAGTGATTTACAAGAATTTTATCAGACAATTCTAAGCTTGTTACCATAATGTTAAAATTAGTGCTGTTAATTTAATAAAAAATATATCATTTCAATCAATTTTCTCAGTGTGTTAGATTTTCACCTTTATTTTGATATTTAGAAACAGAGTGCATGGATTCACGTACTATTATGGGCCACTTTTTGGTGTGAATATCATCAACAGGTATATGCACGAGGTTAGGGATTACGGAACAAGAGGTTAGGGATTTGAAAATTGTAGAGAAAGTGATTGATATACTAAGAAATGAATTCATGAGTGCTCGCCTCAATGCAGAATTAATAGAAATAAAAATTATCTAAAAGACATTCCAATGAATTAATATTTTTTTCTAATTCTCTCAAAACAGCCATTAATTACTATACTTTATTTTCTCTCATGTCCGGTTCTCTGAATACAAAGTGCAAAATGAACTATATTGGAAATGATCCAAAATAGATAAAAATTTGGGACGGAAAATGGGATTTTGGCAAAGCTGAAACAATTAGACTTTAAGGAAACCATTTAGGCTCTGATGACAGAACTTTTGTTACTTACAAGGGGAGGACCAGGTCCATGGACAACTATTTCCTAGAAAATTGGTATTTATGCTCCCTTCAAAACCATGATCACAAAAATAACTCTTTTTAGACCAATAGTTAGACCAATTTGACCAATCGTCGATGAAAGAATCATGCTTAAATATAGCAAAAAAGTATGTGGATGGCTGTTCAGTCACATTATCATATCAATTGGAGGCAAACACTTGATTTGTAACATTCTTATCGCTGCAGAGGTTGCAGATTTAATGCGACCTGAGGTATAATTTTTTTAATGCTATATTATGTTTTCTAATTTTGTTGACACCTTGTTATTATTGGTTGCAGTTTTCCTTAAAATCTTAAAAATCTTGTGCATGGTAAATATGAACTTCATATATTTTTTGTTTAGTAACTTGCAAAGCTCTGCTCCTCTCAGCTGGACTTGTATTTTACGACGCTCTCAGGAAAAATTACCTGCTTCATGTTGCAAAAAAAATCTAGGCATAAACTGTGACAATATTTATGCAAATCAATGTCTCATTTTCACAGTCATTAAGGTACATATCTCCCTCGCAAATGCTAAGATGAAAATAAATCATAGTGATTTGTATTATTTCAAGAATTTAAATGAAAAAAATCCAAAAAATGAAAACATTTTTTTAAAGTCAAATCCAGCCATCAGACAGGTGGGAAGTTTAAAGAACTCCATAGGGTAGACACTTCTTGCAAAATTTAAAATAATTATCATGTAAACCATAAACCGCATGTGTACAAAATAGGGTCTTTTTGTTTTTGGAAAGTTAAGGGGGATCTAACTAACACACTTAAGGAAGTAGGTGGGGCATAAACAAATTCAAACTTACCAAGCAATGCTTCCGATGCCATTTCCTGCTCTTGCCCTAGGATTAATTCCACAGCTTCCTCAACTTTCTGACGGAGAGCATCTTCAGATGCCAGCAGCATTAGCAACTGTGATGGTGTAAGCTCAAGTAACATTCCGGTAATCTTTGCAGCAAACAGTGGCCGCAATAACTGAACCTTTGGATATAGTCTATCACCCAATTGTTGTTGATGTAATGAGAAGTGTTCATTTGCACTGTTATTGTTACTCCCATCACTACCCGAGCCCGCAGGTGAGAAGGGCCGGGCATCGCAGGAGAGGGAGGCCCGCCTTGGCTCCCGGCAACGAGGTGTATTTCGTGGCTGCTGCTGGGATGGAGGGGGCGGCTGCTGCTGTTGTTGTTGGGCCTGGGCTTGTTGCTGTGGCTGCAGATGCAAACCAAATAGAACTCATCAGCAATTTGAACACTTCAACACATACACTCCTTAAAAATATCAATCCCAAAAATTACTGTCAACATTTTCAGTTCTCTAAGTAACACTCTGTTTTGTCATTCATGTTCCCTCAGTATAAATTTTTGATCAGAGGACGTAAAATTATTCAAATTTAATTTTAATGGACAGCTCATTTTATTTACATGCAAGTGTTATTCAAACAACAACTTAACAGCCAGTTAATGGGCCATTACCAAAATATATTAAATCTGGTATATGTTTGAGAGGGGATTATGTAAAAAAAAGAATATACCATTTGTTTTATTATACTGGACAGGAAAAGAAGGAAAGTGACAAATTAATACTAAAGAGTTACTTACTTGAGGAAGCCTTCTTAATGTTTCCCTCTCCCTGGAGCGCAGCCTTTGAAGAACATTATACTGGGCATACTTGGACCCTACTTGAGCTGCTTCTAAATTTGGTAGCTTTTCATTGGCTAACAGTGCCTGTAAAAATATAATATGTGTCACACCTGATAAGACCTTGAAGAGAGCATCATTTTCCCAGCTTATCAAAATTGCATAAGGGGAAAATTAATTTAATTTATGCAATGAAATGTATAAATTTCTAATTTACTCCATTACAAAGAATCAATTTAAAAATAATAGTTTTAACTGAAAACAAAGAGATCCTGAATATATGGTCATTATTACACCTAATTTAGAACTACCAAAAAAATGAATCATTCCTCCAAATATTTTTTAAATTTTATTAATTAGGTAGATTAGTTATAGATTCAAAAACTTTAGGAAAAAAGAAGTAATTGACAAATTAACTCCAAGCCAGTAAACTATTTAATGATAACTTTCCCAGTCTTCCTACCAAACAATTCAGCAAAATACACAGGTCATTCAAGTAGTAGTAGTAGTATTGTTGGGGAGGCGACCGACAGCTCAGGTCATTTGCGCCATTAGGGATGGATGGGAAAGGATGAAGGGTGGAGAGAAACCCGGCGTCGGCATTAGCCTGCTCTTAACAAAAGGCGCCAAGGGGTCCGCAGCTTAACGTCCCATCCGACGGACGGCGTACTCACTCAAAGTGCCCTCCACAAAGCACCTCAAGTAGGGATCGGGATACCAGGTCATTCAATAATTCCTAAGAAACTCCAACAGGTGGTGCTCATAATATTGGAAAAGCTACTGGTAAACCTCACCACTCACTAGGATAATGTTAAAGTTTCAGCTATATCCATCACGTGGTTTCATTTCCATAGTCAATTGAAGAAAAAAAAATTGTTTATTTAGAAAAATGAGTTTTGTGCTGTGATTAAACACTTTTATTTAAATGGCTTCATACCAAAACAGGTCAAAGCAGATTTGGGCGAAGTTCATGGCACAACTGCTTTTGTGTATGTGACTGTCTATCATTGGGTAAATGGGTTTAAATGAGGCAATGCAACCTAAATATAATGAATATTTTTTGGGATGTCCAGGGAAAGTGAATTTCTCCAAATTGATTGACAAAATCTACGATATGGTGTTGAGTGATCAATGGATATTAGTACATAAAATCTTTTAGACAACAGGCAAATCACAAAGTAGTACAATGCTTTCAATTTTGCATGAAAATTTGGGTGTGAAAAAAATCTTAGCTAGATGGGTTCAATGCTGCTCCCAGTGAAAAATAAATGGTGTCGTTCATTTGGAGGCTGATTTTGCACTTTTCCATCACAATCCTGATTAGTTTCTGCATTGATACATAAATATAGAGAAAAAAAATGGATACACTACTACACTCCAGAGACAAAGTAAAAGTCAAAACCGAGGGTTTCTAAAGGAGATCTACCTCTGAAGATATAGCTAAAATGGTGGAATTGGCCACCAAGACAATAGCCCTGGTGTATTTGGATGCACCCAGAATCAACCACATTGATTACTCGCAAAAAGCACTAATGATAAACGGAGAATATTATGTATTGTTATTGCACTGGTTGAGCAAAAAAATAAAGAAAAAACATCAGCATTTGGCAAAAAAAATTTTCTTCCATCATGACAATACACAGGTGCACACCTATGCAGTTTCATTGGCAAAAAATTATGGAATTATAATATCCACTGTATTCACCAGATAGTAGATAGGATGTACGATGAGTTAGAGGATATAATCGCGTGTGTTCCTGCAGGGAAACATTTGGTAGTGATGCGATGATAGTGATGATTGGAATGCAACGGTAGGCGAAGGAAGAGATGGTGGTGAGGTGGGGGACAATGGGTTAGGCACGAGGAATGAACGCAGGGAGAAAGCAATTGAATTCTGCAGGAGACAGGGGTTAGTCATCACCAACAAATGGTTCAGACACCAAAAAAGGCATAGGTATACATGGAAGATGCTAGGTGACTCAGAAAGGTATCAGTTAGATTATATTATGGTTAGGCACTGGTTTAGGAACAGTGTGATAAATTCGCACAGTTTCCCAGGAGCGGATATGGACTCAGACCACAATTTAGTTGTATTGAAATGTAATGTTCGCTTCAAGAAGATAAGGCAAGGGCGGCGGGTTAGGAAATGAAATGTAGAGGCATTAAATGGATTATCGAGGAAGGAGTATCAGCAGGCTGTAGAGAAAATAATGGATGACGGTAAAGAACTGAGTACAATCGCAGAAAAATGGGAATGTATCAAGCAAGGGATATCGGAAGCAGCAAAAGACACTATAGGAACCGTTAACGGGAAAAGGATAAGGAAACCATGGGTTAAGATGGAAGTAAGAAGGCAAGATCTATGCTAACAGTTAAAGTTAAGTGGGGTAAGATAATAATTGAATCAGATAAAATCCAAGAGATGGAAGGAATATATAGAAACACTGTACCGTAGAGAACTTAGGCCGACAAGTTCAGACATATAAATGAAACATGACATAGAAGAAGAGAGCTTAGGTCCAGGCATACGATGAAATAGATAGGGCATAAAGGAGATAAAAGCAAATAAGACCGTGGGGGTGGACAATATTCCTGTGGAACTGTTGAAATGTTTAGGAAAATGTGGGAAGGAGACAATATGGACTGATTCGTAGTATCTATGAGGAAGGAATCTGGCTGGAATATTTTGTGAGATCAGTTTTAGTTCCTATTCCGAAAAAGGTAAAGGCTACATCATGTGAGGATTACAGAACAATAAGTTTGATATCTCACGCAGCTAAAGTTATTCTCAGGATCATCCACAAAAGGATAGAGAGTAAATGAGGCAAATAGATTACTTAGGGGATGATCAGTTTGGGTTTAGGAAAGGAAGAGGTACGCGTGATGCCATTGCAGTAATGAGATCACTAATCGAGAGGAATATAGAATACAATCAGGACGTATTTGCCTGTTTCGTAGATTTTGAAAAAGAGTTTGATAGAATGAATTGGGAAAAATTAATGCGTGTATTGCAGAAAATAGGAATGAATTGGAGGGACAGGAGACTGATCCGCAACCTGTACATGTCTCAAACTGCTCAGGTGCGAGTGGGGAACAGAGAGTCCGGATGGACAGTGTTAGGAAGAGGGGTAAGGCAGGGTTGCCCATTGTCACCGGTGCTGTTAAACGTATATGTGGAGGAAATGATTAAAGAGGCATGGGAAGAACTGGAGGTAGGATTGAAAGTCAGAGGGGAATTCATAAAATCGGTTAGGTTTGGTGATGACCAAGCTTTAGTTTTTTTCAGTCAGCCAAGGGGTTGCAAGCATTGTTGAGTGAATTGGAGGTTCAGTGCGATAGATATGGGATGAGAATCAATATTAATAAAACAACGGTTAAGCGATTTTCTAGAACGAAAAAGGCTAAGCTAAACATTAAAATAGGCGGGGAGAAAATAGAGCACGTAGAACAGTTTACATGTCTCGGAAGTGTTTTGGACCAATACCGTCAAAGTGGTAGGGATGAAAGGAGAAGAATTGTGCTAGGCAAGGAGGCTTTCTCAAGGAGGAGGGAGTTGATGACGGGACGTTGAGTAGGGATGTTAAGACAAGACTCGTAAAAACTCTGATATGGAGTGTAGCTATGTACGGCGTGGAAACGTGGCCACTGAAGCAGGAGGATAGACGTAGATTGGAGGCTTTTGAAATGTGGGTGTGGAGAAGAATGGAGAAGGTGAAATGGACCGAAAGGAAAACAAATGAGGAAGTACTGGAGATGGTGGGTGAGGAGAGGGGTTTGTTGAGAGAAATCCTATGGAGGCAGAAAAAATGGATGAAAGGCGTATTGAGCGGTAGTGGAATGTTGAAGAAGGTAATAGAGGGGAGGATGTTGGGCAAATGAGGAAAATGCAGGAACAAGATAGGGATGTTGGACGGGATGAAGGGAGAAAGGAAGTACACAGAAATGAAGAGGGACCTGATGTAGAGTAGATGTTCATAGGAGTCACAAAATATTTATTTGATAGTTATGTCCATCCGAAAACCTACCTTAACCGGTAGATTACCTAATAATAATAATTCACCAGATTCGGCCCCAGTGACTTTTTTTTAATTTCCAAATTTGAAAATTTGACTCAGCAGAATAAGATTTACATCAAACAAGATCAGTGGCAACAAAATGCTTATTCGAGGACCTTCCAAAATCCTACTTTTTGGATGGCTAAAAAAGTCGGAGAAATGCTGGGTAAGGTGTATCATGCTAAAAAGACTTCTGAAAAATACAAAAAATCTACCCAATAAAAGGTTTTTTTTATTGAACCACGCACATGCCCCAGCCTTGATCTCTTTCTCTTATTCATTTCTTCTATTGTATAACTGATATCCTATTTTGATATGGATCATCTCTCATAGCTTTGTAGGCCCACAGACACCACACAGAAGTTATTCGAAAACTATAGTTTTGGTTTTTTCCAAGGCTTGCATGTACAATAGTATATGGCAATGAACTCACCTCAAATCTAATAGAAATATTGTTCCCAATTCCAATATTATATTCCTGATTAGCACATCAAATTCCTAACCTTTCAAAAAATAGAGGTCATTTTAGAGCCCACTTTTGGAAAGTGCAACGGGAAAGTTTTTCCTAATTTTCCCAACTAAGTAACCACTTTTGTGTGCAGGCATTTCTTTCATCCACTTCTACTAACACATATTTGGTATGAAACTATTATGGTTACAGCTCACCAAGTCATGTTCATCACATATGTAATTCACCAATATACTTTACACATAAATCATAGGGCAAAAAACTTGTGCTTTTTCTGTTTTTTTTTCAGGATTTTCATTATATGCCATATTCATTATTTCAGAATTACACTCTAGGTGATTCCATAAATCACAACATTATTAAGTTATTACTATTTGTAATTCATATCACAAGGCCTCCACGAGGGTTTTCATTTTGGCCAGGGTTTATAAAGGTATCATATGCTTCCTAAATGTGTTATTTTCCACAGAAATTCTTTACAGGATAAGATTAAGGAAATGTGAAAATAAATACATTTATGAGGGATCTGTTGGCTACAATTCAACTGAAGTGCCAATTATCACTACTCTTTTGTTCGGCAAGGATTGACAACAGCAATGAAGTGGAAGATTACTCTCCAGGTATTATAATCTTCTTGATTTATTTTTCTCAGTGGAACCCCATTAGACATTTTCCTTGACTTACTTTGCATGGATTTTTTAAGATGAAGGACAACAATAAGCACAATTACTGCCAGGAGAGAGCAATGAAAATTCTTTCAAAAGAAGATTTAAAGGGTGTTTAAGAGGAACGGAACAAAACATCCAATACACCTATTATTTACCTTACAAAATGAAACTTCTCTTCCGATGTTAATGCAAAGGTACACCCTTATTTCCAAATCAATGAAGGGTATGATTACATTTTCTTGTTCTCCTGATTCTCCTTTAATCTTATGGAAAATAACATTTTTTTGAACCCATTGGATATTTGAGACCATAAGTAAAAAAAAACTCATGTCACGTTCTCCCTTTGTCTAATAGGATGGCCTATGGCAAGTCTTTATCGCTTCAACAGTTAATATTAAAACATTACATTATAAACATTTTTAAATATTCATTCATGCACACAAAAATGTATTTCATTAAACCAATAACCAAATATAAAAACTAAACCCACTGAAAATGCAAAAAAGATCCTTGTTTTACCTCTGCGACAGCAGTGTAGAAACTCCGAGCAACACCAGATCCCTCACCAGGTTCATCCTTAAAGGTAACCTTCACTCTGCTGACGGTAAGAGGTGGCTGAGAATTTGAGGCACGACGGTGGTGGTTATTAAACTGTGTATTCAGTTCTTTGAACGTTTGGATCAGGAGTTGAGATCGCTCTCTTTCCACCTGTTAAAAATAATACATATATTAGAAGTCAGGTTACGACAAAACTATGCCCTATGGATTTGTTGGTCAAATAAACATCAGTAAGGATTTTAGCAAATGGTTTTCCTAAAAGAATTATGTTAGATCAAAATTGAACAATTTTTTGAAGACTAGGTGTGACTAGAATTCATTACTTGAGACCATGGAAACATATTAAAATACTGTTATTTCCAATTTGAAAACACACAACTTTGGGGATATTGCCTTTCGTTATTCTTAAGCAATCATGTTTTCATTCTGCAATAAATTGAGCATTTTTCATAATCAAACTTTTCCTACTTGAGTTCACAATTTATACTTCTTATTAGGACTTACGGAAAGATCATGGACACCTTCCTTCGATTTCAGACATTGATTATATTTCACAATGTATGTTATTTTATCATGAAACAACAACCATACCATAATTCCAACAAGACTGAATGAATCCTTTCCTTCGATTGACAGAATAGCTACCACACACAAATGAACAAATATATTCAGAAGTGGCAGGATTACAAAGATCCTTCTCATTCAATACAACTACCATATTTTTATTATTCCAACATCTATGTACTACATATTTATGTAAGGTCTATAAAATAACTGGTGTATTCCACATATATCATGCTGGTTGTATGTCAAATGATCAACAGATTTCAAAAACACAATTACACTACTAAATAATGCTAGGTAATGAACCATCAATTATTACATGATTCTTTAGGAAAATTATCCACAATAATTATAATTTTTGTTATCATTTCATCGGCATACAGCAAATTAATAATAAAAAATAAAAATAATACACAGACGAATGATTTAAATATTAAGGTTGGGATATGTGATACTGTTCTACCATAATAACTCGGGTATCAAATATGAAGCATATAATTCCAATGTTTTTGATTATCATGAAGATGCCACTTTGTAAAAAGAAAAAATGTCCAGTGTTTGTTACTATTTTAATAACTCTTTCATATGTTCTTATGTTGCTGTATCTTAATTCAAGCTATGCCATGAAAGTAGCACTATAGATCAACTATAATACCACCAAAAAATTGCTTGCCTAGCAAAAATCACAACAATTATGAGTCATAATAAAAACAACCATTTGATAATTGTCCACAACCGCCTACTGCACTTACATACATAGTTCTGTTTGTCCTATGTGTGACAGAGTTAAATTGATAGATATTTTGGGGATACCTTGTATATATCACAGATGTTGTGTAATCCATGTTGAAATGAGAATGGATGAAAGAAAATGAAATAACTGACTAATTTTCAACAGTACCAATTAAATCCACATTTTTGGGATAGGTGGAATTGAAAATTTCTATTAATCCTGTAATTAACAATACAAATTGGGAGTCAGAGGTGTAAAAATGAATAAATATTTTCATTGAAAGCAGATGACATAGTAGCCCAGTGTTAGAGCTCTCACACCAACATTTAAGGCCTTTTATTCGTCCTTGAAAAGGTCAATTTTTTTATTTCCCTAAAACTTTATTTACTTAATTGGTTTAACCTAAAATTAGTAGTTAATAGAATTTTTGTACACATTTTTATCCCCAATATTCTGTTTTTTTTTTAGTCATTCTAAAAATCTTTATCCAATGTTTTGAGTTGTATAGCATGCAAATTCATAGTACCAATTCTATGAAGCCCTTCTTGATATGCCCACTGTAGAGATTCACTATTTAATGCAACTGGCACTTGGGACACATTGACTTCATATGCACCTTACCTAGTTTTTCGGATAAAAATAGGCAAATGACAAATAAGACGATAGCCATGAATGCATCTACAAATTCTAGCAAGCACCTGGATTTTTACCAGGATTTTTTCCTCTGGAGGATGACAGTAGGTCCATGATGGGTATTTAAAAACTACAAAAAGCATTACTGCAGAGAGATAAAACACAAAACAATAGGAACATGGGATCATTATGACATTTCACCATATCTTTCCATTATTTCATGTACATCAAAATACAGCCATGTGGTGTACACTTGAATAACAATGATCAACTTGGGTTATGAATAGTAAATATCTCACTTGCCACCCACAGCATCTACGTAATAATTATTTTTAACTCAAATGCATGCACTTTCACTAATCTAGCATGTTTTGTCATCAAAACCTCACCCGCACGACTGCATGGGACCACAATTAAAGAATGTAGTGCTTGTTACAGTATTGCATACCTCCACTGCCTGTGCCACATTCTGCACACTGCAGTGTGCCACATTCGCTACCAGTGTCTTTAGGGGCAGGGACCATGAGTTGCATGTCTACATGATAGTAGAATTACCCCTTCTTGCTTTTCAATTCTAAATTCAGCATTATTGGCCAGACTTTAACTAAATTTGTATGAGCATAAGTGTATTGGTTGATGGTATATGTATTTGCATGCGTGTGGGTTGAGAATGCGGTTTTGTTCTCTTTTATTAGAGGTGACCTAATACCCCCCTGTGGCGATTATGTACATGAAATCTATGCTTATCATTTTTCCTCAACAACCAAAATTCTCACAATACAGAATTAAACTTCATATCCGAGTTTTCAATGACCTTTTCTTTACATACTTATTCAAGGTTCCTGTCAACAATCCCCATTTAATTGTAATAGCTACTTTGCCAAATTAAATTCTTTTTCCATTGTTTCTACTACTTCGACCATCTTCATCTAAAACACTTACCAGATGTGCATATGGTTCTGACTGCTTTAGTTTATGCACTCTAATTTTCATGTTTTACTGAGACTATAACTGGAGGTTAAGCATGACTCTAAGATATGCATTTCCAAGAAAAAGCTACTAACATTTCTTTGGATTTAACTTTTCTTCTGCGAAAAGGCTTTTGAGATATCGTTAACTTTTAATCCACTTTAAAACTCTGCCTGTACTCTTTTCCAACTATGACTTACTTTATATCATCATGCCTTAAATTGGTATTCTTCAACAAACCTCAGAACAAAGTTATTGTTACAGTTAGTTATTTCATTTCTTGAAAACCAAATTAACTTTGTTTTCTTTACATTGATTCTCATTGTGTATTTATCACACTGATTTTCTAATGCATTCAGCAATAATTGTAAATGTGTAAACTCTTTGGCAACTACTTCTCTAGGAACTTCAGAAACAAAGTGTTAAAAGCTGGAAAAGCAGAATTTTTACTATGAAAAATGTTTCCACCTGGTCTTTCCATTATCTAACAGGATAATATTCACATTCCCAAGTAACCGAAGAAAACTTAACACATGAGAATCCGAGCTACCTCACCATTCAACTAGCACAGATAGTTGCCTAACTTACAACGTTTTTGAAGAAAATAAAATTATTATTTATTAAGAGCAGTTCTGATGCAATAAAGCAAGTTTCAATAGTTTTTCTTATTCAGGAGACCATTACTGTTATATCCGTTGGGCCGAGGCAGCACAAATGATCCCAGTTGTCAGTCGACAATTCTTGCATTTTTCATACTTGAACAAGTTTGGGTCAAAGTAATTCTTATTCCTCTTAATTACAACTTATGTACATTATGAATAGTCTCCATCAGGAATTCATAAAATGTGTAAATTACTAAATCCTAGTTGTACAATTCATTTCATAGCACTAAACTTTTCCAGGCTGATTGAGATTGAGCTTAAGTAGTTCACATTTCCGTCACTAGTGATGCCTTGTACTGCCCCACCATGTTCAAATTCTTCCCTAAAACTGTTCACATTACTGCTCTCTCTCACTCTCTTGTTTTTTTAAAGTGTATTTGTATGAAATGAAGTCCAAAAAGTTTTTTAATAAAGACTAATGAAATTGAGTTTTTGTTTTGGAACGAGAAAATGTTTTCAATCAGGCACACAGTGATCCAAATAGCAGGAAAACTGAGAATGAAATCATAAAAATATGACATTCCACATGCATTGGAGAAGTAATAAATTGTACATGGGGTTTGACTGTAGTTAGCTTAAGCTTGTTCAGATGCAAATTTGATTTTGTGAATCCTCTTCTTTCATTTCAATCTCCAACCCATATATTTAATTTAGGAAAAGAGTTGTAAAAAATAGTTGTAGTACTATTTCATTAAAAAAGCAATAATAATAAGTATAAAAATGTCCTATTTCATTTCGTGAAATCTATTTTATTTTGTTGTGAAATCAACATAACATGCACATTTATAGCAATACAAGTTTGCTTTGAAAATGTTGGTGGTTGAGACTTAAAAACTATCACAATGGTTATGTTGATAAAAGGCAGACTTCAAATGAGAAAAATCTTTTAAATGCTCCTTAAGAAGAAGATGAAAAGCCTAATATGAAACATACATGTAGACACATACTAACATAAGCCACTATTGCTACATACACATGTATCAACAGGAAAACATCTTTTTTGGTCAAAAAGAATTTTTTATGTTTGTTTCTTATTACCTATTATATAGTTTTTATTCTGAATACAATTTCAGCACCCATAAGAAGAAGTTCCATATTTTTTATCGCATAACTAGGCTGAAAGTATTGATCATTTTGATAACTATAATAGTAAAAAAGTATTTCTCTTTAGTAACTATTGTATATTCCAAGCAGTTTTATTTTTACATAATCATGCCATTGTAAACTGCAAAGACTAAAAAAATAAATTAAAAATACAGCAATTCATGGACTTGCTTATGCTCAATTACTTAAGTAGTTAAAGGTATAAGTATAACTGCTAAGGGACTCAGTTAATTGTTAGGCAAAACTAATACAATGGAATTAAAATATCCTTGAAACAATATATATTATATAAATATAATAAAATATTGCAATGACAAGGCATTGACTTATGAAATAACAGTTATGCTGCTTCGAGGGATAATATTTACGCAGGACACATTATGTATTTTGCATAAAACAGTCAACATTAAAGGCTTTACGACATATTATCACCAATCAGGTCTGGAATGAACAATAATTTATTGAATTGTAAATTAAGGTGGCCTTAGAGATAAACATTACCTTCGAAAGTGTCAAATCTCGCTGCTGTGTGTTCCTCAGTTTCTCCATCTCCCGACGGAATTTGGCCTCTTTTACAGGGAATCCACCCATTTCAGACACAACTGAACCCGGCTCCAGTCCCACATCTTCCATGAATACACGTCCAAACAGATCAAGGGAAAACCTCCAGCGGCCGAGGAGGAGGTCGTGCGACACTGACTGACCCAGAGTGGGTTGGAGAGGGGGCACAGGGTGACAACTAGTACCACCTATGTTATTTGAAGTACTTTGCTGTGCTTGCAATCCACTATAACTTGGCCCCATGTGTGACCCACTGTAAGAAGTCTGAGCATTGTTCGACAATTGCATCCCTTGATGCGCTTGCTGCTGCTGGGGTGCCAGATGGTGGTGACTGTGGTGCTGATGATGATAATTCTGAGATCCTATCCTGTATAACATGAACGAATAGAGACACGAGAACCAATATTAAAAAACCTGAGTTGCCAGAACAATTTTAACTTTCAAGACACAGCACAATTCCACCAGAAGAAATAATGCACATAAATTATTGTTAATTAATATTATGCCACTAATGATTCATAAGCCCATTTTAACATGCTCTTAATAAAAACATGCAAAATTAAGTACATGATCACATTTCAGGCAAACAGATAATGAAATAGATTTCGGGTTCTTTGACCTAAAATAAAATTAATTCATTTTTCCAATACTTGTTCTGATTAGTAAAAGATGTGGTATTTTATCAACAATTGTTATCCCACCAATCCTTAAGTCGTATGCTAATGATCTAAAAGTTGAATTTGTCAAGTAAGTGGGGAGAATTTAAAATAAAAAATACTAAATGATCCATCTGCAAGAAATGGTACTTATTCAATACAATTTGTAAACAGGCACAAAACCAATAAAATGGTCAGAAGTTAACCAGAGCAGATGCAAATTTTAACACTTAAGATAGGCATGGAATTTGGCAGAATCTTTGGAGGTCTGTGCGTTTTGTATGGGATGCTTATGACCAAATTTTAAGCATCCGAAACTTTATGATAGCAGACATGAGGAAACATCTTTATAACTTTTATTTTAAGCAACTAGGGTCTGATCCATATTAACATGTTTTCACAATACCAAGAAATTCGCTCACTGTATAAAGATTGACTTTATACAAGAAATATTGTGGTAATGAAAGATTCAATATTAATTGATTAATTTCTTTACAGAGGAGTGTTTTGGTTATGCGTGTTGCCACAAAATATATACTGAGTACATTTTATAATATGAATATGATAAATACATACCTTGTATTCATTGTAATTTTTCTGGATTGTGATAACCAATTTTATCATGATCCAGCAAAAATTAGTGAAATTTATCAGATTTTACTTGAACTTGCTAAGTTCATAAGCTCATTGTGATTCTGACCAATATTCAAATTGGTGCATTTGTGTCAAGTGTGTCAAAATATATTTTATGAATGAAGGTAAACAAAGAAGTAAAAATTCATTCTTCCCTAATTGCATTTTCACAAGTGATACCATCTTAACTTTTGGCAAGACACACAAAATTGCCAATTCCAAAATTTATAGGAGCCAGCTAATCTCCAATACTGACTCAAGAGAAGGCAACCAACCAAAAACTAGTCTATTAACAATTAAAATAAGAAAACTAAATGTCTGACAACCAGAACAAGCGATTAATTTTAAGAATAAGGACAGCACGAACTAATTATATATTTTCATTACTAAAAATAATTGAAAATTAACCTTTGCGGTTCATTGGTGAGTGGGAAAGTAGAAGAGGAAGAAGATGAAGAGGATGAGGAGGAGGACGACGAGGATGATCGACTCGTTTCTATGGTGACATGGGCTGATGTATCGTGCGGGCTGTCAGCGGAGTCACTCTGGTTCACAACCATCACGTCAGGAGGATCTGCACCATTATTACGTGATGTTGATGGCTGCAGAGAAAGAATAATATTGCACAATGCAATTTTATTACCATGGGTCACAACAAAGAGAAAGTAGACACAATGGAGAAGGTCCATGATTGACAAAAATTTTAACCATCATTTCTGAAAAAGATGGGCAGTATCATTTCATAACATTTTAAATATGGTGGTCACAAAAATCAAATAGCAAAATGCCAGAACATTTCCAGATTATCCTGAACAAATTCGATTTTTTCCAGGTATTTTTCTTTAATTTATAATATTGAAACCATATTAAAAATTGCCTTTTATAATAAAATAGCATTAGTTTCACTGAGAACTTCTTCATAAAGCATTGCACAACATTTAAATTGATAAGTTTATTCCTGTTATTGGAAACATTTGCATGGTGAACATAAGGTAAGAGATCTTTGTGCAAGTGCAAAGTTATATTGCAGGCAGCTTATTCAAACATATAAAATGGGGCACAAGGGAGGGATGTCTGTTCCACAATAGAACATAAAATTGTGGCTAATTTGTCGGTAAATATGGAAAAATAAACTATTTTTTAAGTAATCATGCAAAATGTCAAGGGTATTTCCAGGTTTTCTAGGTGCATGCTCATCCTGCTTTGATCTTATCAAATCAAACACCACACTCATATATTTAAGTACTGCTCATTTATTTAACTGTCAATGCAGGTGTTGGAAGGTGAAAATTAAAACAGTGCATGGTTATAAAAAGGCAAATGGGATTTTTCTCAAATCAATAATGTTTCTTTCCCCCCATTCCTTACAGAGATATAATTTCCTTCTATCATGTATTTTTGGAAGGTTAAAATGGTTAGATTAGCATATCAAGTCACAGTGATTTAGAAATTAATCAGGCAAAACATTTTATTGGAGATTTATCCCCCTGGCAAGTATGACCATGTGTGAGGAAGATTCCATTGATACCAACAATTTCAGTTCAACAACTCCTACCATCGTTATTTATACCCTTCCTCCCTAAACTCACCCCAATTTTGCAGTATATACACCCCGCCTTGGGACTTTTTACTTGTACTGTACCTAAGGTTGATACATGTAAGCATTGTACAAAACGAATAGCTGTGGAAAATTACAATGATTTTACGTTATATTCTGGTTAATTTCCATCAATGAGAGTCTGCAACTATTATTTAAAAGAGAAAAGACTTGGAGAATTGAGTCTGATTCCTAACATGACATTAGGCACTTTATTAGTTCCATTCCCATAGTGGATTGCCAAAATAAATTAATTTCCAAACAAAATGAACCTGTGTATTCAAATATGGTATGTGCGCAACGATGAGAAGGTTAAAAAGAGATATTTCAGGAGTGATATGGTGGAATATCATCATTAATTAAAAATGACAATTTTCCACAAAATAAAATTGAATGTGACCGGCTTCAATGTTACTACATAATCATCAGGTGATTCATCATTATTTCATTTTGTGGAAAATTGCCATTTTTAATTAATATGAAAAGGTTCTTGAACGGTGAAGAGTATCACACCATACTCAGGCAAATAAAACAATTGTCCTGGAAAGGATATGCTGTCATGCAATGGATGCACAGCTAATTAATTAGAGCATACCACAGGGTGAGGACCAATGGCTGCAGCAGTACCAGCCCTCACAATTACACTCTTCACTGGACCACGGCTGCTAGATTCACCGGAACCACTGGCAGCAGCCAAGGCTGCAGCCGCAGCAGCCTTGCGTGGAGAGACGATTATGGGAGCTCTTGTTTGTTCGTGGCCCTTGCGGTCCTCAGCAGTCGATGATGATGAGCTTGTAGACATTGCACTTAGAGATGATGTTCTGAAAAAAGAATCCACCACATTAAATAAATTTATATACAATGCAATGTAAAATAACAGAATTCTATGAACACGTGATAAAGAACATAGTTCAAACATTTCTATTTTCTCATAAAATATCTTGGTATGTAACATAACAGTATATGTGTGTATGCATATTAACAGTATCAAATTATCTCATAATCTTCTAACTGAACATTAAAATCATGACAGTGTTCCGTCGATCTGTCCCAACTCAAACCATATTGTCATGAAAATTAATACTTAAATTTTTGCATGCCATTTAAAAAAATGATTTTAAACCTCTTAAATCCTTGAAAATAAGTTCTGAAAATGAAATCCTGATAATTTGAAGACGCACCAATTTGGCATTGATCTTGAGGTCGGGGCTGGTGAATCACAAACACTAAGGGAAATGGTAGCTGCATTCCTCCAGCAATTAAGTATAATCTCCTCTTCCTTTAGAATGATATCAACTGACCAGAGTCACATTTCTAATGGACATCACCAGTAGGGATTGCTAATGACCAAATTGTTATACTACTATGCCTAATTTCGACTACTATTATTCTCATCTTGGCTTGCCTTTTTATTAGGCAACTTAGGGATTAAGGATAATAATATACTTAAGGATTAGGTAAAAATTGGCATCAATTATAAAAACAAAGCAGTATTTTGCAGGCAATAAATCTCTTTTGTTGACAAAGTTTTCCAGCATTCTTGGTGCATTGTACAGTAACATGAGCTTTTTTGTGCAGTAGATTTAGTGCAAGACATGGTATGAATTCAAAGGACAGCACTGGCTTTAGATCCTTAGCACAAAACAGGTTAACTCTTCTGAACTAATGGCGAGTACTAAATAATTAGCTTTCATATCCTAAAATATTAAAAAAACTATTAAAATTCCAATGTTCTTGGCCAGATATTGCTTTTAGCTATGAATTAAAGTCAAAATAATGCTGTATTCTGATCCCACAACATTAACTTGTAGTAGAATGCTGGAGAAATACAAGGACAGTATCTCTACTTGAAGAATGTTTGCATAACCAATTTAAAGATGATATGAACAATTTCACCTCTTAACCTGGTACTTTGATTAGCAGGACAAATAAAGTGTGGGAGCCAGATAAGCACACACTGATACACTGCATGCATGACTGCGTTAGGCAGAATTCTATTAAAAAGAATACTGAAAACTATAGTAGGGGCAAAGTACATAATGAGAAGTTTTCTATGCATTAGTACAACATAGAATGAGAATCTTGATATGATAAGGTAATAATGCAAAAGGTAGAAATAATTGACATATGATTTACATATTAAGTGTATAGGTTATAGCAAAGCTTACAAGTGAACCTGCCGAGGTCAATTGATACAAAATGTTGAAGTTGACAGGACCAAAACGACAGAACTAGACAGAACATTGGTGAATTATAAGAAAATTCTAATAATTCATAAAAAAGGGTTCGGCTGTAGTTAATAAGTAGTAGTAGTTTTTATGGGAGGTGACTGACGGCTCAGGTCATTTGCACCATTAGGGATGGACAGGATGAAGGGTGGAGAGAAACCCAGCATCGGCAATAGTCTGCTCTTAACGAAAGGCACCAAGGGTTGCAAAATTTAATGTCCCATCCAATGGACGGTGTACTCACTCAAAGTGCCCTCCACAAAACACCTCAAGTAGGGATCGGGACAACACTGAAAAATATCTGTCACCGCCAGGATTTGAACCCGACCCCTCAGCATGAAAAGCCAGTACATTAGCAACTGTGCCATCCCAATCCCCAATTAATAAGAAGGTAATAAATAGAACTCAATGTACAGATAGATTTTTTTTTAGAAATTGAGATTTTTTGGAAATAAAGATTCCCATGTGCATTGAAAGTATTGAGTGTGCTAGATCAACAGATGAACACTATAATAATAAAAGAAAATATATAAGTTTCTGCAAGATGCTGGCAGTGGAATTAAACACACCTGAGGGGAATAAGTGGAGGAGGAACGCCAATAGTCCCTCCTCCACCCTCAAGACCCACTGGCTCCTTTTTAATGGAATTGGTGATGCTGCAGCCTGGTCGGCTCATGTCAGCTGCCCCCTCATCCTCCAGCCGAGGCTCCCTGGCTGCCCTGAGGGGGGAGGGCTCCTCACCACACTTGTTGCACCCACTCAAACTTCGCTCAGGGTTATCTACTTCCATCTTGACATCCTCCTAAAAAGAGGGCAACGACGTGGTAATGTTTATAAAATGCCAAACAAGGTTTAATTAATGAACAGCTCTAGACTGTTACCAGGGTAGAGAAACCTATTTTTATTTCAAGCATATTAATTGACAGCAACACGAGTATGTTGATATAAGATATAAAACATGTCAGGTCATAAAGAAAGTCATATATTACACATATAATGGGCAGTCAAATGAAAACCAAACACCCACCATAACACACAGTCCACATGAAATGTGACAACACCATTGTTACGTACTGATACTGCCATTGCTATGGCAGGAGAATTGCATAGTAGCAACACAGGTGCACGCAGTTGTTGGGTTATGCCCTATTTGGACTGGTGTAGTGTGTTCATCAGTTAGGTTTCCACTTGACTGCCCCTCATACAACGCAGTTGAACACTATAAGTGCTGGCTTGTGTCTTAAAGTGTTGCTGGAGGTAATTTCGATTGCTAATTGATTTCTCTTAATTTTTGCCACATAATTAAAAAAAATTAACATTTTAGGTAATATTGATTGAAAAAGGTTTATTGTCATAAAATATTTCAATTGTTTAAATTATTTCAGTTTTCACAATACTACAAATGCACCACTAACCACTTTCTGGTGATTAGAAAAGACACTTAAATTGAAAAATACATAATAAATAAATATTATATCAATATAATCAGCACACTATAATAAAATATTAAGAACATATACTTTTCTACATCTTATAACTAGAGTGGAAGGTTCTGATGTTTGGTGTGATATTCTATAATATAATAGTGACATAATCTTTATTGATTTGGTGTGTATCTCCACTAATTTTGAAATGAATTTTGTACAGGTTAACTTATTGAAGTAACCTTTATACATATCATAGTGTTTATTCCTGCTAAAGCTTGTGTACTATCAAAATCTTACTCTACCCACTGATGAACACCTGTATGTTGTATATGCTTGCAGTTTAGCACTGTACATCTATGTATATGTATTTTGTGGAGACAGAAGCCACATAATGAAATATTTTCCACAATACTTATTTCTAACGAAAAATTTATCTTGTCATCTGAAATTATCTTATCATTTTTAGATTTTATACACATTCCATTGTCTACAGCTTTTAGGTATTCAAGCAAGTATTTTACAAACTAATAAACTGAAATATTTATGCTTCTTCTAGTATTATGCATACTACAACCACAAAAAATCAACATCAATTAAGATTAATTAAAAACTCTTAAACTGATAATAATAAAATGAATTTCACATTCTGTGTCAGGAAGTGGCTTCTTTAAGGATGTGCTTGGGAAAGTAAACATGTTGGTTTATCTTTGGGAAGGCATAAGAAATTCTTACCTCGGAACCCTGATCCCTGGGTCTTGAAGCCTGGGGTCCTGCTGCTGGGCCATCACCATCTGCTGTTGAACGTGCTGAAAGCCCTAAGCGTGTAGGCAGGACTTCAAGGGGGTTATAAGTTCCAGGAGGGGTGCTCCCTGAAAGTTACACCATAAGTGAACTTGCCAACTCATAATATTTAGATGAGCCTTTGATTACAATAGAAGAGATCATGCTCAAGTTTGCCAAAATAATAGAATCTTAAATTTTGAATGGCTCAGTGAACTAAAAGGGATACAACAAATTTATCACTTGATATAACAAAATCCATTAATGTGTGTTCTATATGCAAAACCTCGAGCAAAAATATTACGACATTCCATGTTTAGGATACTTAAGGACATAAAATGATTAAACTTAGTGCCAGCAAAAAAGCATTGGACTTCATTACCATGAGGTAAGAGGGCAGTAAAATCCAAATGAGATAGGAATCTTAATATAATGAGAACTGCATATATATGTGAATCTCAATACAATGAGCAATACAGGGAGAGTTAATTACCATATATTCAAATATAAATTGAAGAGGTAATAACAAGGATTACACATATTGCACTCACAGTGGTTGTCTGTAATGACAAGTGATCCCACATTTGCATATAAATGGATATAAAAATTAGGCATCCTTACTCCTAAGTCCAAACACACATTTTTCATTTGCTCAGCCTACCATTTCAGTCCCATTGCAGCAAAAACATGACTCTTAAATAGATAGAATTGTGATTCTGAACAACAAAAGTGCTTTAGCAGAGGTCAGCAGGATGATAAACAGTTAAATAAATTACTTAATTCTGATTAACTCAGCAGGGTAAATGGGCCTCAAATTAATGCAAAAGCAGTATCAATTGGATCGACAAAAGAAATGCACAAGCGAGAAAGCTACCCAAATCTCGACCATAACAGGGAAAGGATACTTAAAGATATTATGTCAGTGTAGTTTATATAAAAGGAACGACAAAGGAATTTTCTACAGCAACTTTACAGATGAAACACTTGTTTGAGAATGTGCAGTGGTGGATGGAGTGGATTATTATAACATTAAAAAAAAAGCCGTCATTTACCTTTGGGAACACATTTACCCTTGGTCATTTAGGATTTACCCACGTAGTAAAAAGACCAAATTAATGCTTTACTTTGGTGTCTATTCCTCTAACGAATGGTCGTATCCAAATATCAGAGTGTGATATTGAACAGTAGGTTTGGCACTAAACGGCAGTAGTTATGAGTATATTAAGCAATTGATGGGCTCTGACCCACTGAAATATTATGGACCAAAATTTCTACTTTGATTGTATGGGCTTTACAAATTATTTTTATGCATGTTAAAGTGGAAAATTTAGATAGGAGGTAGTTTTACATGTGGAAATACAATTACAAGTGTATCATGACAACATCCAATTTGTCTCAGTCTCAGGAAAACCACAAAACTCAGTAAAAATAATGGTTTTGCAATGATGTTTTTAGTTTTAACTCCAGTACTAGTCTCAAGAAATTGTGAAACCAGGAACCGAAGAATCAAACCAACCCATCACTAGAATTAACTTAACACAGAATCAAGTTACACATAAATCTTATCTAAAGATATTCTCATGAATGAATCTTAGTTGTAACATGAGGCCCACCCATACTTACAAAAAACGTTCAGATGCTTTCTTTCAGTTTTCAATCTGAATTGAATAAAACTGAACTAGAGCTACCATACTAATTCAGGTAATCCATGATATTTTCCGGACTTATCAATATTTTACAAGAAATACAAAGTTTTGCATCCCATGAAATGAGACCTAAATTTGCTACTCACAAGTCTTGCTTTTCATAATTTTAAAGCACAAACCTGTACAGGGCACGGTGATGGGCTGCTTTGGGATTCCAAACAGGTCTTCCCTTTCAGCCGAGGGTTGCAGCAAATGAGGCTGGTCGGCCAAGGGAAGAGCCTCTGCCATGGGTGTTTCGAAGGGATCAGGTGGTGGGCAGCCAAGGCTGAGGGTCGACTCTGACCTCTGGAAGAAGGGATGCTTGCGCCCCTGCCCTTTAACACCACTCCCTCCTAACCCACAAGACCGGTTCGACTCGCTCAGTGTCAAGCCAGAACTCACAACACCCGATGATGGAGGCACTCCACTTGAAATCCCTTCATCTTCAACAGATTCAGTTTCCATGGCAACAGAATGGCTAAGGTCATCTTCAGCTTCATCATTCTCATTTTCATCCTGTTCCACAGAAAATGGAATCAATTATAAGCTAGTCAAATTCTTGCTATACAAATTAAAAACAAATGAGAGGACTTCCACTAAGATTATACATAATTTATCTTATCTTATATAAATTTTTATAGGCAGACGAAAACATCACATGAGACTAACATCAGTTAGGATGGCACAGAAACTAAAATATGATTTCCCAATGTCACCGACCTGGTCATTCCAGGCATCAATGGGCAGGCCGTCTCTTAGCAGGACATCAGAGTCACCGGCTGAGGCACCAACACCTGCACCAGAAGCTGATGTGCTGACTCCTGAAGATGAACTGCATGACACGCCCTCCATGCCCGAGCGCATGTAGTACACTAGGGCATCAAAAACATATGCCACGTGACGCAGGGAGGACACATCTAGCACAGGCAAACTGTCCAGATGCTCTGATGAATGTGACCTCATCAGGGACAGGCAATATGAAAGGAACTCTCTCCGGGCTGAGTGAGGATCTATGGTGAGAATTAAATGCAACAATTCTCAAAGTTAATGATGCAAAAGCTTAATCAGTCTACTTTCTATTTCCTGAAATCAGAAAACTACAGCAACTCTACATAGGAATAAGCTGTAAATAACAGAAACCAAACCAGAAAATACACCATAAAAACCCATGTATCATATGCAACTTTTTTCCCTGAAATCACTGTCAAAATAAGCAGTTAAGCATCTTACATGCACTCCTCAACTACCTTAGCACCTACTATATGACACCTCGGAATATGAGTCATTTTTAACCTCTCCTGTACTACCTCCTGAAGCAAGAAGAATATAGGAGGAATCTCTCTCTATGTTCAAAGTTGCCCTTCCCTTTCTAGCCTCCCTTTCTTTTCAATCGATGGTGTTTCCTCATTGCCTTGTCCTATGACATCCATTAAAGAGCATTTTTTTCTCTGCCTCTGTGTAAAGGTCTCTGAAAGTGTCCGAATCAAGGATATGACATTTATATGGTTAACCCCCAGGAGCATGTCTAGTTTATTAAATAAACAGGTGTGAAAGTAATACTTAATACTAGTTCTACTAAAATAGTGCAATGAGATGAGTGATAAAGGCTAAAGACCAATAAAGCAATAGTTTTTCTTCAGCTCCATGGCTATACATTAATATAGTTATCCCAAATCGATGGATTTCAAAATCAGAATTTAATTCATTTACTTCACATCTCTCTACATCATTTGAAATGGATAGGGATACCTATGACATTGATTCCACTATTTGTGGACTGTTTTCAATATCAATTTAATGATTCAATTTATCAGAATAATAAATTCTAAGTACCATAAATATTTAAATAAATTTACCTTACAACTTGTCAATTCAGGCAACACTAAATTTTTTTTCCCTTGATTGCAACCTACATGGATGCATGTGATACACAAGTTTATACAGTATTTTTTTTGTGACCAATTTGACTAATTCATGATTTAGAGGAAAAATGAAATCATTTTGATGAATTGCAAACATTTTTTCAACAAAACAGTACTTCCAATTTTAACAGCAGTTAATTTTTTTTTTTTAACATTTAGTACCAATAACTTTAAACTGTAAACTGATGCTTTACAATCATTTACTCAAGTTCATATTAAGTTTTTAAGTGCAACACATAGGAGATGGTGATATATCCAAGAGTGCATAAGAGTCCTTAGTTTACCTTCACGCTCACGGCGCTGCCCTTCGTTAGAAAAACCAACAATGCGAGCCCTCTCCCTCCGAGCAGCTGCAGCAGCAGCTGCAGCAACGGCGGCGGCTGCTGCAGCCGCCTGTGCTTGAGCCTGGCTGTGTGGATTGTGGTGCAGTGGGTGCAGTGGATGGGTGGGATCAGAGCATGTGGTCAAAGACGCACCAAATCTAAGTTGCGCTTCTGTGGAGTCCATTACAGTCAGGAGCCAATCCCAGGTGGGTTTCAAACGATGGTCCAGGTAGAGCTGAAGTTAACAAAAAGAAACATTTGTGAAAATAGTGCTTTCAAAAGTCTCAAACAACCCAAATTCTAAATCGCAACATGGATGAAATCCACAAAATGACACTACGAGAGAGAACAATGCCATGAAATATATTGTTGTTTCATACCTATAATTGCCATTGAAAAAATACATTGATGAAAACATATGCAGGTAGACATTTTTTTAGTCATCTCGTGCTGTTTCTGTGAATTTACCACCCATTTTTTAATTAACTATTATTACTAAATATCAATGTTTTGAATTAGCAAGGTGGGTGAGCACAACCTCATGGTTTCAATGTAGGGAATGTACAAAATGCATCAGATTCTTTTTTGTAAAGTTATTGTTAGTGAATATTACAACAGTAATTTGATTAGTTGGAACAACTTTAGCTTCATACTACCCGACATTTGGGAAAAAAGTGATAACAGCAAAGCCATAAATTAAGAAAACAGATATATCGCAAAGACATTAACTTTATAAAATAATCCTTTTCATAAAAATATTTTTAAGAAACTAAGTCTTTGTGTGGTTTTCACAGTCAAATTGCATTTTAAGTGTAATACTCCTTTAACTGACCGGCAAACTAACTGCCTCCTGTGGTGATATATCCAGAGTGCGTGGAAGTGTAGGAGGTTGGTAGTCAGGAAGGACAGCAAGCAGGTTGGCAATTTGGCGAACAACAATGCCAAAGGCTCGCCCTAAGCAGCTAGCTGTGGTTGCCATGGTGACTGGCTCTTGGTTAGCAGCTGCCGCAGCCACTGCAGCTGTTGTAGTTGCAGACCTTCGCAAAGATGTTGGGTCGATAAAGACCAAACTGCTTCCACCTAAGTGGGTACATGAAAATTTGTGTCATGCATTTTAAGAGTCAAAAGTATCACTAATGTAAAAAATTCGTATGCAATATCTGTGATTCATCAAGCCAGGAAATAATTTCATTTAAGCCATGTTTGCCACATTCAATTCCAAAATTAAAACTAATATTAGTTCTAAAAGAGCAAAACATAATGGAGGAGGTCCACATGTTAAATTAATCCGAATGGATGAGTTTTAATGGCATGCTGGGATGGCTATCATGAACTTTTTGTGTGAGAGTGGCTTGTGAAAGGGGAGAGCAACTACTAGCAATTCAGGACTGAAAATGAAGCCTGACGAGTGACAGCAAGGGGGAGTGGGTTCCTAGATGGTGCGTGTTAAGTGTAGGAGGGTGGAGGTTGATTGAAACGACATGCACCTCCTCCCCCCCTACCTCCGGTGCGGGCTCCTGTGTCTCGGTTTCGTATCGCCCACTGCATTGACTGAGGCGCCAAATTAGATCTGTTACCATGGCCTGTTGAGGTACTGTAATCAGAAATAAATGAGTTAGAGGCCAAGTCTGACTCCATAACAAAAATATATGACTGGGTTGGAAAGCAAGGTGGCATTAGTTGGGAAAAGCTAATAGGGAATTTATAAATAACACAAGACATAACATACAGTGAAAGTTATAAGCAATACTGAACATTTGCTACATAAGTTAATCAAGAATTTTCAATACTAACACTTGGATCTGATAAAACATAAGCCTATCAGTATATCAGTGCAATGTGATTTTCAATAAAACATTGTTTATACTGTTACAGCAAAGTTTTGCCAAGAAAATTTTAACATTTTGTTTAAAAACATATCACAGCACGGTATATATCAGGAGTAGACGGTACTGTGCTTCATTACCACACATTAGCAAATACTAAGGTAAGTGACATGTAAAATCTTTTTGCTTAAGTGAATCAAAACTTAAAAAGCCATCCACTACCCTACACTACCTTTCCAATATGCATGACTTCATAATTAATAATTACTATGTGAAGACCAAAATAAACTTGATTTAAAGCTTCCATAAAATGAGTTAATATCATAAAACTTAAAAAAAAAATCAAGGAGCATGCATGAAATGGTTTTTAAAGCAGCCCACCTCCTCCTTTCTAACTGTTCATCAGCTAAGGGATATTCCTCTGAATCCTGGCCATCAGTCTCCCCTGCCTCAGATTCATCCTCTTCCTGGGGACTTGACTCTGCTGAATCATCTTCACGGAAAAGCAATAATGATGCCATTCCTGCTGAAAACAAAAATTTGAAACCATGAAAAAAGAAAAATGCAAATGATAACCATTCAAAAAAATAGAAATTTGATCAAATTTATGATAACAGCAATACAGTAGAGCAGCAACTATACATGGTCATCGTAGGGAAGTGATCAAGGGGTATTTGAAAATGACAGGTAATTGCATATACATTGAAGTTTTATGCTCTCTTATAGCCAAATTTTCAGGGAATATTATATTTGTTTCACATGTGCCTTTAAATGAAGTTTGTATTTGGTTTTTTCATCATCATTTCCTTGATCGAACTGTCCAATCCATTCACTGTTTTCTGAAAATTTAAAAACATTTTAAATTACTGCTACTAGATTACCAGCAGTTTCTGCACATTATGGAGAAAACTCACCCCTGGAGGTTTACATGAACATAATACTTCCAGTTGCCTAATTCATACCAATTTCACCTCCTTAACTCAAGTCAGGCGGTAAGTATTCAAATTATTCATCATTTAAGTATACTGCTCATTTCATAAAATGTAAAGATAAATAGAAAAAAAACAACCTGACTGATATGGGCACCTCAGACCAAGCACAGTTTTAGATTTGGCATGCAATAGTAATCTTATGGTATCGACCATCTTTGCTGACACTTTTCCATAAACAGATAATAATAAACAACAAAAATGGTAGCTCAAAAGAATGCTCTCCTTCAGCTTTCACAAACAGCAGAATATGGTCCACTTGAAAGGTCTTCAAGAGGTCCCAGTAGTCCTAGCTGCTAATCCCCTTTACTATGACCCTCCCATCTCTTGCAGAGTTAACAAATACAGGTCATCAACTCTCTACTCCATAAAACAGCACTAAGATATGGACATTCAGACAATTTTTTCTTAATAATCTTTTCAGCTAAATTAGACACTGATCCCTCTTTTTATAAAAAATATTTTGAATTAAAATGAATTAAGATTGCTCAAACAACACAAATAAGCACAAATGCTTGCTTGCTCAGGTTATACTAATGAAATGTAAGTCATTACTTACTTGTATGCTTATAAATTATAAACATGTCTTGTGTGAAGCAGGAAAAAGTTTATTAAATATCATTAGCCACTAACAAGGTGAGAGGGATGGAATATAAGCAAATAACAGAAGAGGAAATGTATTTTTCTGAGATCAATGTATGAGCCATTTATTTGATAATCAGAGTTTAGATAATTGGCACTCTGCGATATTCTACTATGGGTTGGCTAATGATGATGAACAAGAAATTACTCCATTAAAAGTTTTAATTATATAACTACCATATACTCTTTTTAAGTTCTATAACAGAAATTCATGTAAAGACGGTAAACTGTCAATTATCCATGCCATGTGGATTCATTGTTTAACATTACACTTTGTGTGATGAATATATTATGAAAATGTCTAAAATATGAATGTAGTAAATTTAGTGATCAGCAGTATTCAAAGCTTTCCAATTTAGATGCAACAATTTTAATTAGTAAAAATCATTCTCCTTGACCAGCACTCTGAAATTGTTGCATTGTGATGCACATTTGGCAGATGATTCAATTAAAAGTTACAGTGGTGCCATCTCCAGTTTCTTGGAATTTCAAATTTAGGTTTTTTTTAAAAACAGACATGCCAACTTTCAAAAATGAAAAATCGGGAGGACATGCCAACTTTCAAAAATGAAAAATCGGGAGATTTTTAGAAGTGTATCACGAAGTAATCACTTTTAATTACCACAATATTTGCATGGCACCTTAATCCCTTTATGACACTTTGCCAATTTTTAATGAATGTCACACTTTATTAACATGTTAAGCTAAGTACACAATTTGAACAGTTCATCAAGAACGTAAGAAGGAAAAATCGGGAGTCTCCCGCTTAAATCGGGAGAGTTGGCATGTCTGTAAAAAGCTATATTCCTTGATCAGCAACTTAAAAATGTGATTCCAAGATTTCACACTTCCAAGTGAGAAATATTCAGCCAGCCATGTAGAATGAAATAGGATGCAAAATTTTTTGCATCCTATTTCCTACATGTTTAGCCAGATAATTTTCCTCTAAAACTGTATAGACCATATATTTTTAGAGTAGAATAGGATGTAACAAATGTTTCATTCCATTGCAATGAGATGTTAAGTTAACACAGACACAAGAGGGAACTTTATGAAAAAGACAATTCATACTATTAAGAACATATGCTCTCAAAATTTGATAGTTCAGAGCTACCAAATTCAAAGAATGACAAGACAATGAAACATCAGCCATTGGTTTATCATTACTCACCGGCGTCTGATCCAGCCGTAGCCCCAGTCTGCGAACTACGCTGTGCTGAGGCGTTGTCCTGGTTGCTTTGGTTATCGTCCGAGTCCGACTCTGTTTCAGCCAGCAGGTCGAGCTCCGTGTCAGACTCACCCTCCCCAGCAGGCCCCTCGCCTCCCCCCTCCCCATCACCCTCCACCTCACCTACCCGCTCCCCACCACCTCCATCTTCCTGCTCACTGCCCTCAGCATCGCCATCCTCTGGTGCCAAACCTAAGATTGGTCAAAGAAATGCCTTCAATCAGATCACCCACCAATGTCTCAACAAGGGAATTCAAAGAAGACCAAGATGAAAGAAAATCAAATGCATTAATTCTGTTACCAGATTTATTAATTACTACTTTATAATGGGTCTCAAATAGCTTTTAATAATAACCTATAACTGATAAGCTAAGAAATACTTATTCACCAAAAATAACAAAAACTGTGATCTAAATAACATTAACCATATTGCCCTGGATATAATTAAAGTAAAGAAGTGAGTAATTTTTAATAAAACTTGATCAGGTAAAAAAATACAATAGACAGATGTAGAGAGAGACACAGGTTGAAGTCAGGATCTGCTTGATCCCGTGCATTAATCAAAGCTTCTGGAAAAATTTAACCAAAGGTATGATGCGTGTGAGACATTGCAACAAAATGCAGTGCTCACACTGAGTAAAACTTGTTGTGAAGAGGTCAAAAGGCCATACGCCAACGTCACTCCAATGTGAAGAGATGCTGAAATTTTTTTACAGGAAAGGAAACGAATACTGAGGTCTCCCATATTTTGGTGCGCATTTTATGATTCTCCCAGGAAATGCACAGATATAGGGATGATTACATTTAAAACAGTCATTACCATTCTTCCTTCATTAATTAAGATTACACATGGCCTCCACTTCTATTTAATTAAAATCAACAAATAATAGTTTTTAGTTCACAAACACAGGAGGATAAATCATGGAAGTAGCTGTAAAGTCACCTGCAGCCTTCCGTGGGTGAAACAGAGGCAAAATGATGATGTGGTCCAATTGTATTATTCATATATCCCTGATGTTATGCCATTAAATAGATCCAGGCTTTGCCAATCACCTTAATTAGATTTAACACTTATAAATTGGCCATTCTCCAAATGAACATGATTTTGAAGTGTATACCCAGTGAATAGATTCTATATTTCATTGGAAAAGTAAATGGAATGAATAGGCATGCAATATTTTGCAGTATTATTCCCTAGGTTTTTGTAATAAACAATATTCTGAGGAATGTCAATAATTATATGTCAAAATCTTTTAGGTTTGATATTATATAAAACACAAGCACAGATACTTTAGGCTTACAAATTCATCATGCAAGAATGTTAGGATGTATGTGACCCCAATTTTAATTATAAACACTTAATGCTCATTTTGTATGTGTGCATGCACTGCACATTGTGGCAGTTGTGTAATGTATTTCAACAGCCCAACTCCTACCTTCAGATGCATCCACATCATCCAAGTCATCAGCCCGAGACCTGGCTGACCCAGCTGATATTCCATTGGGGCGAGAAGTGGCATCAGGTGCAAATGCTGTTCCCAGGACACCAAGAGCTGAGGCCACTCCTCCAGCAGTGGCACGAGAGGAGGAGTTAGCATGAGGAGTCAAGGGTTCTACAGAGAAGAGCTCCTCACTTCCCTGAAAATGATTAAATATATCACCAATGCAGATTTTCAACACAAATATGATATAATCTAAAAAAAATTGAAAATCAAAGTTAGCAGTAGCATATTAAAACATCTGCAAACTGTGGCTTTCATTATACTTCCTAATTACACAGAAGATTCATTAGAATGATAAGAATAAAATCAACAAAATGAGTACCCAAATTTTAGTCTATGACCACACGACAAATATTCATGCAAGAAATGATTAATTTTAACACAGTTCATACTCTGCCCCCCTATGACATATTATATTCTAAGTTTCTTTTCAAATATGAATTTACTGCCTACCTGATATTCTTACGGAACAAAAATATTTACTTTTAACAACGTGATAAATAGTATCTAAAGAAAAACACACTTACAGGGATGACATCTACATTTGTGGAGGCCAATGCAAATGGAGCAGTTGGTCGAGCAACCCCCAAGCGGACAGGTGCTATTAGCGAGTCTGCTGTTTCACAAAGTTCCTCCACAGACAGGCAGAGGAGGGCACTGAAGACTCTCTTGCATTTTACCAAGGGCTGGGTCATACTTGCCAATCTGCAATGGGATAATTACCATTGGATATAATGGATTAAATCTAGAAACAAGTTTTTATACAACTATATAAGTTTTATACAAGTTTTTTTATTGTACTAGTGCCCAACGAAGATACTTTCTTATTAGTTCCAAATATGTGAACCAATACAATACGTAAGTGGATTATATAAACAAGGCAATGGAGTGATAGTTTGTTATAAAGAGTCAATTTTTCTTAAACAGTTTTGATCACCTATCCTTCATCACATGTATCTAATTACAAATTTGTACCTGATGATGCTGTATGACGGTAAAACGCATTGTACCAAACCAAATGGATTCTAAGTTTTCATCAAGTTAAATAAAAAATTTTCAAAATAATTTTCCCAACATTTAGACTTTTCTCTTTTAATTCACTTCCTTTTCAATTCTTTAAAACAGGAACTTTTAATATATAGGAATAAAATGGCCTAAAATGAGTTTCAGCCTATCAATTGACAGTGTGCATCAGTACTGCTTAAGTTTTTCTCTTTGCAATTCATCATATATGTTACAATTACATATACATATGTTGCATTAATTTATTTATTGGGACAAACTGTCTACTGTAGGCTTGTGGTGTAATTTGCAAACTTAAACTTCTGTCATTCTTAAGTATGCACAAATCCTAAAGATAATATTAATTGTTTTTAATGGAAAAATTCTCATTAATTACTGACTAGCAAGTTATTTTCAAAGCCATAACTCTTAATTAAGCTTACAGATTGGACCAAAAATATGTTATTACAAACACTTGGTTATGGATAGTAAAGGGAACTACCCAAGCCTTTACTCAGCAGCAGACAGATATCATTGTATAGCAAATCCCTGACAATTTACACACTATGTCCATCAATAAATATTTATGGTCATGTCATTAATATGCTCACATCATCATCATCAGTATTTCAATCCTAATATTGGTTTACTGCAGCCATCCATTCTTCCCTAGTCAATTCCCTCACCCTCTAATAGGTTCCCTGTTTTATGTTCTCCTTAATTTGCCCTATGTACTTGTCTCTTGGCCTTCCTCATGGGATCTTTCTTTCAATTATTTTTCTAACTAATCCATTGTGTCTCAAGGTATGTCCCATCCATCTAGTTCTTCTTTACCACAGAGCTCTTTCCATATGGCCCTTTCCTCTTCTGATCTCCTATATGCATCATTGTTCCTCACTTTGTCTATCCATTTAATCTTCAGCATTCTCCTCCAGCACCATGGTTCAAAGGCTTCTATTCCTCACTGGTCCACTTTTCCATTGTCCCAAGTCTCGGAACCGTACAGCACCATGCTCCACACAAAATTGACATATTGCTTCCTTGTTTTTAAGCCTTAGGTTCTTTGAATATAGTAAGTGCCTCTTCTTCATAAATGCATTCTTAGCTTGATGTCAGTCGAACTTCTTCCATCCCATGTTAGTCCACTACCCAGGTAGATGAAGGGTTCTACTTGCTCCTCAAATTGTGATATTCAGCTTCTCTCTGTCACACACAAGCATTTTCGTTTTCTTCTTGTTGATACTCATATTACATTCCCAAAGTACTTGGTCCATAGTATTTAGGTTTGCTTCCAGGTTCTCCGAAGTATATGTTATTACTGCAATTTCATTTGCCAACCGCAACATGTTAATTTCTTCTCCATTTACCCTGACTCCATTGGTACCCAATTCTTGGGCTTCTTTTATTGCCTCTTCTAAATATGCGTTGAATAGAGCTGGCAAGAGGTTGCATCCTTGTCGAACTCCTTTGTTTATTTTGGCTTCTATTTTCCTTCTGTTTTTCATTGCATGGTTGTTACCTGATTCTTGTAGAGGTGATGGATTATTCTTCTATCATTGTAGTTAATTTATATTTTAAAAAAACAGTCATAAGTTATCATATCCAAGAAATTTCACTTTATACACAAGAGTTTTTATTAGATAGCTTCATATACAAGAGTATTTCTATTGCAGGAGTCGAGGAATGTCCTCATATATTGATAATGGGATGAGTAAGTATTGATGTAATAATACCACACTACTTACCATATGACAAAATTAAATGTTAATATTAATGTTCATCCTTTTGTTACAAGCCTAAAAGCTTCTTGCACCAAATTGTTACAATCCCAACATTTTTTACACTTACTTTCCAAAATATATAAACAACTTTAATCAACGAAAAGTGAAGAATCAGGCGTGATATTGTGGAATCGAGACATAATGAAAACTTTGTTGCAATTTTCCACAGTTCAATTTTCCACAGTTTCCAAAGTTTTCATTATAACTTTAATCAACATTTTAAGTTATTTTATTTGACACTTCATGATAAAGATTTTCTACGGACCCATATAATGTAAATAAACATATATATATATATATATGCCCTGTAATTTTTATATTGCTACCATTGAAATGCAAACATAAATATGCTACAATTCTTGCTATTAGCTGGTTGATTCACACTAAATATTGCCAAATATGATTCAAGCAACTCTGAAAAACACTGACAAATTTGCAATCAATCTTAGACTTGCAAGCATTGGTAAATTTTGGTTGTTTCTAAGGCATCAATTATATGTTCTCCAAATCCTACAATTGCCCTCATGATAGCATTTCCTCTTACACATTTCAGGGAGACTTTCAAAAACTCGTGCTCTTCATTCTAATAACATTATGGAAGAAAAATGTACTTTCATATGGCACGAATTACTCACCCTCGTCGCTTATTGGCATTAGGAGCCATTTCAACACTGAATATAACAAATATTCTGGCAACAGAACGAACAAATCTTCTGGCAACGAGACGAGCATCTTGCTGCCTGCCTGGAACTGCCTCATTCTGTAGTTCCCTGATTAAAGTTGTCAACAGTGTGTCAAGCATCTGGAATGCAAAAATTATGGCTTATCAGACACGACTGCAAGAGAATATCTTCTATAGTGTTAGGCATATGCAAAATTAGGAGCAGCCAGTAGTTTAATAAATCCATCTTTACACATACAAGGACATTTCACATGAAAACTGAGGTAGCATATATTAAATGATCATATATCACACTGAACACACCTCATATTAAAATTATTATTGTTGAACAATTATTATTGAACACACCTCATATTAATAAATACCAAGTTTAAACAGTTATGCAATAAAACAATAGCTAAGTGATAGTATAAATTAACCAACACCTCCCAATAGAAACCTTCTTCTTCCCCTTGCTTTCAACTCCTTTCTAGAGACTTTTTGTGGTGCTAAAGTACAATTCACTAATGCATCTGCAAGTGATTATGACTCTTAATCTAATTTCCCATGAGTGCCTCTAAAAGTCAACTTTGGAAATTCAAATAATGTTAACAACTTTCACAATATACTAGTATTGGAGGAATCTGCTATTCAATTAAATCTAATATATTCAATTGAATCCAAATACAACTAGTTATTTTACTCTGTTTAAAATGACTTCTTTAGAAATGAGATGGTGATTTTTTATGACCTAATTTTCAGATGAATGCACCATGCTGTATAATGTTTTAAAACAACCTTAAATATCTAAAAATATCTCATAATGGCCAAAAGAGAAAAGCGATAATTTCATTTAGAGAAATCTGACACGCATAAAATACTGCAAGAAAATAGGTCAGGCTATGGCATTTATAAGAAATATGCAAGCACTGCCATACTGCTTATTGAATAGTGGGCCTTCTATGAGTGCTAATATAAATGGATCTTTCTCCAGCTCCAGGAAGTGATCAATTCACTCAATCCATTTCAATAAAAGCAGGCAAAGACAGAAAATGGAAAATAACACCCTTTTTGAATCAAGAACTGTTGCTAACAGATGTGTTGAGTGTTCTTTGTGGGCCATCTAAATGATTGTTTTTGATTGGCCGAATTTTTTTGGTTTTGTTGGAGTTCGTTGCCGAAATCTTTTAGTTATCTCTGAAATAATTACTATTACTACAGCTCTAAATATCGCCAGCCATGATACATTGACTATTGAATTTGTGCAAAAAAAGAAGAATATTGTGGGTTGAAAACTGCATCATACCACCCTAAAACTTTACAAATGATACCAAGCAAAGTGAGTGTGTACATTAAATTGAAACCACTGATGAAAGATTTTACAACTAATTTGAATGGCCTAACAGCCCTGCAACTCATAATTTTAACACTATAATATTCCTATCATGGCCATTTATTATGTATTTAAATCAGAAATATTACATGTTATTATTGGTTTTTGAGTTTAATAAAAAATGAAGAAATATCATTAGCAAAATATTGGACGTAGAAGAACAATAATTCATGACATTTCTCATTTTTATGACATGAAAATACAGGAGCAAATAATTTAAGTATGGACTCAACAATGAACTTTAAGAATTGGTGCCAACCAATCTGAATAAAATATCCTGGTGTGGGAAAGTGAGGAGGATCTAGATGGGAAGGGAATGGAAAGTGAATGGGAGGGAATGAAAACATATTGAAGCAGTGTAAGATGAGAGCAAACAGGGGATACTAACGCAGATGATCATCTGAAAAGTACGAGGGTCATCCGGAAAGTAGTACCCGTTCGTGAAATAAAGACACAAAAGTAAATATTAACAAACATAAAAAATTTTATTTGAAAGAGGATACTTTAAACTACTTCTCAACATAATCTCCAAGCAAATTAAGGCATTTGTCATAACGTGTGACAAGTTTCTGTATTCCTGCTGCATAGTCCTTCGCCGCCAGCTCATTGAGATACAGGGTCACTCCTTCTTTAAGTTCTTCATCGCTGTCAAATCTTTTTCCTGCCAAAAAGTCTTTAAGCTTTGTAAAGAGATGAAAATCTGAAGGGGCCAAGTCCGGGCTATACGGTGGATGGTCGAAAGTTTCCCATTTGAATTGCTGCAAAAGTTTTTGTGTTATCCCAGCTGCATGAGGCCTGGCATTGTCATGAACGAGAATGACACCAGTAGACAATAGACCTCGCCGCCGATTTTGTATTGCCCGCCGTAATTTCTTTAATGTTTCACAATACGCATTGGCATTAATAGTGTCTCCACGGGCCATAAAATCAATAAGCAATACACCTCGTCGATCCCAGAAAATGGTTGCCATGAGTTTCCTGGTGGACAGAACTGTCTTGAATTTTTTTGGTTTGTTTGGTGAATGAGCATGATGCCACTCCATTGACTGTCGTTTACTCTCAGGTGATACATAACAAACCCATGTTTCGTCACCAGTAATTATGCGAGTCAAGAAAGAGTCTCCTTCATAAGAATAACGTCCCAAAAACGTCAGTGCTGCAGCCATACGCTTGGTTTTGTGCTCATCTGTAAGCATGCGAGGGACCCATCTTGCACAAATTTTTGCATAATGCAGATGGTGTTTAACAATTTCATGAACAATTGTTCGAGAAACATTGGGAAAATGCTCACAGATGTCATCAATTGTGACGCGCCGATCGTTCCTCACGAATTCGTCAACTGAGCTCACCAGTTGGTCTGTAATGACAGACGGTCTCCCCGAACGCTCATCGTCGTGTGTGTTCCCCCTCCCCATGTTGAAGTTGCGACACCACCGCCGAACAGACGACTCGTCCATTACATTGTCTCCATACACCTCCTTTAATTGGCGATGAATATCACATGGGCGAACGTTTCTTGCATTGAGGAATTTAATCACTGCCCTCACTTCACAACTGGCGGCGTTCTCAATTTTTTTAAACATTGTAAACAATCACAGAAACAACACAGGCAATGCTAGCGTCACGCAACTTGGCTCAGAGAAGGCAGACAAGCCACTGAAGCTATCTGACCTCGTCCAGCGGCTACTCGCGTCGTCAGCACTTCATGCGGCACGAACGGGTACTACTTTCCGGATGACCCTCGTAGAAGCCACATTTTGAGCATCCAGATATACTAAATACCATTATCCCTAATCTTAATCTTTCATATGAAATAGTAAGTAAAACAAGATCTCTTTACTTTCAGAATGAAATATGTACCTGCATGAGTATAAGCCAATGTTTTTTATTATTACTTGTAATTGAAAAAATTTCACCCAATGACTTGAATTTGAGCCATGGAAAAAACACTTTGTTTCTGGGGGCTAAACAATCCATTATAAAGAATAGAAAGTTTTATTATTACCCAGGGAAATTAAATGATATTCTTATTAATTTGGTGCAATGTAACTACACTCCTACAATAGGATTTAATGTAATGTGGAAACACATTGGTCCAGCAAAAATGGATGACAACAACAAACGTGTCATTCATTACTTAACCCAAATAGAGTGCTATAAAACTCTTTCTAAGGAGGAATGATGCTGTTTGATTAAAATTTTGGTGGCATTGGGTAACCATGGAATATCAATGTACTAGTCAGACAAGATGTGATCCCTGCTGCCTTCCAACAAAGAATCAACCTCTCCAAGAACAGCAGCAGTCTGGCTGAAGTATTATGCGCCCATTGCAATATTAATGACAATGCATCATGTGAATTCATAAGCAGATTCCCACCAGTTTTATAGCAATAAGTGGATTTAGAAGTAAGTATCATGCTAAAAAAGGCACCCATAACACTAATACAGCATATCATTGCCAGCATTTCTGACTCAAAACTGATCAAACAGTGGAAGAAAGAGCATATTCCCTTTCAGCATGTTTCTAGAGTTAGCTCATATTTGAATAGATGGATTCAAAAACTTTCCCACGCAAAATAAAACCACCAAGTTTCTATTTAAATATTACTTACTTCACCACTGCACTTCACTAGGAGACAGTGGGTAAACTTATCCAGCAGTGTTGTTCCGCTTTGGCTCTGCAAATATGCCTGATCCTCATACAGAGGCTGTGAACCCGAGGAATGCTCTTTGACTCCTAGAGTAAAAATATGAAGTATGTAAAGCATATATTGGAAGAAAATTACTATCATATCCAGTATCAAACCATGAGAAAATTAACTTCAAATACCTCTAAGGCTTCAACCCATAAGATTATCCAGGAAAGCACAAGTTCAAATATAAAAATAATATTAATTGATCCAAATATTTTACAAGAATAAAATGATAGGTCATAAAAAAGAGATGGCAAAATAAGAGCAGAACACAGAATGTATACAACAACTTTCAAAGCCCAGAAGACTTCCAGAAAGCCCTGTATTTTATGGTAGCCTCTCTCTCACAGCAAATGTTTAGGCTTCTTTTTAAATAATTCCCAAGATGAGGAATATTTTTTACCAGATGACAAATGGTTGCAGACTTTACTGGCTACATGGAAGAAACCCTTGTTGTATATCACCATTGAGGGACAAAACATGTACACACCCACTCTTTGTCGAGTGCTATGCTCATGTACTTGAGCATTAGTAATGAGTTCATTTCTGTTATTCATGATACAAAGACACAAGTGGTAAGTTAACTTGGCATGGTTAAAATTTTCAACTCTTTATATTATGGTTTACAGGATTTCCCAGCAGGTATTTTGTGTGTGAGATATACTTTTTTAAACCCAATAGATCATCCTCAGAAAATGATGCCATGATGAAGTTAAATGTGACTGGAAAATATTAAATATACCATTTTCCGAACTTCTAAGTCAGCAATGTTGCCCATATTTCTCAAAACTTTTCCACATTTTGCAAATGTGACACACAACTGATTAATATGGACCTCCACATTTAAGGACTAATCAATTAATAATCCTAAAGAACTGTGCACTACACACAATTATTTTCATATTTAGGTGTAGGTCTAAATGAGCCACTTCCCTCTTTTTACGAAATTGTATGAAGTTGGTTCTTTTGTGTATTTAGATATACTACCTTGAACAAAAAGTTCCCGGAATAACCACCGTGTGGCGCTCCCATCGTTCCGATTTGAGTTCTGTTTTTTTTGTTAAATTGGTACATCTGTTGTTGATATTCCCGTTTAATCTTAGTGTCATAACTTGACATTTGCAAAAGTTACGTAGCCAAGAGTACATCTATCTCTGTGTGTGTTGGCGATTTTTTACAATTGCAGAAATGGATTTAAATTTGCAACAACGAACTTGTATTAAATTTTGCGTAAAAAACGGATTTAGTGGCGCACGGACGTTGGAAATGTTGGAAAAGTGTTTCGGCAACGATTCTCTAAAAAAAACGGTCGTTTACCAGTAGCACGAGCGGTTCAGAAGTGGTCGTGAGTCAATCGAAGATGATGAACGCAGTGGCAGACCATCGACATCGAAAGTCGGTGAAAAAATTGATAAAGTAAAAGAAATGTTGGTCAATAACCGCAAATTAACCATCAGAGAAATAGCGGAGGACTTGAACATTGCCTATGGATCCGCCCAAGACATTGTGGTTAATGATTTGGGTTTCCGTCGTGTAGCAGCAAAGTTGGTGCCAAAAGACCTCAATTTCATGCAAAAAAGAGACCGTGTTGACGTCGCAAAAGACATGATTTGCGAGGCTGAATCCGATCCCACATTCATCAAAAGGATCATTACTGGAGACGAGACGTGGGTTTATGAGTACGACACGCAATCCAGACATCAGGCAAGTGAATGGTGTTCACCAAATGAGCCGAGACCAAAAAAACCACGTCGTTTTCAGTCAAAAAAGAAGGCAATGCTGACGGTTTTCATGGATTACAATGGTGTAGTGCATCATGAATTTTTGCCAGAAGGCCAGACAGTAAACAAAGAGTATTATTTGGGCGTTATGAGACGTTTGCGTGAAGCAATTCGCCGAAAGAGACCAGAAATTCGCCGAAAGAGACCAGAGACCGTCGCACAGTGCTATCATTATTCGTAATTTTTTGACGAAAAATGCAACAAATACCATCCAACAGCCACCGAATTCACCTGATTTGGCTCCCTGTAACTTCTTTCTGTTCAATCGAGTTAAAAAACCATTATGGGGAACGCGTTTTAGCAGCCGAGAGGAAGTAATGGAAAAATCGCAGGAAGCACTGATGGACATACCGAAAACGAAATATAAAAAATGTTTCGAGGATTGGATCAAGCGCTGGCATAAGTGTGTTGCAGTCGATGGGGATTACTTTGAAGGGGACAATATAGATTTAGATGAATAAACTTGTATTTTTAATTTTCTGAATAAATTCCGGGAACTTTTTGATCAAGGTAGTAGTTTGGTCATTCTGAACCAGTTTACCAGATGCTTTAATGAGCTATCAAGCTTGGTTTGCAACTGCTAGGGATTCTTATGCTCCATTGATAAAGTTGTATCATCAGAGTACAATACAATGCTTATATTTAAATCATTATTTAGCAAATCATTTACATAGAGTAGAAACAGGAGAGAACAAAAGATGCTTCCCTGGTTCTACTCCAACACTTATGATTTCAGGGGGAAATAACTAGCAACAACTTTGTCAATTTCATCAATGACTACTATCTACTTCCTATCCTCTAAATATAATTTTAAACATTTTTGAGAAAGTGGTTGGTAAATCAAATATTGCATCCTAGGTCAAATATATAACATCATTGCCCACCAGATATACGACAACTTAAAAAGCATGAATGGCCTAAGAAATATTTAAGGGTGTTAAAATGGAGTCTCAGAACAGGAAAATTATGCTGCTTATTGATTTACGCCCAGCTCATTCACCAAATGTATTCTTGAGAAATGTGCAGTTACAATTTTCCCTGCATATTGTACTAGTGAGCTCCAACCAATGATTTTGGGTATACTTCACTCATTTAAGATGCATTCTTGAAGAATGAACAGGAATTTGAATCCCTGCAGATGGTGGTAGGAATATAAACAATCGAATTGAATGCACTGGATGTTTTACACTAGATAGTATGAGTTGGGAAGCAAGTAAAGGATTCTCCAATATGTAACTACTTTAGGAAGGCAAGATTTCATGTTGAATTTGATGAAGAAATTCCACTTGATTTTAATGAATGAATTGAGCTTTTATGGCTAATAGTATTAAATAATTGAAAAATCATCAAGTTTTGTTTATGGCCATTGGAGTTTTTTCAATTATTCACCACTTGATTTCAGTTGTGATGATGATGACATGAAAGACAATGACTTTAGTAATTAAGCATGTAAAAGTGAAAATTCACCTTTTCTCACTATTTGCATTTTCCTGCATTTTACACTTTCTGGCATCCCTAGAAAAGTGCAAATAAGGGGTTTTACTGTACTTAAATAGCAACTTCTAACAGAGTAAAAAGAAAGACATATATTTAGAAAAAAAGACACTCTGGTTAAAGAATCATTAAAGAGCCTTCACCACTGAAAATGCACACAAAATATGCATAATTTCCAACTCACTGAAGACAAAGCAAAGAGCAAAAGCGTACTACTTTTTCAATGTCATTTTCATGTAACAAATCTGTCATAATTTGTATGGCTGATAAAATATTAAAAAATGTAAATTACAAGTATGTACTGAATTGAATTACAGAGATCTATCCATACCATAGAAAAATTACATACATTTTAGGGTTATGCAAATTTGAGGCAAATCCTAATTCAGTTGTTTTAAACATGGTCAATATAAAATAAATCCTATTTTTTTTCAGAAAGCTTCCTTCCTCAATATAATGAAAAAAAAAATGAATTATCAATGACCAGGTTATTTGCTTACCATTTTAATGGAAGGATAAAAAAATGCTACCCGCACAGTCATAAAATACAGATTCAAAGGAAATATTTTAAATGTAAGTTTGCTTTAAATCAGCATATTTCCATATATTGGTCTCCTTAATGGTTCCTTGTATTTCAAAATCAATTTTTAGACAATAAATCATACCTTTTCTTTGGTTTTCATACAAGGAACTCATCATACATGCATGAATGTAGAATTCTCCTTAACCTTTTGTTAATATTTAGACAAATGACAATAAAAAAATTTTCATTACCTGACATAATCATTCCTCTAACTGCAGGCCAATCATTTAAAAGGCGTTCCAATGCTCTGCGACTGAATCTTGGTGGTTCTAAGTCATGGTCAGGCATGTCTGGCTCTAAACACAAAGGAAATAAAAAATAATTAAAAAATGTCTTGAGAATAGTCACCTGGAGCCAGAAGAACAACAAACACCACACAACAAACCACAACCAAAATTTTCCAAGTTAGAGATGCCAAATAGGAAAAACTAAACAAAATCAAACTAAGAAATAAAAGACTACAAAAGCTGATTACCAAATCATATTAAGCAGTCACAAAAATATTTAAGAGGATAGCATGCTGATGTAAAATGTGTAAATTGTTAGAGGTTGCAATGCTTGTCGAATACTGCCACTAATATACTATAATGTTTGTTTCATTTTTGATGATATGCTTATGAATTTATTTAATGCACATGCATTAGATTTGTCCGAAGCTCATTAAACTAATGATGAGTCTCACTTCTGAGTTTCCACCTCTTTTCAAAAACTAACATTGTAAAAATTCAATAGGATGCCCGAATATTCCTCCACCACTCATTGGAATAATTGCTGGAATGTCCAAATATGAGTATTGAAACAATCTTAACAACTATTAGGTTTTAATTTAATAGTTTTCCCAGCCATTAATTTATTTTGGTAGATTAATATTCATAAAGAAATAGGATGGATTTCAATGGGGATGGAATTTATAATAAATTACTACCCTTGATACTTCTGAAATCTGAGAACTAACAAATTTTTCAAAGGTCAAAATAATAACTTACTATCTCCTGTAATTCTATCATACAGCCCTACCTTATTCATTCCCTATCCCATACTCTATTCCTGCCCCTTCAATTGTCTACCATTCTCCCCTCTATATTGCAGTCTTCAACATCCCATCACCAATCAAAATGTTCTGCATCCATCTTTCCTGCCTACTTTGGATTTCTCTCATAAACTCTCTATCCTCCCCATTATGACTAAATCTCTAAGTTTCCTAGATATTAACCTATTTGTTTAGTTCCCTTTTTGTCTATTTAACCTTTTTTATCCTTCTCACACATCCTAAAAGCTTGCTATCTACACCTATGATCTTGTTTAGATTGTATTTCCAAGCCATACAAAACCATGATCCATATCAATGTTAAACTACTCTTTACCTAATAACCATACTTAACAATCATCTCCAGATCATCAATTCAATTCTCCTGGTTCTATATTTATTCATAGTCTTAAGTCCATACTACTTCACATATTTTGGTCCAATACATGGAAAACATCTATTTGAATATGCATAACACCTTAAAGTGCATTCTTCACATCACTAGAAGCCACTAATATAAAAATGACATAAACATGAGCAGTATTATAAAACCTTTTCTTTATAAAAATACTTCAAAAACATCATTTCGAAATATTTTCCACAGTTCTAACCAACCATGAACAATTGTGGACTACAAACCTACAAAATATTAAATTTGGTGATATATTGGGACTTGGCTTTTGTTGAATCATATAACTGTGTGATAAATTCAAAAAATAGTTAATGAAAAAATGCTTAGTGAAATTATTAGGCAAGTGCAAAGTTGTCCGACACCTTCTGTATGTTGTGAACAAATGAGTATGTGATGCAATTACATTGCCTCTGGTGTCCTCAAACTAAAATTACATAAATATTTTATTCACTTATCAATTACCTGAAAAGTAGGGATGGGGCAAACTCAAAATATGATTTAATGTCAATCCAAAATTATTTACTTCTTCAAATTTACTATCTCAAACACTAATTCTCCTTTGTTCTACCTAAATTTGGAATCCTCATTATATTTGATATTTGGCTTGAATTCAAATTCATTCATGCTGTTTTTAATACTAGCTATACTAAATAATAAACTAGCTTTACGGCTATCAGCACTGAGTACTGACTCTATGCCCAATAACAATCAACAGGTAATAAATAGGAATAAAATAAATATGTATTATGTAGGGCAATGTTTTTCCTATGAAACTTCTTCGAGAACTAATTCCTCAGGGTATACAGAATTGAGTGCTTTCTATTATGTCTATATTTTACAAGAAAAAATACATGATGGAAAGCCATGCAATGCAATCCCAACAACATTCATGCAGTAAAAGACAAAATGACTTGGGTGTAAGTCACAAATCCAGCAACTAGTGATAAAGGAATACTAAGATGATGTGAAGATGCTAGAATGATGTGAGGTGATCAGGGCCTGGAACTCAGTCTAGGGGCCCTCACCTAGGTCTGAGGAGGGGGTCTTACGGGAACTAGCTGAAGCACTTCGAGGTCGTGCTGCCCGGTACTGCCTTTGCTCCACCAGCTGCCGCCCAACAGTCTGCACCAGGAACAGCAAGATATTTTCACCTCTGTAGAAGGGATAAATTAAGAAAATAAATAGGGTGCAACAAAAATTTAATGTGAACATAAATATTATTTCTAATAAAGACCACACTTCAGTGTGAAGAAATACATACATGTATTTGTCTGCACAACATAGGCATTTTTGCCACAGCTAAACATTCAGCAATTTCAAGTGATACTTAAATTTAAAGTAATATGCTCTTTAATCCAAAATTAACTGTTCTCACCATATATCAATGTTTCAAGCTGTGCAAAAAGTAGGATTTCAGGAGGTCCTCAAAATAGGCATCTTGTGTTGACAATACCGCCTTGTTTAACGTGAATCGCTTTCCCACAGAGCTATTTTTTTCAGTTTGGAAATTAAAAGAGCCACTGGGGCCCATATCCAATTGATGACTTTTTTCTTGATTTATTTGCTCAACCAGTGCAATAACTATGCATAATACTCTGAATTTATCATTTGCACTTTCTGTAGTTAATTGATATAAATGACCCCACGTTCATCCCAAAAACCATGGCCATCACCTTGTTGGCTGATTTCACCATCTTTACCTTCTTTGGAGCCTGATTACCCTTAAGACACTTTTACTGTGATCAACTCTGAGAAAAAACTCCGAATCATTAAATGAAGAACACAATATATAAATGGACTGCCACTTGATTGATTTGTACCTGATGATGATGCCTAAGAATTGATACTAGTCATACAAAATTAAAGAACAGTGGAAAAATACATTGTACTCTTCATTTGATGATCATGAACTTCCACAAAGTTGAGCCAGAAACTATCGAACTCTGCATCGCACCGCTTCCTGATTTACAGTGTGCGCACACACACACACAATAGTAATGCATAATGCAAAGGAACCTCACTATAATGAGAGCTCACAAACCCTATAAAATACATGGCTAATTAGGATTTTGTTATTACTAATGGCAATATATTCCCACTAATTTGAAAAGTTCTATGGCATTCATGATGGCATAGCTGTTGTTGATAGTATTTTGTGTCATATATAGGTATAAAGATATCAACTTAGGAACTATGAATGACTAATTATATATTTTTATAACTGATCTTAATGATTGCATTAGTTGTTACCATGAACATGGCATGTCATATGCTAGAGATTACACATTAAGCTTTGATATGGGTTTATAATGCATTCTATTAATGCAAACACTTTTATGTTTTCAACTTTTTCTTTCTTCATTTCAATTTTAAATTGACTAGTTGAAAGATAGTTGACCCCAAGCACAGTTTAAGCAATCAACAGATAACATTTTTTTAGTGAAACATAAATATTCTAAATAAACTTACCGGCCATTTGGAAGGGCAACGAGGTCAGTATCTATCACAAGTTTGCACAATAAGTCATATCTTGGAACTTGCTGGCCCATGACCAAAGCTCGACACTTGCACTTCTCCCAGCAATCACAGTATGCAGTTGGTGAAGTCCGTTTCAACTTGCAGTCGTGTCCTTTGTGACAAACTTTGGCACACTCGGTGCAACAGCAAAGGGAACCAGTCAAGCCACATGTGCGGCATTCAAAGATATCCTGAAATAGAAAATTTGATTGTTATTTGTTGGAAAAGTGGAACCTGGTGAACTTAAATGTGTAATATATTTGAGGACAGGGATGTGTCAAAGTGAATATATAAATGAAGTCAGTGGACATATTTGATCCAGAATGAAGTATACTAACTCTAAATTATTTTAACAATGCAAGGTTTAATAGCAACAGTAATGATCTCTACCCATTTTGGACACCTACAGTAAAATATGTTTTACACAATGACACATTTTTGTGAAACCTGATTAGCTTTTTAAGTGGAGGGAATATAAAATTTATTGATAGTGTTTGGAGTTGCATCAATACTCCTTAGCACCATAAAATTTGATTAAGAAATATAACGTTAGAGTGATTAATATAATGAATGTTAGTACAATCATGCCTCATGTTGCACAATTTTGCTCAAACGTAAAATGGTTTTTTGGTTGAAACTTATCTTTTTCCTTCAAATGATATAGGTATGACAATAAACGTGGTACTCACTTTATGCATCAAAATGTAAAAGAGAGTAGGAAATCAAAGTCACTGGTATTCATTCTTCTTTTGTTTGTTACTATGCCACAGAAGTCGGATACAATGGCAGTCATTAAATGGAAAGCAGTAACATCACCCACAATATATAGTAATAATTTTATTTGCTATGGTGGTGGGTGCACAAAGTCAAGTAACAGTACGTAATAGGTGAAGGTATGTACAACAAACAGAAAAGTCTTCAAATTTGTAAGAAAACATGTACCTCTCAAGTGTGTTATAGTTGTGGTCATTATCATTGAAGATGACCAACCAAAGGTCATTTGTACCATTACAGATGAGTGGGTAATTTGGTAGTGATGGGATTTCTCAGGGAATTGGTAAGGGTGGAGAAACCAAGGATCAACCTTTTCCAAATGAAAGATGCCAAGGGGTCCACAGTTTTGTCCCTTCCTACAGACAAGTTCACTTTTTTCAAATTGGCCATATAAATCAGTCAGGAGTGATGACACGGCAAGCCCATGGCTAAACCGTTGGGTTGTTGGAAATATGTGCTTTTAAAAATAAAATAATATAGGGAGACATATGTCTTCTGTTATAAGCAAAGTTCACTAATATAACTGACACGGGGAAGGATTTCTTTGACGATGACGTTCAACGTCGAACTTGGGTCGTGTTTGCAAATAAAGTATGTGGAATTACAAAGTTGCTAACTTCATTTCATTTCAAAGAGTTGTGGATAACATTTCTTTAGCAGGAACAAGTGAAAAAAATAAGAAATAAACTGCGGTTTGGGCATTTTCCCATAAACTACTTTTGAAAATTAAGCATTACTGTTTCCTCAAAAGTAAATCTTTACTGCTTTATGCATGATTATTTTAAAATAAGTTACTTACATTGAATGGCCTGATACTTTTTCACCAGGAAATGGAACTGAAGGGCTTTACTGGAATCCATTATTTTATATATTCAGATTTTACACAATTTAGTTTTTCTCTACCGTAAATGTCACCTTACCTGGTTAATATGCTCAGCCCCAGTCCAAGTAAAGCTGCATGTATCATTACAACACACCACATGTAATGGAGAATCATCAGGATTGGAGCCAGGTGGATATACCATGGACATGAGAAGCGTGGTGAAACCCCCTTGTGGCGGAGGATTTGGAGCCAACAATGGGTTAGTCAATTCATTGGCAGCAGTAGTAGATGCAGTCACTGCTGGTAAATTCTTTTCAGACTCTTTTGAAACTCTATAGATTATATCAAATAATATTAGGGCTGCAGAATAAGCTCTAATTGAAACTGCCAACATAAATGGTGTCTGACCTTGGGCATCCCTAAAAGTAAAAAATAAAATTATGCATTAGTTTTATATAACGATAAATAAAACTTTAACATGGCTTTAATCAATTTAATAAAACAGTGAAACATTATTTTGAATGTCAAGGGACCAAAATATGCCGGATAGCAGTGTATGAACCTTAAAAAAATTTCTTATTTAGGCAAAAGAAAATTTTCAATGCAGCTTTGCATGTTACCTTTATTGTTGCCATAGAAATTATGACAAGTTTCAACTTACAATTGCTGTTGACACAATATTTCAGTCAAGTCAATGATACTTTGTCTGTGGTTATTTTCCACGAACTATGGTAATAGTGAATTGCATAATAATATTATCTATATCATAGACAAATAAGATTTCCATTGTAAAAAAAGCAACTTGGGCACACTATGTATCATGAAAAAAAATTATTGAGACACATTTAAGTTTTGAAGAATATTTTCAAAGAAAGTACAGGAGATACCATGACAGTAACTTTTAAGTGAGTCATTCACTAATGTGGATTACAATGCAACAATTTCAAAGTGTAAAATCATTCACCTTGGTTGGAATTCAAACCTGGATCCCTTGACATCCAGCTGAGTGCTTAAGGCAGTTAAGTAGCTGAGGCATCCTCTTATACTCCAAAATTTTAGGGTGTAAGAGAATGCTTTTGTAGCTTAAATGGCTAAAGGACTACGCTGGACACCAAGGGACCTGATTTCGAAACCCAGTCAAGGTGAATGATTTCTACTCTAAAATTTTAACATGTTGAAGAATAAATTCATAAAAAGTTAATTTCTCCATCAATGTCATGACATAACCTAGATCACTGATTACAAAATACAAAAACATTAGTCCACTGAAAATTCAGTGAAATAAAGGGGATTCATCGATGCATAAAATTTATATCTACATGTACACCTTGTAAATTGTGAGTGTGCATATAGTGGAGGGAAGAAACACTAATGAATGGAGAAAATACCTGAGAGATGGACATTGCATTGAACTTTTACCCAACAAATAAGCTAATTCCTTGGAAACAGTACGTGAAAACCTTTTACTTTTCTTTAGCACAAGAAGTTTAGATTTTATTACAAATTTTCTTTTTACGGACAGCAGCATTTCAATTACTTTTTAGTCATCAGGTTTTATAGATGTAAAAATTGTGACAAAGGGATGAAGCATGTAAGGCATATGAGAGATGGATTTAATAATCAGAGGATGATATTTTCAGGCAAGTTCAATAACATAACAAAATATCACTTTTAAAATTATACTTCTGGTGCCTGAAAAATAAACTTATCATATACTTACTTAGCACTCAGAAGCTCCTTGAGATGAGGGTTCAATGCCTGACTCTCACAAAGAAGTCTCAGTGCAGCCAGAGCATTATTCTTTCTCTCAGATGGATCAACTACATAGTAGCTGCTGCTAGTTCCACCCACACCTGAAATATTAAATTAGAATATATTTATTCTGTAGGGAATGTTAGACAATTGTAATATTATAGAGATCAAAATTAGTATAAAAAAAGATAAATAGAAGACCTTACACATTCAGGTCAGAACGTACATTAAACACCACCTTGTACTTTTCACAGATTTTTTTTTCACAATCACTTTTTTCTACAAACTTTTATATCCAGCAAGTCCTCAACGTTGCATGGCATTAAAATGCTATATTGTAATTGAATGCAAAGGAAATGAGAAATGAACATTTCATGGAACAGGAAGGGAACATTTCAGAAAAACGAAAGAAAGGCAACATTTTTGAGACTGGACAAGAATTTGTGAAGCTGAAAACCTTAAAAATGTTTAAGACTTTATAAATAACTGAATGATTTCAAAAGAGAAAGTCAGTGCTTGCAGGTTCAGAGGCAATGGGACCAAACTCAAAACATTCTATAAAGGTATCCAGGATATATAACCACACACAATAATCATCTTTCTAACTAATTCTTCACAGATATGACCCCCATGCTAAGTAATTTAGCACGAATCACCCCTATCAACACATTAAAAATAGTTTACCATACCAATATTTACTCACATCTCTCATATGTTCTAGTCTTCTGGGGTTATTCAAGTGCTGTTTCAAGAACATTCTTATTACAAAAAGTCATTTTTGGAATAATGCATCGCTAACATGATTTTTTCTCTCCCAACAACTGTACCTCTCTTTTGCTACTTCCTGTATTTTTTTCCTTGTGTGTCCATGTAAATAGTTAAATACTGATGGGTTCTATGTCTTTTAACCATTTTGAACCACAACAAAAAGAAAAATAGTATAATTCCCGGCTCTAAAATGATTTATGTAGAAGAAAAAAGCTACCATGCAAAACATTTAACAAATATATCCGTCCATAAATAAACTCATGATAAGTTGTCCCCTGCAGCATTGGCCAAAAAACATCTACATGAAGTAAATAATTAGTTTTTAAATTGTGAACTAGTTAAAAAAAAGTATAATGTTTTTTACAAATTTAGACTTTCTTCATTTCCTTATAAGTCCTATTTTTTAATCATAATTTTTGAATGAAGTGAATATTACATTCCATATGACTGTTGTCCGCACAGCTTAACTGAATAGTCACTTATAAGATGTTGTTTTCTGCCCCTTCTGCAAAAGTCTCTCAATGTTGCCAACGGTAAAAATGGTACAGCAGATCATGTTGGGAAGTAATTGTAATGGAAACTTGTTCTTTCTTAGAAACAGCGTTTATGCCCAACAAAGAGTGTAATCTTAATATAAAGCTCACAATTCCTAAAAAGTCACTTCCTATATTGGGTTCTAATTATTACTGATGGTGATTTTATAATCACTCATTAACTAATTCTAAGGACTAACAAGATAATGGTATTTTAAGTGACAGGTATGAGGACATCAATTGGGAAACAAAGATTTACCGTACATTTGTAAGATTTTGCATGAGATTATATGGTCCTTAAGTATAAGTATTGAAAAACCATAATTAGGTGACAGTATAAGAATACATATTAGACCTTATTAAGCCAGTTCAATATGCACTAATAATTTTACAGCACCATACCATTTGCAAATATGGACAACAGCTTCGTTTCATGCAACTGATGATTAGGTAGTTTTGCATCTACGTGACAATTAGGTAGCTCTATGTCTACAGGGTAACTGACAGTTTGTATATTATATAGACATGACAAAAGGTGCATATATATATGACAATACTCATACATTTTGCTTTCTAGGATAAAATTTTGGGGTGTTCCGTTGAACTGTTAAAATGAGAGATGACATAATAAATTGATGACTTTCCTTTTATGACTTCACCATTTACAACTTCCCAAAATTTGTTGTTTACTTCATGCCCTTACATTTGTCATGCCAACACACAATATTTTAAACCCATTTATACACATTCAAATTTTCCTCAGCAAAAAAAAAAGGATGATAGTAGATTAATAGCTAACTATTTACAATCATTTGTGAATGAGATTGTAATAGTAAATAAATTATATTAGCACAAAAAACTAAAAATTGCAAAAGACAAAAAATGGATTAGATACTCGAAAGCCTCTCACAGCTACATTGATAAATATAAAGTTTATTGACCGTTTATACAAAAAACCAATATGAAAATTACGGACAATATAAAGCAGGAGACCAAATTTTTTAAACAATTTTGTATCAGTTTCAATGCTATCTAGCCTTTCATCATTTACCCCAATAATGTGCAGGAACTCCTTAACTCCTTCTAATCCTTAGCATTTTGCTTTTACTAATGATAAGTAATTTGCATTTATAAAATTGATGCACATAAAAAAGTTGATGTGAGCAATACACAAAAAAGTCTCACATAAAAAATCTTTTTGTTCACAAGAGTAAAATGCAAGAGACCTTAGCCACTCAGCATTCAAAGCTATCTGCTTTCTTCAAGCAACTTTTAATGATACACCCCATTGGATATACAACAAATTGTTTTCTACATTGAGTTTTGATGTCATCTGTTCTACTACCAAATGGATTGAAGTAGTCAATTGTTAGCCTAGCCATGCTTCTCAGTTTACAATGTTTTATGAGACCAATTCCATTAAGGATAACTTAAAAAGGATCTGGTATATTGATGAAGAGAATATTTATTGGCAAATACTTTGTTTTCCGTACTAAAGCTAACAGTGAAATGATACAGCCAATAAATATGTTATAAGGAAAAACAAAATATCAGAGACAGGATGATTAAAATGTTTAATATGCTAAGTTTTGAAATAGCATATTTAAAAAATTGTTAAATTCATTGCATATGCTTAAGCTAAATATTTCATTCACATTCTACATTTGTTTGTTGATGATGGCAAACTTTGTTGTTGGTAACAGAACTTCAATCACAAAAATAACAAGATAGATAAACAAAAGGTGTGCATGTTAAAATTTTAGTAAATTCTACTGAGCAAATTCAAAATAAAGAATGGAATAGGCAGCATGGGATATTGAAGAGTTGATTTATCCTTCAAATAAAAGATTATTGCTTTTTGTTTTTTTTTCCATTTAAGATACATGCCTTGTAACTTCATGGATGGCAGCAGACCTACATGCAAGTTGAATTTTTATGCAGACTAAATCAAGACACATGATTAAAAAACTTCAAAATATTCAGAACCATAGAAACCATTAGTACATATATAAATATCACCAATGGTGCATGGAAATATGTTCCGATTACTGCACACCCATATTCACATGCTACTGTTGTCTTCAGGTTCCTAGTTTTTTCATGGCAATGGTTTGAAGGAAAACAAAAATTGAATTTATAAAATGTAGATTTCATAATGACTTTCTTTGCTATAACTATTACACTTGTTGCACATCCAATAGTTTTAAATTCTAAAAAGATACTTACACTAACAAAAAATGTAGCTTACCAGAAATAATCAAATAACAGCATTCTTATTTTTTAACTGGTTGAACCCCAAACTTTCAAACCTGTTGCCTGAAGAATGAGGTTACCAATACCAAATATACATTTTTAAAACCGCAATAGGTGACCAATTGTCTGAAACTGCAAGCATTTTCCCACAATGTTTCTGCAGATTAATACAGTAAGGAATGGAACCATTTTTCATACATGAATATCACAGGGTTTCACAGGACATTTTAACCAGATTAGATTTGAAAAAATTACAGCCCTAATATGGAGTACCATTACGATAAATAATTAATTCAATCTTACAAAGAAAATATGTCACACTTTGCGGGCAGTAATTAAATTTAAGCATTTGTAGTTAAAAACTACTTTCATAAACTTCCTATGGGTTCTTATTAAAAATATCATATATTACATAAGAGCACATATTATGCAAGTATATACTGTAAGTGAAAGGCCTGTTAAATAGATGATCTGATCTAAAGACAATAAGTTCCCTTTCTATGATTTGAACACATGAAAAAGGAATTCAGCAAGTTTGACTGAGTAAGTTAGCTGCTTTTTGCATTCTGACAGAATGAAGCAAACTAACCTTTTCAGTACATACTGCACTGCATAATGACATTAAGTACTTTTTACTTAAATTTTCAACCAACAGATATCAGATTTGGCAATTTCAAAAAGACATAACAAAGATTAATTTCTGATTAAAACTATTTATTACTTTACTTTATCTATTACTAATTATTTAATTTCTTAATAAAACTGATTTTATATATTGATTTAAGATAAAGTTATTTTAAGTAAATATAAAAATCACGTCATGGAAAAGACCATGGCATAAAAACAGAATACCCAATGCACTCAGTGAATGTAATATTAGAATGAAATGGAACTTAAAATATCATTCATACCACCAATAAAACAGCATTCCAACAATCTATAACATGCAAGGATTATTAACAGTGCTCAAAACACTTTCTCAGTCATAATCTAGAAGTGTTGTTAATTGGACTCATCAGTCCTCCCACAGCATAAGATAAAAACTTGGGGCAGTCTATTGGGGTCAGCCTTGTAAATATTCCCTACAGATGAAATATTTTCCACAACCTCAATAAAGCTACAAAACCGCTCAAAAATTATATACACATTCATATGCATATCAATAATTTTTGACACACATGGACCACCCTTGGTGGACCTTGCAAATTAAAGGCAAATCTACAATTACTACAGCTTAATAGGATGAAAAGTTGCCAGTAACACAATATGATTACACCAGGGCATAATATGCTTAAGGCTGCGGTGGCATTAACTCTTGGCCCAAGTGTGACCTGCATGTGCAAGGCAAGAATAATGAAAAACAAATAAATGATTGCTAGCCTACCACTTGTGGTTGGCTTGGAAGGTGCAGCGGAGGAGGAGGAAGAGGGTCCTGTTGGTGTGGCAGCCAGGCCCATTAGGCTGTCTTCGTCTCCGCTCGTGGGGTCAAATGCCTCAGGAGGCCAGCTTAGAGTGGGGATGGCCTCGTCGGAAGGCGGTAAAACGGGAGGAGGCTGCTGCTGAGGAGACGATTGGGCCACGGGAGGAACTGCCGGGGGCTGCTGAGGGGGTTGCCCTTCTGAAGCAAGGTCACGTTCCAAAATAGCTTTGGGTGTGAATTTTGAGGAGTGGAGGGAAGGTTCAAAGGAGGGAGAGTCCATTGCCAGGGAGTTGGGATAGTAGAAGGGGAATAGTTCATTGAGGAGTAAGTACAGATCAAAGAAGAAGTCAGATAGTGTTTTAGAGGAGGTGTCAAACAATCCGACAGCACCAGACCAGGAAACACATACAAGAGAGAAATTGGGAAAGATATGTCAAAAAATCTGTTGAGGAGGTAACCGAAAAAATATATATATATATATTTAATATTATTATGGCCTCTACATGTTTACTTCACTGCATAAGCAGACACCCTAAGTAACAAGATACTAAGGCAAAATCTACTCCTCATGGAGATCTATTTCACTGACAATAGAATGAACTTTCATTTAAAAAAAAATGATGCGCTTAACCTGCTTCAAGATGAAAGCCTTCATGCTGAAATTTCTCGCTTCAATACCTGCTTCCAAGATAAGTTATAGAAGTTGGTCCGAAAAATATTATGACAATACTGACACTTCAGCAAGAAGCAAGCAAATAATGTAAGCAAATAAAAATTTGGTGGAATAATGCATCAATTACTTTTGTGAAAAAAAATTAATCAAACATAATTTCCACAAAACCTTGTGCCTGCAAAGCTATTGATTCAAATTAGAAATACCTTATTAAAATAATCAATGGGATAACCTGCAGTGATGACACTATGAATTGAGCCAGAAACAACAAAAGGTGGGCAGCGAAGGCAGCTCGGCCGCTGTGCCTGTTCAACTTACCCGAAGATCTGACAGCAGTTGAGGCTCTCCTCATCATTTCCCTCAAGCTAACTGAGCGTGAGCCAAGTGCATTGGTGATAACGTTTATTGACTCAAGCCCTGAGCTTGTATTACTGCTGCTTTCTATGGAGCAATCGAAAATAGATGACATAATAAAATATGTTGCACTCAACGGGAACACATTTGTGTGACAAGGCTTCAAGTGCAGAGCAAATAAAAACAAAAGCAAGAACACACAATTGATGTCACTCCTTGCCTAACTCTACTTCTTCCTCTGCAGTGATTGGTGTTATATGCTATGCCTAGACATTCAAACTGCCTTCTTGAGTCATAGTACTGCCAAGTGTGCAGTTCATTGCACTGGCAATTGTTAGAACCCTCACATTCATGATTTTACACTTGCAGTTAAAAGTCAAGAACACAGATTTATGTTTTAAGCAGCATGTCATAATTTGGCTTTATTATCACACACAAACATTAGTTGGAAGCCTTTACAATAGCAAACAAGTGAAACATAACGTCTATTCATACATGGCTGATTCTTCCACCACCTAGAGTTTTTCTGAAATACCACAACACAAAAGCGGATTGAGAATTTACAGCAGCATGTAAAAATATTTTATCAATGTAAAAAAATGCAAAATAAGATTATTTAAAATATGGTTTTACAGTGGATTCTTGTTAGAACATTCCTTGGGTAAATTATTCCCTTGCTAGCTTGTTCATTTCTTAATATTTTGATCCTATCACATGAATGGAGTTAGGGTGAACTGATTTTGGTATATTTTACAAAAGAATGGAGCTGAAACTTGTCCACATGCAAATTTAACAAAGAAATCAAACTGCAACTACTGTGAATATACATTGGATGACTTTATGCATTAAAACACTGTAATCACTCGAAAAAAATTAGAAAGAGCCATAAAAAGTTTGTCAAAGCAAAGAAGCACAGTTTTAAAATATTTTACATGGTAATATGAAAAAGTAATGCATGGAAGTTATTTGCGCCATTAAAAACTGTAGCAGGTGATAGAGGAGCAACTGTGCAGAAATATTTTGTGAGGAGAAAACAACTTGAGTACAACAGAAGTTCTATGAGAGAGGAATGATAATCAAATAATAATGCAGAAAACAACATAATAGAACCTTTCACTGCATACTTAAAAAATAACCATAAAAAATAAATGGAAGCTTTTGAATGTGATAAATGTGAAGTACATCTCATTGATGGTATATTTTTCAGAAATATAAGCAATATTTCACCCTATATCACTAGTAGTTGGTGGTGTGCTTCGTGGTAGTCCACCATTTAAGGCAGGTTTTGGCAGACAGAATGAACATCACTATGATCCTCAGCTCCATCTAACAAGAGACACCCCAAAATACATTAAACTGTTCTTCATTCCACAAACTTTCCACCTCCCCTTCACTCTATCCAATATACCAATCCTTTTCCTCCTCCTACCTTGTTTGCCTAATATTCTCCCTTATTACAGTCTTCAACATTCCATTCCCAAATAATATGCCCTGCATCCACCTTTCCTTCCTCCATTGGATTTCTGCAATGCTCTCTCACCTCCCCACTATTCCTAGCACTTCCTCTTTTGTTTACCTTTTAGTCCACTTTATCCATCCTCCAAACCCACATTTCAATAGGCTCCAATCTATGCCTATTACCCCACTTCAATGACCCTGTTTAAACCCTGTACATAACTACGCTCCATATTCAATGTCTCTGTCATCAATTTTCTCCTTGTGAAAGCTTCTTTGCCTAATGAAATTTTTCTTCTTATTTTCCTACTACTACACAATTTTTGTCAAAAAACACTTCCGAGATAGGTAAACTGTTTCACCTGCTTTGTATTTTGTCCTATTTTAATGTTTAACTTAGCATTCCTCTTTCACAAAAACCTCATAACCTTTGCTTTCTTTGTACTGATTCTCAGATTGGTGATTTTCTAATGGTCACGAAAAAGCTTGCATACCCCTTGGATGAATGACTAACAAACACTTGTCATTGGTCAACCTAGTTAATTTAATAATTTCCCTATTGCCCTTAATTCCTATTTCCAGTAATTTCCATGCCTCTCATACCATTACCTTAACACATAAGCTGAGAAGTAATGATATAGCAGACACCAGTCTCAATCCTCTTCTTCCTAGCCATCTGTTCTCATCTACCACAAGTTGGAGACATGTACAAGTCGCAGATCTTTCCTATATCTCCAATATTTGTCTTCTATAATACATCCAGACATGCCAACTTTCAAAAATGAAAAATCGGGAGGACATGCCAATTTCAAAAATGAAAAATCGGGAGATTTTTAGAAGTGTATCACGAAGTAATCACTTTTAATTACCACAATATTTGCATGGCACCTTAATCCCTTTATGACACTTTGCCAATTTTTAATAAATGTCACACTTTATTAACATGTTAAGCTAAGTACACAATTTGAACAGTTCATCAAGAACGTAAGAAGGAAAAATCGGGAGTCTCCCGCTTAAATCGGGAGAGTTGGCATGTCTGTACATCCCTTAATGCTGCCCAATTTATTCTCTCAAATGTCTTCTAAAAATCTATGAAACAATAAATGCATTCTGATTATTCATTATGCTCATTTCTATTCGTGACTTCATTACTGCCTTAGCAGCATGGGTACTTCTCCTCAAGCTCTCCTCATTTCCTAAATAACCATTTGCTTTCATCTTCATCATCTTATTAATGATTGTGATAAACATTTTAGATGTGGATAGAATCAAACATTGCTCTTTAGTCCTCACATATAAGCTTGCCTTTCCCTTTTCTGTAATAGAAGCTAAGATTGATCAATCTTCTGGCCAATTTCCTCCCTCATAAATGCTATGAATTAGTTCATCAAGACTTCCTCCCACTTTATCCTTAACCCTTAGGAAGTCCTGCAAATATGTTATCTACCCTCATGGCTTATTTAATTTCAATTCCCTTAATACCCCACCTATCACCAAACTAAGTATGCCTGGGCTTAAGCTATCATGCCTACATCATTTTCTTTCTATGTATAAACTTGCTGGCCTATATTTTACCATGGAGAGCCTCAATGTATTCTTTCCACCTCTCTTTTGAATCTTTTGTGGTTCAATTCAATTAGTTTTCTGGAAGTGGATCAGCATTTAGATCATGATTTCATGCTAACACAGCGTAATGCCAGAAACAAGAAGATAGAACAAGGAAGAAAGATAAGGAAACAGAACATAGAAGCATTAAACAGGATGAAAAGAAAGCAGTAACAGGAGGCAGTGAACAAGTCTACAAGTTAGGAGAGGGAGATGGGTAAAGTAGAAAATGATCAAAAGCAACAAAAAATACTATAGGATCAGTTAAATGGAAGAGGACGAGGAAATCATGGATTACAGATTACTTTATTGGGAAAATAGACAAGAGAAGAAAAGGGAAGAACGTAAACACATCACACATAGTACTTTACTTAAAAGAGCTAGCATACCTTCAAATGAGTAGATGTAACACATTTTGTAAGTGAAATTTCATGAAATATGCTTCCTCCAAATAACTGTATTTCAACAAAGACAACAAAAATGAAATTCTTGTTGAGTGCATAGAGACACTATCGATTAGTTGGCAGATGTGGATGATTAAACCTTAACAGACATGTCTGGAGGGATAATACTTAAATCTGCAGTTTCATTCCAATAGATGGAATGAATGAGGAGATATAAAAAGAAAACATGACCAGACTAAAGAAACAGCCCGAATTCATTAAAATGAGGTGAAACACACTGTGAGTATCTGACGCTATGAGTTTGATTGGGATGGTATGTACACTTACTCAAAACTTAACTTAATCACTAAAGGTGACAGATTGAGAAAAAACACAAAAAAATAAACGATTTTACTGCATTTTAAAAAATATAATGCATTTGTTTAATATAATGATTTCTATTTGGCTTTATCCTGGGACCTCATTGGAATTTATATATTTTGTCAATTGGAAATTTGTCAATTTAGCAAAGAGTTGAATTTAATTGCATTTGAAGTCATGAGTGCAAATTAACTACCAAGTGCTAACTAGAGTCCACTGCAAAAAATGCTACAAAAATATAATTTCAATCTATTGTTGATTGTTAAAAACTAAAAATTTAGCATGTAATTATTCATTTTACATTAAATGTAACACCAATTTATTTGATAGGTTATCAGAAATTGCTGCCACACTACTCCATGAACATCTACGACATGAATTCCATGTCAATGCTTCTGTGGTGTGCAGATACTGAAGACTTAAGAAATGAGCCATATGTAAATGACATGAATTCATTTAGGAAATATACTACATCTAAACATCTAATTCAGTTCACTGTCAGTACGACAATCTGTACTCATCTATATTACCTCCCGTGAGCAGCCAATAAGGCATGCTGTAAGGTGTTTTCGGATAACAGTCATTATTTTTATGGGAAAGATGTATGACATGCATTTGATTTTTCATAAAGGAAAAAATTGCTAGTAGTAATGAACGATTTATAAGTGTATGTCTTTTTAACTTTGTACCATTTGTAATGGTATTAGTTTTAAAAATTCTCAACGTTAAATAATTCATACAAAGTACTAAACAGTAAATAATTTGAAAACATTCCCTAATTGATGTCCACTAATGCATTATGGATCATTTAGTGAAAATAAAATACAACAAAAATTAAAAATAATATTTTTTTGCTCACCTACTGCGTAAGTTAAATTATTCAAAGTTGAATTGAAGCATGTATTTTCAGTTATTTAGTCCCTTCATTGAAATGGCCACACTGAGAATTTCATGTTGATCTTGGAAAGTTTTGTTTATTTCGGATGGAATGAAATATGAATATATTTCAAATTTTCAATAGAATTGTAAAGAAAAAAGTCAATAAAAATATTGTAAAATTTTTGTTATTAATAGGGGTGTGCAAAGCAGGATTTTTTTCCATGAATCGAAATTACTTATTGCTAAACAAATAATAAACAAATCCAATCAGATTAATATTTCCATTCTAGCAAATTCTTTATTAGACACTAATTGATCACGTTTGACAGCATGAAATTAAGGGTAATGCTATTCATGGAGTGAATAGCAGATATTATAACTTGGCACAAAACAACATCTGACAATCAACTAAAACCAAAATCATCAAGAAAGTTTCACGATAAATATAGAAATTTTATGGGCTGTGGTAGTTCACGAGTAGAACATTAGACTACTGACCAGAGGGCCCAGGTTTGATTGCTGGGTCTGCCTCTGGGCATCCTCAGCTTCTCCCAAGCTGCATTTCTCAAGTACCAAGACTTCATTAGAAACCATAGGCGGCACAGGGAAAGGAACTGCCCCTGCACCCTGATGTGTGATTGTCACATATCATTATGTGTAACTTACACACACATTTGGATTAAGTATTGGATCCACTTTAACTCTCACCTATCAAACCAACCTTCAGGTTGATAACTGTGCTTAAGGTTTTGAATAGACATTTTGCAAGGAACAGCAATCATTCTATCCTTTATCTTAGTTCTCCTATTTGAAATTGAAGCATAATTTCCTAAAATAGGACACCTCTATAACTTCTTATTCAATCTGTTAAACGTAGATGCTTCTACTAGTCACATTTTCCCATAATTGTGTACTAAATAACTACCTAAATAAAATGCCAGCAATAAATAATGGACCAAAGGCTTACAGAAATTCCTCATTCTTTTAAATACAGATTTCATGGCTGACAATCAACTGTGTTGTTGGATATCTGAAACCATAGGGACAAATAATACAACAATTTTTCATTTAGTGAAGTTGGAGAATTCATTGTTACTGACTACAAAAATGAGTGAAGTGATATCCTGTTTAAAATGTTGGTTTAAAGGTTGAGCAAAAGTGACACAAATTAAAAGAAATGGATGGAAGGGAGAGCTTTGCTTGCACAAATACATATTTTGAAAAGTTAAAACCAAATTGGTTGTTTACAAATCATAATTGAATTGTTGACGATACAGACGGTATCTACAATTACAAGTGGGTTACAATTGGAAGATTTTGACTAACTCAAACTCTGATGTGGTTGATGAATGACCTCCCATTCATTACCTTCAAAGAATTCAACAAATGCATGGTGTCCTGGAGTTATCACAATGGACAGGTCCCATAATCATTTCCCTTACAAAAGTATGACAACCAAATCAACTTTCTGGGGTTTCATAAGAGTAAATAAAAGTACTTTTGATGTTGAACAATGTCTTCTCCATCCTCACAATGGAAACTTGTGCTATGGGGTCAGCAAGATTGAGGTGGTTTGCCGATTTCATTTGATGAATCAGGGGATAGTTAAAGTCTGCAAGATGTTTTGGTGAATTTTTTTTACATTTTTATAAGTACCAGAGAAATTTTTCACTTTAAAAGAAATATCCATTCAGTTATTTAAATTTAAGCCAACTGTAAAGAAAATTATGAAAAAGTTTCCTTGTGGCAAAATTAAATTGTCAACAGCTGACTATTTCCAGAAACTATATTAATCCCTAGAAGTTCCATTTAAATCTATGGGTATTTTACGTACCAAATCACATTTCCATAAAAAAATAAAGCTCTCAAAATATTTTAGCAACATAAAAATTTATACATGTAAATATGTATTTCAAACTGTGGATGTTAACTTAAGGAGTCTGATGGAGAATAGCATTCGACTGTGCATTGTGTCAGAAGGATTAATTAGCTTAATACATTATTATAACTTAATATTTAGGGGAAAATTGCATTCTATTTTATAAAAATATGATTTGTTCATATTTAAATGGGATCATGTTTACACCTGAGGGCTCTAATGTGTCCTTTAAGGAGTCGTTCACATTTGTAGGCAATGAAAGGCACACAAGAATAGTGAGGGATAAATAATAAAGAATAGAGAGATACTTAAAAGGGATTATGTGCACAGAATCTCCAAATATTCCATATTTTACTGGATCAAGTATGTGTAGCAGCCATCATGTCATTGCACCTGCTGAGGGAGTATTTGAAACTACACAAATTTAACCTTGGTTTGTCAGCTGCTTCAGATACAATATATTTTAAAAGCTTACTTTAACAACAAAATATATTGCACTGACAATATTCCACATTAATCTGCTAACTATTACCATTATGTGCAAGTTTTGAAGTGCCTTTTGACTGCACTGCCTCTATCACTACCTGTTAACACTATCACTAGGCATGCTATATTTTGAACTAATATGCTCTCATGTATTTACATTAACTAATAGTGGAAACCTCTGTAATCACATGTCACACCCTTCAGCACTTTTAGGGAAACACTAATGTAATTACTAATTCTTTCATCTTAAGAATTTGACATGAATTGCTAAAAAGGTTACTAATTCACTTGGAAATCAATGGTAATAAAGCTTCACACATCCCCTATTCATTCAGTATTGAAGGACATATGGCACCTGATAGCAATTAAATGGATTTCCATTAAAGCAATTCTGGGCTCAAAACAAAGCTTGCTCAAACAAATGCATGAGAAGCTGCAAAGCATTAATTTCAATTCCTTTTCTTAATTAATCGTTTAATATTTAAAATTAGGAATTATTAAAGGAGGTACCTGATTTTTTAATTTGCTGCTGAGTAAACATATGTTTGCACATTGATGACTGTTTCCATTTTATAACTTTTGATTGATATTGCAAGAATTCTTGTAATTGAGTCGCAAAATCATTGACCCTGCAGTGAAGTTCAGTGTGCATAAATGAAAATGTGGGGTTACGTCATAATCCATTAATCTCTTAAGTAGATAGCTAGGTTACCTAAATATTTCCTTACTTCGCCAATGAGAAATATGAATGCCTATTCTAAGACATTAAAAAGAATCCAATGACTTTTTCCAATGCCATTAATTAGTTAGTTTTCATTATTAGCTCTTTAATGTTAAATAATCTATGCAGTGAATATATCCTAACAGTTATGGTAAAAGTTCACAAGATGTCTTGGTATGTAATATTTGTAACTGATATGCTTCACATATCACTCATCATTGGTCTTTTATAAACATTTCTAATTGTAGCACAAACATTTTCAAAATGATAGGCATACACCTTCATAATCACTATGTTTTACTATCCTGGAATTTTTCTTACAAGGAAAGTTAATTAATATAACCCTAATTTCAGTTAATGAATATTTTTGGATACTATTTGATATAATATTAACTGATTTGGTTCTAAATCGATAATAATAAAGCATTGCACATCCCTATTGAATACCAATCATCATGAATTTGCAGCTCATGTCTCAAGGACAGAGATTTTTGCGGGTTTCACCATGGTTTATGTTACATTGAGCAGTGTAGTGGCCAAGTATGTGTTTAATATGATATATACTGGGCTGTAATTCTAATTTCAAATGAAATATTATGGGTTATTAGATGGCTGTGGAGTTACAACAATCTCAATTTGTTCCATAAATAATTGCACCAGGGTCTTTACCATCACAATCATATTAGTAGGCACAAAATTAATAGAATTTGTTAGTGGTGGTTTGGATCTCTTTCGTTCACTCATAGACTCCCATCTCGGTAGGAATTCTTCACATTAATATATCTAGGAAATGATAAATGAGTTGTAATAATAAATATAAATGCTCTCAGGATTAGCGTAAAAGCCAAAACAAAACCAACTTAACGTGGAAGAAGCATAAATTTTTTGTGTGAACTGTTAACACAGACTATTTATTCTTGATTTCCATTCCTTTTAGCAATGAAACAGAAGGCAGACTTTGAGAGCTTTAGATAAAGTTAGGCTCTAAGCAACTAAACGGCCCAACTGCTGAATGGAAAACTGGACCTAGAGTTAACAGCAATGAGTAGGAGACCTACACCACAATTAAGATCCATAATGATGTGTTTAGTAATTCTAGAACTGACAAATTCATAGCTGCTTCTTAATTTTTTTTACACTTATTACAATGGGCAACATTTAATTATTTCATTCCCTTTAAATACATGATACATATGGTTAGCTTTCACTGGCAACTCTCAATTTTGAAAGGAGTCGAGTTCTCCCTTTTTCCTTTTTATCTGGTGGAAAAGAATTATAGTTTTAATAAAGAATAAATGTTGTCAGCTTAATGTTTTCAGTATATTTTTAGGAGGAAATTTTGACAATTGCATATTTTATTCTTTGATTAATATACTTTGTAGCCCATCAGGAAAAGACATTTTTAACGTCATTTTGAAAATTTGACAGTAAATTAACTCAATGGCTTCAAAGAATTACTATCTTATCTCTCAGTTATTTTAGCATGTTTGCTTACCCCCTTTGCAATATTTTAACACGTAGGGTAGACAATATAAAGGATTTAGGACAAAATCTCATTAAAAGAAAATATCATTCATCAGAGAGCAAGTACCAACATGCAAAATAATTAAATTCCACTCTTGGTGAATTTCAAATACATGGAAAAAGAATTTACAAGAGACATTTTTTCTCCATGAGCAACTAAGTTGATACACACTGCTTTGAAGAATACTTATTTAAAACAATATTTTTATGTCGAATTCTCAACCGTTATTCCTTTCATAAACTATTAGAAGTACTTCAGGCAGCCAGAAAACGTTGTCTTCAGAGAATTACAGGCTGCAGGAAGTTGTTTTATTTACTAATCAATCAACCAGCAATAATAAGGGCTGTATAGCAGAATTATTCAATATTGAGGGTTGCCTGCTTAGCTTTTTTTGTGAGATCCAGGTGAAGGCAATAGCATTATAAAATCAAGGCATGCTGTGATGCTTAGCTTAAAGATGCATTTGGCCAAAGCATTGGATAGGGGTATAACACCAGGTGTCTGCAAATAACTGGAGTAATTTTATACTGATACAAGAATGCTTTTAAATTTAGCAGACCAGGATTCCTAGTTTGCAAATGCTGTTGCCTTCATATGGTGCTGCGCTAGCTGGATAACATAATAGTCTTTCCCTGTATAAAAGGAGCGGTGCAAAAATTCAAATCAAACTGGCTTTATGTCAATTAAATTTCCAAAACAAAAATATCTATACATATACATCACTAGATTATTTAAAAAGCCATCGCACATTTCCTCCCTTGCTATAATTATCCATGCAATAGGTTGGAAAAACATCAAATAATGAATCAATGATAATTTGAAAGGTAGCCTGATTAGGCATCATAATCCCCAAAATTAGATTCATACAAAAGTGTGGGAAAATAAGCTATTGCAAAATATAAGATTCAAGTTTTTAAATCATTTTAACCGCCATGCAGAAATTATGAAAAAACAATGTGTGTAAAAATATAAGTGTAGCCATGTATTTAGTAAAAATGCACAAGCTTTATGAAGAAAAATATTATGGCAACTTGAATGAACTGTAAACTTTATAAGGCTTAAGCAACACTAGATGAAAAAATTGAGCTAACTTACCTTGATCACCTTCCTTGTTTGAGGTGGGAGTACACATTGTAACACATGCATGGAAGATATTTCTGTTGCCATCACATCTTTCATTAAGAATGCTTGATAAAATCATTCCATTTGTTGCAGCTTCTATAATTAAAGTACACAAAGAGTTATAAGAACAATAAAGCCAAAGTAGTCAGATTCTTAACATGGAAAAGTAATTTCCATGTACAGTTTAGTACATACATCAGGACAGATAACGACACTTAATAAACTAACAGGAATTTCAAAAGTCCCTAATCTACACCTTATCACCTTGAACGAGTTTCTCAAAATTTCATGCCGTTTAACACATTTAATGGGACATGATATCAACTGAAGTTCTGTTCCTAGCTCTCATGATGACAGTATCGGTAGTATTCACCATTATGGATGGGCTCAAACACTTTTACACTTATTCACTAGATTCCAAACTACATGTGGGGATGATCAATGTGTTTCCAGTGACTATGGTGGATTTCTGGCCAATTGACTTCCATTATGCTTTATTCCATGAATATAAAGAGGAATTCTTTTCAGGCAAAAGAATTAACCTTTGAAATTTGTGGAGTACTTGAATGAATTGAATTTGTGGAGTAGTTGAAGTTTGCTACAATGATTAAATAATGAAATCTCTGGATTATATAATTGGGATTCACAAGGTTGAGGATAAAAATTTATCAACAAATTATTAATAAACATTACAATACAACAATGTCAGATTGTAAAAAATAATTTGCCTTGATTGGGATTCAAACCCGAATCCCTCAATGTCCGGCTGAGGGTTTTAGCCAGTTAAGCTACCAAGGCATCCTCTTACACTTACTGTTGCAACATCTTCCACAGTTTTTAGAATCTATTAATAAACATGTCCTGACAATATACCAAATTATAAATTTTAAAAACATTCTTTAAATTTAATGAAAATCAGTTCCAACTATTAAAATTTACTAATGCCAACCACAACATTAATGCCAATACCTAATCTATAGGATACAATGCACAGCACTGAAAAATATTTTTGACAGGCCTGCATATAAAGCCATTGTGTGATTTTTTAAAAATATTATGAAAAGTAAAAAGAAACATGTTTTTATTTGTCAGCCAATTTTATCTGTAAAAGGTAACATTAAAGCTTTAGCTACTGAGCACCGCTTCACCACAAGTGAAAATAAAACAAATCCATTTTTTGGAAGTTAATGTCTCATGAATTAAAATTTTAAAAATGGTCAATTAATTTGCCCTAATGCCATGCAGAATAAATGTGATCATACTATAGTTAAAAAGGATTGTGGACACATTTGACTTCAAGTTACTCAAGACATTTTTACAGGAATTTGATTTTTGCGATTATTCCAAATGGAAATGAAAAAACAGTAATTTCACGATTCCATAGAAAGTTTATTTCGATTAGACCTGGGATTCGACATTCAACATCATCTTCAGGTAAAAACTCTTACAGACATCTATACTATAAGAGTGGTAACCTGACGATGATGTTGAACGTTGAAAGCCAGGTCGTATAAGTTTTCTGTGGAAGCACAAAGTCACTATGTTTTCCTTTCCAATATGAATCGACTCCATAAAGTTACCCCTGAAACCATCAATTATTCCATAATACATTTAATTTGAATAGAATTCTTCCACAGTTAAATAGACTTCATATTTTCTAGAAATCTTTGACGGCAAATAGAAGGATTTAAAGCAGTCGGCATGTAAGGAAACACAAGAGTTGTTCCATGTCAAACGTTTACCCAGCCTGCATTACACCTTGACTCACTGAGCCCATATCTGGGTACACTGTCATTATGTTGCCCATTACATTTCTTCATATATTTAATCAGTGTAAACTACTTAATCATCAATTCAGGTGTTGGTTGCACAGGACATGGCAAAGGTATAAACTAAATATAGGCATTCACTCTCCATGAAAAAGTTATCATTACCAGAAACAATTTCTAAGGATAATTAAAGCACTTACTTGCTTCCATGTCAAGGCCAGCCAGAACCTGTCTCACTCCTTCAAGATCACAACGCATCACTCTGGGCATGAGTACCTGTGTCTCTACAGCTAGCACTATGACTGCAACCTGTTGTTTCATCGATGAATTTTGAGAAACTGACTGGCTGGATGGAGGGATTGAAGACGATGAGGTAGCAGATGGCATTCCACTACCTCCACCGGATGATGAAGTAGATGCACATGATGTAGACGAACCCTGGTTGGGACAACAGGTAAGAGGGATTAAGCACTTATCCTACTTCACTGGAATTAAACAACTATTATAGATACAACTGCGATCAAGATTTTAACAATTTCATTTCAAACAAAAACTATCAATAATATCACATTCTACAGGGGGATGAACAAGTTTCAAATTTTTAAATTATGCAGCACTAGTAAAAAAAAGTTACATATTCTTGGAGCTACCTTGTATTTCTGACGTGAAATGTGATAAAAGGTGGTGCAAAAGGACTTTCTGCAGAGAAGATGGATTTGTCACAGTGAGCCACAAATGTAGATGCCATAAATTGCCGATCATAGGAACATCTACCATTCGGGGGATTCTCGGGGAGAATCTCTTTTGGGGATTCCTCATCGTTCCCATCTCTGGTGTGGAACTTCACACCCGATACAGGTAACGTGCAGAAATTATACATAATTTCGGGTGTCCATAGTATTGTACTTTTTCTAAAATTGTGTAGTTTATATCTGTGGTGTCCTATATTTTGTGTATGTATGAATATGCAACAAATTTTCGGACAAATGAATAACTATTATTGTGGTTTTTAGTATTAGTGATCAATTTTCAAATTAGTGTAAAGGTGCAAATTTTTTAGCCAGTGGCAATTTAAAAACGTAAGTGCATAAAGTTGAAAAAAAGTCTAGTTTAATCATTGAGGATTTTCTGATGACCAGCAAGGGTTACTAAAATTGTGAAATACCAAGTATCGCTTTTTGAGAGATGGTTGAGGCCGATACTTTGTGAAAAAAAAATCAAAATAACTTTTCCTTTCCACAGGATAGAATTTTAATTCTTCCTTGTGCATCCAAATATCGCTAGTTTGGGTGCCGACAATGCTAACTACTGGCTTTTCAACCAATGGCCTTTTCTGAGCCATATATTTTATGTCCCATAATTCCATAGATAAACACAAAAACATGAGAATGAACATTTTTCCATTGCTCTAGCACCATTAAGGATGGATATTTGCTGTTGCATTCTAAACTATACATTTGGTCTCTGTAAAATTTTAATCCTGCTTTTCCATGTGTCTGAAAACTAACCTGTAGAGTATGAGTTCCAACTCCAATACAACGAAGTGGAGGTAAATCCAACCAATGTGGATCTCGGATTGATTCAACGCAGTCTTTGGCCAAAGGGTAGATTGCTCCATTTCCATCTCGAAGAATCAGGACAGATTCACTCTATAAAGTAAATTCATCAACACTTTATAACTCAAAAGATGACAAGCAAATCAATTACTGCTACAAAAAAAACCTTCTAAAAAAGTCAGCTTAATGTATACGGTAAGCCAGTTACTTACATCACCAGCACTAGTTAGACTGATGTTATGAGGATCTAAGCCAAGGAAAGAGCCACAATCAGATGGGAATGGACTATCTTGGTCAGCTCTGCCAGTTCCTAAGTTGTACACAGTATAACTAATCTTCTGGTTTGTCTTAACCACAGCATGAATGCCTAGATGAAAAAAAATAAACAAGGTTAATGAAATACCTGAAAAGGGCATTTCACTTCAAAAACATCTGGACATGCAATGTATGACAAATATTACTGATTGCTGAAAGCAAACCAGATACCTCCCAAATCTTCAATAATGGACCACTATTGCAAGGAAATATTGACTTTATTGAAACTAAGTAAGGAATGGATAAATGCTAAAATCCTGAAATGGATGCTAGAATGATTTATTTGAAAATAAAATTTAGTAGTTTGTCAAGGGAAGATTTTTTATGAATGATAGGAGTTGAGAGCAATCAGTTCAATTAAAGTGTATAATTTATTGCTTTAACAGCTTCATTACTGCCAACAGTTTCAATCAGAAAAGAATAAAATAGTTTCCACTAATCACAAGGTTGTGTGAAATAAAATCCAGGAACATCTCAAATGTAAGCACACACTGGAATGTACTTTTCAGTCCAGTCAGGCAATGAACTTCCATTTTTGTTTCATATTGTGGTAATGTTCCTTAACCTGTTCAATTATGATACCCATTCCAGTTTTTGAGTGTGCAAACTAGAATTTTTTCTTGAAGATTCTATCCAGCCTACTGATTTGGACTTCAATCTTCAAGTATGCTAATAAAGATGGCTGGTAATTGTCTCACTGACACTGTCTGCTAATACCAATTGCCTCCTCCCCAAAAGCAGGTAATCAGCAAAGGGCATGGTAGACAATGATTAGACACTCCAGTTTTATTAATAGGGGAATGGAACTTTAGTGTGTTTGGGACAGACTGCAGGCTAATCTCCAGGTTTGATCCTTAATTCTTCACAACACATCCCTCTCCCTCATATAGGGCTAAACAATCGAGACCAATGACCTCCATCCCCTATTCCCAAATACTGGGTGCGTTTAGCATGTCTATATCTTCACTATCCAGTTTGCTTAAATGATGGAAATTGAAAAAAGTTTTCCAAATAATGCCAAAAGTTATGTTACAAAATGAATTTTCTTCGAAAACTGTCTTGATGATTTTACGTTTGCTACCGACTTTCTGATTGCATATACTACTCTTTCTGGATCAATCATGCTTTCTTTACTAGTTTTTAATGTAAAGCTGCCTAAAGATCAGTTAACCTATCTGTACAGATATTTCAGAAGACTAACCATAGCTTGCAATTACTTTATGGGTGACTTTAATGTTATCAGCAGCTAGCCATTACAGGTACTGAAGTGGTTGGAGTAGGAAGGAACAGCTGTTATTGATGAAATCAATGGGTAATCTTAAACCAAATAATCAATGCTCCATGTGTGAAAAATCATGTATGCATACAAAAGCAACATTTTAAAATATCAAACATTAAAAGTATTTCACATGCAACTGCAGTTTAACATTGATTTTAAAGATCCATTCATGAGGTTAATAACTACTGCTCACAAAGCCTTGGAAAATTTACACCACTCAAAGGAGGATTAGGTGGTAGCATATTTATCTTTTGCCAAACCATAAAGAGTTGAAGCAGTGTAAAACTTTTTTCCAAATGCTCATATTTCTAGAAAATCTAATCACAAAGGTAGTCTGAAAAGTTTCCATTCTAATACATGAACAAGACTTTCTTCTTTAAATTTATTTTTCAACATAATCTCGTCCTAAGTCAATACACTATTTCCAGCGATACTTATAACTTTTTATAAACCTTCCAAATAGAAGTTGACATCTTTCTCAACAAATTAGACATTTATGTATGCGAAAACCTTCTCATCCCATGAAAAACTCAAGCCCTTCAAGCTAAACTTTAAGGTCAGGAAACAGTAAAAAGTCACTGGTGGCAAGATCTGGTGAATGCGATGAGTTGTCGACCAATTCAAAGTGCAATACATGAACTTTAGCTATGGTGACCTTCAAAGTATAAGCAGGTGCATTGTCCTGATGGAAAATCAGTTTCTCCTTCTTCAAATACAGTAATTTCTTTTTACTAAATTTGCCTTCAGCTTGTTGAGTAATAATGCACAATATCCTCCCATTATTCTTTCATCTTTTCAAAGATAATGAATACAATTCCATGACTACACCAAAAATCCTCCCCACCGTTGCCATTACCTTTCTGGCCAATGAAATCATTTTCACCTTTTTTGGAGCAGGTTCACCTTTGCAGTCCACTGCTATGAAAGTTTCATCTGTTTCATGAGTGCAAAGGTGGATCCACATTTCATCGACGGTAATGAATCGACTCGAAAAAATCTGACTTGCTTTTCTCAACTTGCTCCAACAGAGCCTTTGAAATGTTCATTTTAATTCATTTTTAGTCTAAAGAGAGCAAACACTGTACCAAATGGGTAGATAGCTTAAACATGCCCAATTCTTATCCAATTTATGAGAAATGCATTCTTTTGATATGCCCATAGCCTCTGATATCTCTCTAACCGATTAGATTAATTCGACAGTTGTCCAGTACCATTTGGTGAACTGTTGCAATGTTATTGGTGGTTGTTGCAGTTTTTGGCTGTCCCATATGCTCATCATCTGCTCAGCTGGCTCATGTTTAAATTCAGATGCCCAAAATTTCATGCTTGTAATTGATGCTACTGAGTCTCCAAATGTAGCATTTAACTTATCTGTGATTTGCGTAGGCGTATTGCCTTTCACATACAAATTTTTAATGATAGATTGATGCTGATTTTTTTCCATTTTCACAACAACCCTGACAAAGACTCACACAAACAACAACTGAGTTTCTGAAATGATTAAATGTTGGAGAGTACCTTCCAATGGATGTTGGGATGGGAAACTTTTCAGACAATCCTTCTGAATGGAACACACTTATTTAAGAAAATTACAAACCTAAACCATCCACTGTAACTGCTAGGATCTGACCTCCCTCTGAAATATTCACTCTCCGAGGATTTCTTTGGAAGCAGTCTGGGACACGAGCTGTTGTTCCAGATTTGATGACCTGCAATTTAAATTTCCCATTGCCACTATTAAACATGATATATTGAATTAAGTAAAACATGAAAAATGATTAGGAAATTTAATAAAAGGGTGGTTAACACAGCAAAATTGAAAAAAGTGTCACACATACTACATTGTTCATAAGTTAAGAAAATGAAGTCCACAGTAACAACACCTTCATAAAAACAATACTTCTGTAAAGCCTTTACAATTGAACTAATCAATAAATTCCCTGGAAGGTAGACATTGGTAAAGAGTACCGTTCACAGTTACAGAGGGAAAATTAATTTTGTTTCATAAAAACTTATCTTTATTTTAAAGTCATCATCTAAAATTTAACAAAAACTAAAAACTTTGTTCAAAGTTATTTTATTTTTTGGAAATGGAGTGAAACTGGAAATTTTTATTTTTTTTAAGAGATCAATATCTTAAGTGTATTTCTGTTTTAGAAATGAAATATTCGGCAGGATTATAATAAAATAAATAATATAAACAATCTGCTTTTTCTATCAGGTGCAATAAATATAAACAAATAAGACCTAATGCAGTGAAACCCCACTTTACGAGTACCTTGTATAACATGTAATTTGCATTATGAGCAAAAAATACTGTAAAAAAATTACCGTTCGTGAGAGACATTTCTTATGAGTGATGAAGAGAGAATAATTCCCATACTGAGCATGTGCTGCATCAGTTTGTGTTTGTGAACTTGTTCGGCAAGCATCTTAGAGCCTACTTGTGATCACATTTATTTTCCAAAATTGCATTCAGACAAACCATCCACTCATTATTTGCAATGTTTTTGTTCAGAGTAATAACCCTGGCAAAAATGTCACCAAAGAAAAGCTGCAAGAAGTAGCCATTAGATAATAAAAATAAACCGATATGAAAAGTAAAATAATTGAAAATATGTGAGGATCGAGAGGAACTGGGCTCCACAGTCTTGTGAGGCACAATAATGTAGTATGATTAGGTAAAAAGGCAGCAGAGAATTTCACAATCGACTTATAGAGGCTCGTAGATTCTGAGGGTTACGAGCCATTACAGGTTTTTAATTGTGACGAAATGTGCATCTTCTGAAAAAAGTTGCCCAAGCAAACCTATGTAACAGCAGACGAGAATGCATTGCTTGGCCACAAGCCAATTAAAGACAGCCTAATGCTGCTATTTTGTAAAAATACAAGCAGCAATTTGATAATTTTACTGATGCTTGTTTACCATTCAGAAACTCCGTGAGCATTCAATAGGGTGTAAAGTCCAGAAGAGCATGCTATATGTGATTTGCTTTTTGTAAGTTGAACTTGCACTCCAAATTGGATCATTCCACAATAGAAGAGAAGATAGAAAACAACTCATGGTCCATAACAGTGCATTTCCAATTTTCTTTGAATAAACCTTATGCATATTCTTTTAGTATTTTTTCCAGCATGCAATTCATCATCATTTTGTACATTAATTTAAAAGGTGAAGGACTCAATTCAATTTGAAATTTCCACCATTTCATAACACATGTAGAGGTTACCATTGGTACCCAAATAAGCTTGATGTTTGTACTGAAGTTAAAACCTCAAAGCTCCAGGTAGGGTGACTGATCGGTGATCATACCAGGAGCAAATATCATTGTTCCTGACAACACATCTTGAGGGGTGAATCAGAATGAACTAGCCTTCCACAGAGGTTGTAGTGCACGGAGAGAGTGTGACCTAATACCGGTGTCATTTTATCAATAAAATCCTTGCATATATTTAATATACAGGAACTACTGTGATTAGTATAAGTAATTAAGAAACTTGTTTAAATGATATTATATGAAATTGAACAGACTAGGTTTTTTAATAAAATTAATCAAAAACTAGGTTTGTCCTCCAGAATATATTATAGATCCCCTGATGTCTAGCTTTTTGAATGGTATCTGAAAAATCACACAGCTTGGGGTGCCCAGAGGCAATAGCTGGATTGAGCCAAGGCCATCCATAAGTATCCTATAGCTCTACTCATTGGACTACCACGAGCCAAAGAGAATCAAATAAAAACAAATTATTTGGTGTAACTTTTATATTGGTATCTTCAATTGCTCCGAGAGAAAGAGCTCAAGCATTTTCAGTGTGATTACCTTTACCCTCAATCTTCCAGCACTGATGCAATGTCACTAACTTCTTTGAGAATTGACATTAAAAGATGGTGAAATCTCAAATTAATGGAGCCCAATTTTCCATAATCCTTAAATTAAAGTAATTTTTGTAAAGGCCAGACAGTTCTCCATAAAAATCAATGCTATTAGAACTTGAAATTTACATTCCTAAAACCTGGAAGTTTTTAATCATATTTTTCATTAGGTTTCATTCATATCAGCCACGTCCCTTCCCTTCCATTATGAGTAATTTTTCAAGAAATTAGTTGATGCTGATAAATTTGATATTATCATGCAATACAACCAATGGGTAAGATGATACTTCGACTATTCACTTTAATGTTGGTAATACAGCTTTAAAAAGGATCGAATGAAAATAAACTACAAATTTAGGCACACAAGATAAAAAGTGCAGAATGATGAGTGATCAAATGTTGAATATTTTCTATATAAAACATTAAGACATCATTTTGCTGAATACTACTGATGCCTAAACTTAGCTTTAGCAATCACTAAGGCGAGCAAGGAAATTATATTTCCATAAGTGAGAGTTAATGAGAAACAGTCAGTTATGAATTACTAAATTACCTGTAGGTCATCCTTTCTCATTAGCCTACAGTCCTGTAAAAGTGTTGCAGGGTCATCCTGGGTAAGAGAATTTTCCTTTCCATCCTTTGCTGTATCCTTATTGGATGGAAATCTTACAGCTGCATAATCTCCATCAACTTTCAAAACTCGACCTAAAAAGATATAAGTAGTTTTTAGTAAACAAAGATTAATGCATTTAAAAGACAGGTGGAGCATGTCATACTAAAAAGACTCCTCAAATAAAACATTGTGGAAATGGACTCCCTAGATAGGATTTTAGGATTTGTCATGCACATACACTCATTACATGCTTGCCTGAGACTAAAAGTGATTTTTAGGAAGAGAAATAGTTAGATATGGCTTTAGTCCACATTTTTTTAATACTGCACAATAATAAAGGACAGATGCTTGTTGTTTGTATTCCAGTATCATTTAACAAAATTAATGTCGGATTATTACTGATTATCTACTTTTGATTATTCAGAAGGCAATTTAAAAAATATTTTCAATGAATAGTTTTGAGAAATCTTAATTTTATTTGCATGAATATGGATGCAATTTTATGGAATATTCTAAATTAATGACTGGTAGTTGATACTGAAGAATATCATGCACAGAGTGTCATTATATGGAAGATCCAGTGCTGAGGAATCTTGTCTCCAACCATCACAACTTGCCAAATTCATTAATATCTTACAAGGGAGGGGAGGTGATATCCTAAGCATCAAGAACTTAAATAGTCAAAATTTATAAACGAACTCACCTACTGGAATGCTTTTCACATCTTCAACAAATACCACATCCTTCATTGCCCATTCTTCCTCATCTTTTTTCTCCATTTCCTCTCCTTTGACAGCTACTCTTTTCTGCCGCTCTGGAAAGAATTAATTTTTAGTCAGTACATTGTTCAACCTTGAACCAACACCATGAATCTGAACTACATTTAAGAAAATGTGCCTAATTGCCATGCTATAAACATTTCCTATAGTGATACATATACATAATATCTACACTAAAGCCTCTAGTATTAGTCTGACCCATTGTATGTTCACAGGAGCAAGTTTGATCCCCTGTGAATCATCATCATGGCCATGCTTAATTATCATTAATTGGTAGTCTACCATTTAAGCTAGGTTTTGGATGGACATAGGTGAACACTACATTTCTTAGCCTTGCTTAATAAGACAACCTGAAAAACTAAAATAAACTGATCTTTAATGTTTCAAACATTCTACCTCTCTTAATTCTGTTTAACCATGCTTAATAACTGAGATAATATTGCCGGTTTCTTCATATAATTAAATAGGTCATTTGTAGTGGCGACGGAACAGGAGCCAGGAAGGGAAATATGAGATGAGGTGGTAAGGGATGAGCAGGAACGAGACAAAAATATGCAATATTGCAGAAAGATTAATGCAAAGAGATGAAGTATGTCTTTTGATGATGAAAAACATCACTAAATGCCAATATTACAAACACATCAGCAAGCAAACAAAATAGTTTACAATTTCCTGTTCACGTTATTCCCCATATTTGCGATCAAGTTTTAGATGAGCTGTAGTAATTCAGATTTTTGGGGGAGTAGATGATGATGATGACACGGTCATTTTGCACCACTTGCAGCCTAATATTAAGAAAATATTTGTGCTTATGTGAAATGACTAAATATTCAAAATGCAATGATGTCAATTACACAGAATTATGCTGGGTGGTTGCTTTAAAAATATATATTATTCAGCTCAGGTGATCTGGATCATTAACCAAAAGTATTCAAGGTCTCCCTTGATATTTAGCCTTTTGCTCACATCCTGGTATCAACCAAAACTCCATCAGAAGATGACAGATTAAAAGAGGACAGTCACACTGATCAGAGCAAGGAGGCGTTTACTCTGCCATGAAGAGGCTATGCTTATAAGATAGTCTCTCATTCTCAGCCATGAGAGGACTCTAATACTCTCTCAATACTCATCACAGAAGACGGCCATACTAATACTATCGGCTTCACAGCACGAAGTTCTCGCCAGTTGTGTCATGCCAAGATTAGTTCCATCACCCCAGGACTATGTCTCACATGAGTCTCTAAATCCTCAACTGATACCAGGATTGATACATAAGGCTTGCCACTCCAAATGATTAAATGATTGCTTTGTTAGCCTTTCAATTCCTGGTAATTCCCACGTGCACAGGAACTTAACTTTCCCCTTCCAGCTTTGCTTAAACTCATAGAAAAGAAACATAATGAACACTGCAGGCATGCTGTGGGGTTAAAAAATGAGCACCCAAAAACATTGTTTAAGTGATCTTTCACCCTGAAAGCTTTATATTGGCTACCTTACCCTCACCTAAAATTAATTAGAATCTCTCTCATGTGGGCATTCCCACCACAACAGTGCAATTCACTGCATATCCTTTCCTACCCAAATGAAATATTTGATTATGATTATAGTGCAGATCCAACTTCTCTCCAGTCCCTTATCCTCTACCTACAGTTCCAGATGTACATCTGAGTACATAAACATTGCCTGTACATCTAAATACTCACTAAATAATTATGCAGAAACATTAAAGATGGTCACCATACAGTAAAACTCCTTATGCATAATTTCTCAGGGGTCTTGGAAAAATGTGCACAACTACAGGGCAATGAAAATTGTAAGAATAGGGGAAATTGTCACTTTTGCCTTGAAACTCACCCATGAAAGCATGAAGAACTAACATAGCAGCCTTAAAAAGAGCATAATCTATTACCCTCATCCCTATTTAGCTCTTAAACGGAAAGATACTACCTTGATCAAAAAGTTCCCGGAATTTATTCAGAAAATTAAAAATACAAGTTTATTCATCTAAATCTATATTGTCCCCTTCAAAGTAATCCCCATCGACTGCAACACACTTATGCCAGCGCTTGATCCAATCCTCGAAACATTTTTTATATTCGGTTTTCGGTATGTCCATCAGTGCTTCCTGCGATTTTTCCATTACTTCCTCTCGGCTGCTAAAACGCGTTCCCCGTAATGGTTTTTTAACTCGATTGAACAGAAAGAAGTCACAGGGAGCCAAATCAGGTGAATTCGGTGGCTGTTGGATGGTATTTGTTGCATTTTTCGTCAAAAAATTACGAATAATGATAGCACTGTGCGACGGTCTCGACGCACTGTGCGACGATTTCTGGTCTCTTTCGGCGAATTGCTTCACGCAAACGTCTCATAACGCCCAAATAATACTCTTTGTTTACTGTCTGGTCTTCTGGCAAAAATTCATGATGCACTACACCGTTGTAATCCATGAAAACCGTCAGCATTGCCTTCTTTTTTGACTGAAAACGACGTGGTTTTTTTGGTCTCGGCTCATTTGGTGAACGCCATTCACTTGCCTGATGTCTGGATTGCGTGTCGTACTCATAAACCCACGTCTCGTCTCCAGTAATGATCCTTTTGATGAATGTGGGATCGGATTCAGCCTCGCAAATCATGTCTTTTGCGACGTCAACACGGTCTCTTTTTTGCATGAAATTGAGGTATTTTGGCACCAAATTTGCTGCTACACGACGGAAACCAAAATCATTAACCACAATGTCTTGGGCGGATCCATAGGCAATGTTCAAGTCCTCCGCTATTTCTCCGATGGTTAATTTGCGGTTATTGACCAACATTTCTTTTACTTTATCAATTTTTTCACCGACTTTCGATGTCGATGGTCTGCCACTGCGTTCATCATCTTCGATTGACTCACGACCACTTCTGAACCGCTCGTGCCACTGGTAAACGACCGTTTTTTTTAGAGAATCGTTGCCGAAACACTTTTCCAACATTTCCAACGTCCGTGCGCCACTAAATCCGTTTTTACGCAAAATTTAATACAAGTTCGTTGTTGCAAATTTAAATCCATTTCTGCAATTGTAAAAAATCGCCAACGCACACAGAGATAGATGTACTCTTGGCTACGTAACTTTTGCAAATGTCAAGTTATGACACTAAGATTTAAAGGGAATATCAACAACAGATGTACCAATTTAACAAAAAAAAACAGAACTCAAATCGGAACGATGGGAGCGCCACACGGTGGTTATTCCGGGAACTTTTTGTTCAAGGTAGTATTTTTCTTCACCTTGTTTTTCTATCATAATGTGAGGTAACTTTCATATAGAGTAGTGAATGAGATAAACTAACTTTAAAACAGGTGAAAAACTGAATTATGCACTGATAGAGCACTGTGACAAACATTATGATGACTAGCACAATTTCAAATTATTTTATGAAAAGAATAATTTTTAAGGAACAAACTTTTAGTTGGTTTTAACAATGCCATTCATACTCTTTAAAGATTGTACCATATCTCTGTTTCAAGACATTTATGCTCTGGAATTTTAATCTACATTCAACTCACCCTCAGGGGCCATTGGACTGTATTAAGCATTTTACTCACATATTATACTTGTAAGTCGGTGGGGAATTCGTAAAATTAGTTAGTTTTGCTGATGACCAAACTTTAGTTTGTCAGTCAGCCAAGGGGTTGCAAGCATTGCTGAGTGAATTGGAAATTCAGTGCGACAGATGTGGGATGAGAATCAATATTGATAAAACAAATGTTATGTGATTTTCCAGAAAGAAAAAGGGTAAGCTAAACATTGAAAAGTAGGGAAAAAAATAGAGCAGGTAGAACAGTTTACGTATCTCGGAAGTGTTTTGGATCAACAGTAACGTAAGGAGAAGAATTGCGCTAGGCAAGGCGGCTTTCACAAGGAGGGAGTTGACGACGGGGACATTGAGTAGAGAGGTTAAGAAAAGACTCGTAAAAACTTTGATATGGAGCGTAGCGATGTACAATGCGGAAATGTGGTCACTGAAGCAGGAAAATAGAGATAGATTGGAGGCTTCTGAAATGTGGGTGTGGAGAAGAATGGAGAAGGTGGAATGGACCAAAAGGAAAATAAATGAGGAGGTACTTGGTATGGTGGGCAAGGAGAGGGGTTTGATGGGAGAAATCCTATGAAGGCAGGAAAAATGGATGAAGGGCATATTGATCGGCAGTGGGACGTTGAAGACTGTAGTAGAGGGGAGAATGTTGGGCAAATGAGGCAAGAATAGGAACAGGATAGGGATGCTGGATGAGATGAAGGGAGGAAGTACACAGACATGAAGAGGGACCTGATGCAGAGTAGGTTGCTGGATTGTGTTTTGTTAAGAGTCACAAAATATTTATTTGCTAGTTCTGTCCATCCAAAAGCCTACCTTAACTGGTAGATTACCTTATAATAAATAATAATTATACTCTTACTCTATGTGAGTTGAGCCACATCATGCCGAAATTAAGAGTAAAAGGAATTTAATTCCTGCCAATAAATTCTAAATTCAAATCAAAAGGCTATGCTGAAAACTAATGCACACATGCTTATAGGCCACAAACAAAATTATCTTCAGAAGCACTCCAGGTGGCATGTGGAAGTAACATTCCCCTCAAACAAGCATGCACAGGTTTGAGGTCATTACATTCACCCAGTGTATTTTGAGAAGCGGAAGTATGGAGACCTGTTTATGCTATGTCAACGTGAGTTAAACAACATGGCTTAAAAAGTGACTCCCATCATCATTTGAAGGGTCTTTATGGTGACGATGCAAGGTGTCTCTTGAAATTACTCAAAATGTCTAATGACAACACAAAGTTGCAAATGTTCTCAATGAGTGGGAAGCAAGTGCTAATTATTTAGAAAAGTGAACATTTTATGAAAATCTACAAGAATGATGAAATCAGTGGAAAAATTGTAATTGAAATATGTGCACTTGATATTTACGATCCATTCTATTAATTGGAGTGTTGGTGGAACCCCAAAATGGTGTTGTAAATACTGAAAAAACATTAATTCTTATCATACAAACAATGGGCTTTACTGGATTCTTGAAATGGAAAACAGTAAAAACTCTTTTCACTATTCACATCAGTTCAAACACACCATTATTTTATGTAAGTGATATGCTACCAACAGTAATAATAATCATGCAATTTTTTAACTTACTGTGGGAAGCTGGGCTGGTAATGCTACCAGTATCGCTGCAAGTGCTACTTGCAGGTGAAGGTGGAGGAGGCATGTCCAATCTGTCGGCAGTCTCCTTGTTGCTCTTGCTATCAATCCCACCACTACTACTCCCAACGCTACTCGTGCCCAGAGTTGTTCCGGAAGATGAAGTGGCTCCACTGGACACGCCACTTCCAACTTTAGTTCCAGATGTGCCACTGCTGGTTCCAGGTCCTCGGCTGTTCTCAGGTGCTGAAGGTGGTGGTGCTGGCCATGCCGGAGGGGGAGGAGCTTGCTGGTATGCCTGGTACTGGCAATGCGTGTGAGAGGAACTCCCCTGAGAGGATGGTGGCTGCTGGGGTAGAACCCTGAATCGGCAAACATCAGTGAATTTCCACGCTGCATTGAGAAGTTGTCCAACCTTAGGTATTCCTCCAGAGATGGTAAAACCTGCAGACAAATGAACTCAAATGTTTACTCTAGTGATAGAGGTAAAATTCATAGAGCCAAACAAATGGGGGAAAACAATTACAGGCTTGAGTAATAACCAGCAGTTAAATTTACCACTAACACTTAAGTGTTGTCTGTTTGTTGGATTACTGAAACTATGAAGTACTTCAATGATATCACAAAATATAAATATTTTCAATGCAAGAAAAATAAAAAAAACTCTAATTAACCAAAAATTTCTTCCTGATAACTTGTATATAAATATGTGTGCATTTGTATTTCATTATGATAAAAATACATTGACGACCATTTCTTGATCAGAGATACCTGAAAACTAAACAAACCATACATTAGAATAATGGATGATTCAATTAGCTAAATTTAAGGCTAAGTTGAAATATTACACAAGCCATGTAAATAGTTTTTATATTTGGCACCACATGAAAAATTATGCACCACTTAGCATTCACAATTCAGCCTAAACACACATAAACCAGGAGGAAATTAATAAAAATGTTTACCAATAGCTCCAGCTTGATACATTGGACTGCTCTTCATACAGACTTGACTCCCAGCAATAATATCGGCACTTTGAGAGGATGGTCGATGCTTGCGTGTTTTAGCACTATATTTTTCCCAGAGTCGCTTTCTCTGGCCAAACGGAAGGACTCCCCTGGAAATAAATAAATTGATTTGAAAACTGACAACACAACAAAAAAAATTCACAAGAATGTCCAACAGTATCCTCATTCAGAAGAAAGAAAAAGTTTATAAAGACTTAATTTTATAACATTGATTAAATCAATCATTCTCGATGAAAAAATTCTCTCATTTAAACCATGAACACAAATTTAAGTGCAGATTGTGCCAAGCATGGTCATTTCATTACATAACTATAAATTCATAAATATTACAAATAAAATACTAATGGTGGCATCAAGTGTCTTAATCTTTATTATCCTTTCTATCAAGAGTTTACAAGAAGTCATATTGACCAATCATTACTCACCACCAATACAGGGCTCCACTTTCAAGATGTGCAACAGTGTACAGTAGACAGGTATGGAGTGAGACAACACGATCTGAAACAAATTCAGGAAATACAGTGGCTGGGTGTTCAAGGCGAGGAGCAGTGGAAGACGATGCACTAGATGAAGAAGATGATGATGCAGCTGTATTTGGTTGGAAAAGGACAGCAGAAGCCGGGCTAAGAGCCTCATCCAGCCATGTTGCCACACGACCAGACTCGGTGCCTACAGAGCATCGCATCAACGTTGCAGACACCATGGACACTCGCTCCCCAAGCAAACCTAGAGGTAATGTCTTTGGATGATGAACATTTAGATTCTGAAAAGAGAACAAAAGAGAAGGTTGAAATAAAGAACAAAAATTAATTATGTGGCCACACAAATAAGAACCTGACACAGTATACACTCAACACGCTTAAGAGTAAACTCATTACAAAGGTTAAAATATGCAAATTTACAACAACATGAAGGAAGTCACACTGACACAAAAAAACAAAGGCCATTCAATATTTTGACAGATAAGACAAAAGTGACATGGTTTGAATGTACACCATTGAACAGGAGAATTTGTTTCTCCCGAGCATTATTCATGATTTCAACACAACAGCAAAACAAAAACATGTCAAACATATATACCCTATACAATGTCTTTCTCTACGTTTTTATGAATGAAGTATATTTAGATGAGTGGTGGAGGCAAAATTGGTAACATCCCATGGTAGGGGTGGCAATAGTTAACTATCAGGCATTCAGAGAGACAGAGCTTACAATTCAGGAGTGAACAATGAAAACTATTTATAGCATGAAGTTCCCACCATCTGTTTTAGAGCTTAGATGAGATCATATCCAAATTGCTTCCTAATGTATTCTGAGACCACATCAGTGTTTTTTATTAGGGGTAACAATGATTTTTTCCCCGACAACGCAATGATGACAAAGACTGTAATGACTTACAGTATTCGTAATTGCAAGCTCCATGATGACTCTTCTCTCATGTCTGGCAAAGAATAATGCAACACATATTCCTTAAAAACATTTGACTTCAAGCTTTTCCATTCGTTATATTTTTAACAGAAAGTAACAGTGTGCTTTATTGAGGATTTTAAGTAGATTAAATGACATATGAATATTGCTTGAATTTATTGAAGACACTTATGCACTACGTTAGTTCTTAAATTTCATTGGCTACAGTATTTGTTTGAATATAAACCACCCTTTTTTAAAAAGCCATTGGTCATAAAAAAGGCACTGGGAAATATAACCTTTAACTTCTATTGCCTATGTCTAAGAAAGATAAGGAAATTGGAAACTAAATAGAAAAAATACACTTTAGCCATTTAATTAATTCCTATTTTGGATGTTTATTTAATACTACCATTATGTCCCAGCAAAGAAGAACCTTACTCCATAAAAGTACATTGTAAAAAATACAAGTCTTCATTTAGAATATTAGTACAACGACCTAAAAAAGACTAAAAATATTATTAATGAAGAGTATAAAGTTGATAAATGCGCAGGAAAGAAGTGCTAAAATTGTTATTATCATTATATCCGGGTATACAGACCAATCAAGGCCTATAAAATTGAATCATTTAAGACCTAAACCTACCTAAACAAGACTAACATTGTGAGTGAAGTTAATAAAACAGGAGGGATTTGCAAAGCCAAATAAAATAAGGCACTATTAAAACTAATGTTTATGGCACTATTAAAACTAATGTTTAATGTAAACGGCAGAAAAATATGATGTGGGCAGAAAGAATGTCCAACTTTGGCAAACTGAGGTTTTTTCACTTCTCAAAACCTTAGTGCTTCGCTGAGCATTTTGGGGGTCAAACTAATGGCAAGTACAAGGAATTCTACTTGTACCCAGGAAACTGCATATTGCCAGATTTGTACTAGACACCAATTTATTTTGACATGCCCAGTTCTATCTAGTATATAATATTAGAAAGGATGACTGTCATAAGATAAATTTCCTCATGGGACTTTGGTACAGAATTAAGAGAAATTGTGGGTGATGGAAGGCTTAATGTGTCTGGGTGGAAGTAGTTTGGAAGCAACTTCCACCCAGACCTACTGCTTCTGGGCTATAGTCCGTGTCATTGCTGCCAGATTGCACCAGTTTGTGCATTTATTGTACAAATCACTTACACATATTTTGTAAAAAATGCAATTCCATTCATTTATGCAGTACTTTTTACAATTAGGCATTTCTAAGAAGTTGGAGATAAGAAACTCATTATAATAGGAATAATTATTCCTCTAACGATGAACTATCAAACAAATGCATAATAGTACAGTATTTAAAGACAGATTATATTGGTTTAAGATAAACTTCAAGAATGGATGAGACAGCTAAGCCAAAAAGAATGTTATATGGTTACAAAACATAAGCAACCAGGAAAAGAGGTAGACCTAGGCAGGCATAATTTGATAATGTTTGCGGAGATCTCTTTATGTCAAAGTTGACAGGAGAAAGTGGGTTAACGGAAAGCAGAGGCTTAGTTTGCCGGAGGCAAAATCTCACTTGATGAACTGTGGTGTCAAGGGGAAGGAAGTGAGTTAAACATTTTTTTTACAAATAAAATTTTAATACAAACCAAACATATTATATATTCCTCTTTGAATTTAATCATGAACAGTAAAACAGGGTCATTTAAAACATATATTCAGCATGAATTAGAAATAGAACACCTTACTTCTAATGAATGTGACCCAATTGGTTTGCATTATCTTTACACTAAACGGCCAATTTTCTTTCATCCTCCTTATAAACCTAACTTGTATGCAGTATTTTTTAAAACTTAACAAAAACCTTTTTTAAAGCAAGCTGCAGTTTCTAATGCCCCACAAGACGCCAGCACACATTAATACTAATGTCCAGAAAAAGCTAATATATGTTCAAGTTTCTTACGATTCTACAGACAAAGCAGGTAAACACTGAGACTTAAGAAAATAATTTTATATAAATCAAGCACACATTCTCACCTCTGTATGCCTGTACGGTTCTGCATCAGCCCATTTCCACTGGTGCACTTGCCCACTGACACTAACCGCAATGAGTTCACTGTGCAATGACGCTATCATTGAAAAACGAACAGGAGGTTCAAGTCGTTCTGGCCAAAACTCTAATTCATCGGACATCCACATTGGACTCTGTTGAGCCAATTCCTTCTTTTTACTTTCTGAAATGTAACAGAGGATAACAGTCATATTAAGACCCCCCAAAAAATAAATAGAATAGCTGTCTTTACTCTAAGATTTTGAATGTGAAAGTGTACATAGGACTTCTTTTACTTTCAATTAATTTTTCCACTCAAACTGGATGATGTATACAGATTTTCTAATGCCATTTTCTCTGACATAAATATTGTTATCATTAATGTAAAAATGACACCATATTTTGAAGTGAAATGTGGTGAAACAATAAAACAACAGAAAAAATGAACATTTTAAATAACTACAATGAAAATATACCTCTATACAATAGTTACCATCATGAACTTTTTTGTAAATTGTATTTTCTCAATAAACTTAAAATTTTTCTGTGCTGACAATATGAATACAGCATAAGTTTTGCTATACAGACAAACAAATGAACAATTAACTGCACAGTAACATGCATAACAACAATTACATATCAGGTTATTTTACAGAAGACATAAATGATCAAGAGTGGTGTGACTGCTTTCACCCCACTCTATGGCACCTGCACAATTTATTCTGAACTGAATATTTAGGCAAGGCTCTGCTAATGTAGCCTATAAGGAGAATTGAGTAGCTTATCCCTTGGAACCAGCCCTAGGATGCAATCCCCTCATATCCTGTAAATCGTGAAATGGTCCCAGCACACCTTCATGGCTCTCAAATCAGGCCTGTAAATGAAATGAAAAACCAAACTGACCTGGGTCCTTCTCCACCCATGCTGAATCACGAAGGGCAGACTCAAGCCATCGACGAGGTCCGAAGTACTGACGATCACGCCACCTTGAGAAACTGTCCCTCTCTCGTTCTCTATCTCGTTCAGCTTCTCGGTCCCTCTCAGCAGGCCTTCGGCTGCTTGAGCTGCCACGACTTTTTTCAAACATGAGCATATGGTTACATAACAATCAAAATTAAGACTTCAATCAATTTTCAAGCCCCACTACTAGACATAATAACATTTCACTTATAAATCTACCAGCTCTATGAAAATATGGCTACAGCATTTGCTTGAGTACAAAATTGTGATATTGCAAGCTTGTGTTTAGGTAATTGATAACCTGCCTTGAATCACAAAATAAGACCACTTTGGGTCAACAATTAATAAAATTAGGAAAAGCCATTGAATAATCATGCTGAAATAATTTAATAATTTTACCTTCAAATATTCATACGATGGATATTAGAAAATTTACCACATGGTCAGTGCAATAAATGCATTAATAAAACCATGATCATCCTCCTTATTCGCCAGATCTCACCCCTGCGACTTTTTTCTATTCCCAAAATGCAAAAATGTGATGAGGGGGGCATCACTGGGAAGATGTGGACACAATAAAACAAGAAATGATGAGACAACTGAAAAGCCTAACTGCCGAGGATTTCCAAGGGTGCTTTAAACAGTGGAAAAGAAGATGGAATAAGTGAATAGCAACAAATGGAGAGTACTTTGAAGGGGACAAAATTGATGTAGACTAAATTTTGCAAAATGAAGTTTTTAAGGCCTCAGTTTGCGTATTTATTGGACAGGGTATTATACATGGATATTATTCAAATTATCATTACCAGCTGAGCAGTAAATGCACTGAAAATACATTAATAGTTTTATGACTACACATCTTGCTGCAGTAAATTTGCAATCAACCTTGACTGGGCTTTTGGTTTGATCTCTAAACAGAATTATGGGTGACTCATTAGGCCAGATGCCACAGTGCAGTGAAACTAGTCAACAATGAAATTGTATGCCACTGAAACGTTAAGTTTTTTGATTTTTCCTTAGTGATTAGTATTGTATGCAATTATTGCAAACAGACAATATTACCTGTAAACATTTAAAGAATTACTTTGTGTAACTCCTAAAATTTTTTAGTGACTTAAACATGGTGTGAAAAGAGGAAAATGTTTTCGTTTTCCAGAATACTTGTACAATAATTTTTTTAATATGTTGCGATATTGGTAGGATATGGTCACAAAGTTATTATTCTGTGGAACAATAGAATCATTCTCTTTTAACTTTCATTGTCACAACAGCAGTATTATTTGAGCATCAATTTAAAATCTAACACATAAAAATGAAAAATTGAAATTGAAAAAGAAAAACAAAGATTTTTACTTGGCCTCCAGCTGATTTTTTTTTATCATTATACACAAGCACAACTGTGGTGACTATTTATTCACATACAAGATAAAACCCAATAAAATGAAAGATAGGAGAATAACAATGCCAATCTGTGGAGGTTGATCTTATGGCTTTTACTTACTTGCGCATAGCTGTGTATCCAAACATGTCTTCAGAAAACATTGCATCAGCATCAATAATTACACTTGAATGATCAGCATGGATTCCAGAATCAAGCAAGGAAATTAAGTCCTCTGGAACATAGGAATCAGGAGGATCTTCACCATCATCCCCTTCTTCATCATCCCGTGATAACAGATTGTTCACAGCTAAGTTCACATCCAGGTTGGTCCTCTGAATATTGAAAAGAATTGTCACAAAGAGTGTGATTAAACTGAAGAAATGAGACCCTTAATGAGAGCATTTTTGTGCAACCCATTATTTTCAAGACCTTTTGAACCCTATTAAAATACATTGTATTTATACATTTAGGAACTTTGCGGTGAAGCAAGAAATGGATATTGGTATTTGTAAAGACTTGTGAAGGCGAGGGCATACTGATAATACACCCATATGACTCACTGAATAATAGAATAAAGAAAACTACATCTAAAGCATCCTCAGGAAATTGACTACAGTCATACTTCTAGGAGAAAATTAAATGCATTATACAAATTTCAAACAAAGAAATTGAAAATAAGATAAGAGGGGAATATCATCACTACACAATGTACACATCAGTTGAAGCACATACATGTACAATTGAGAAGATATTTGCCAAAAAAAATCATAGGACTTGTCTTGGGACTACAATCTCCCAACAAGGAGTTCAATCCAGGTCAAGTTAAATCCTTATTTAATGGCTTATCTTTATCCAATTGCACATCAAAGAAATTAAAGTACACATACAACTATCAGCAAACAAAATATTCAAGCAAAAAATACTGTCATTAGCACCTTGAAACCATGCCTACTATAAATTAAAAATAGTTATAAAATGAAAAATATTGAAAGCTGTTTGAAAACATGAAACCAAGGGCAATTCTTACCCTCTTGCTGAACTGTTTCCACTTTAATATTGCACTTTGAGGAATCCCAGAGAAGCATAGTGACGAGCCACTCTGGGCCAGTAGTAGTGCATATTTGCTAAAGAAAACAAAATATGTCTACACAGAACTGAAGGTAAACAGTAGAAGGTAATGCACACAAGAACAAATTTAGGAATTTATTGGAAATAAAAAATGGATCAAAACACTTCTTACTTCAACTTTCATAATCCTTAGGAAGTTTCTAGATAACATTACAGTAAATTAATGCATACAAATATGTATAGATACACAGTTTAATACATTGAACACAATACAATGTGCAATAAAACAATAATACAAAGCTACTCATGCACATATGTATACTGCAGTATTAATCCATTTATCCTATTGTCCTTGCTGTGGCCAGTCTGAATCTAAATATTATTTCACTTTTCATTATTTCTTTGGGTACTGCCTACAAAAATCAATGAAGTACGTAGACATGAGGGTGTCGGGGATCAGTATTATGAGTATTTTGAAGTGACTGTGCAATCTGGACATTTTATTCTTTTAAAATGACTGAGTGAACTTATGGTGAGTATGATGTATATTACTGCAGCCATCTTATTGCCTACTTTTTGTCATGAAAAGGTACTTAATGGTTTAAGATGTTCATTTAATATAAAATATAGTAGGCCATCATTTGCAATGGCTAATGGTAATCTTTCCTGCACAAGACCAAACTATGAAAAATTAATAAAATGGTCACAATTGCCTGACTAGGAACATTTCATAATTCAGACAAGATAGTTATCTGTTAATACTGTTAGAAGTCAAACAAACATGAGGGCATTGATAAAATTTTTAATCATTCAAATTTGCTGAAAAATTGTGTGTGCAGCCCTTGTCTTTGAAAACGGAATACTGTCATGGTTATAATTTACAATCCTGAAGCTTTTATTCATATCTTATGCAAACTTGTACATCTAACCTAAAGTGTACAATAATACTTTTGTAAGACCTTTTAACATTAGCATCTTACACCACTCATTTAAATATAGAAATTAATTCTGACATTACAGCAAGTATTTTCTATCAAAACATTTACCGCAAAAGCATTCCAATAAATGTTCTTATCTGTTTGCAGATTTAACAGGTAAAAAAGTACCTATTTTAAAATTCTGAAGCATATAGCTTCAACTTCCCCATCTTTGTGTGTTTTGTCACAGGTTTTGAATGGTACTGATGCCTATACTGTCACTTAACTCAAAAATGGAGTGCAGACAGGTCACTTTAAGATTCTGCAAAGAACACCAATGGCATGACACCACCGTACTAGAGTACAATAAATAGCACCCTGAGAGCTGGTATGGGCTAAAGTTTTATTTAAGAAGTGCATTCCTCTAATTCTTAAATGTAAGTTAAAGGTCTTTAAAACTATAGTTTGATTTATAAAAACCAAAAGATTTTAAAATACAACACATGCATAAAAAATAATGACTATACACATTTCCAGTAATCAAGATGATTAGGTTTTTACTGCAAGTCAAAATGCACTCAATAAGCTAAAAGTACAAAAGAGATAAATATATTTTACATTAATCATTACATGGATAACTAGGATGGCCCTGATTACAATATTTACAAAATCAATGAGTACTCTGTTTTCCAAAAAAATAAATGCTAAGAAGTATCTACACAACTTAAATTCAATAATGTACCCACTCATGATGTTTACTGTACACATTCATTGCTTATTTGAACCATTTAAACTTGAATGAATTTTTTTTCAAAATCAAACCACAGATATCAATCCAAAGTTAGGCTTGGTAGGTTAGGATAGAGCTCACCAAGTACCGATCTCCACATCGTAGCGTGTGAAATTCACGCATCATGACAGTTTTTTATTATATTTATTATTTATCCAGTTACCATCTATGGCATCCTAGGAAGAACCGGTAAGATGCAATAGGGTGCCTTCTGGCATCACTACATACTTAACAAGCTTTAGAGCAGCTCATGTATCCCATGAATCATGCAAATGTATAAATGTACATGCAAAAAATGAATAATTGCAATTCACGTTACTTATTGGCAACTTAATGCTATCACTAAAAAAATTACATTTAATACAGAATTTTTACACAGTTTTGTACTTCATGAACCACCAAATTATCATTTAAACAGTTTTTAAGATGAAAAATTAAATAAAATTGAATAATTTAATGATTCTTACGACATAATTTTCATAGATAATTCCCATTGCTTCATGGATGCCCTTCTTTAGGTTATTAAGCGGCATTATTTTGGCAAAACTTTCCAAGGAAATTCATATCTTCAATGGGAAGTCTGCCCAACATGGACAGAAAGTAAGGCAGCACACTTCGCAACCACTACATCATCCACTTCATTCCTATGTACACTCTTCTCTTGGAGACCCACTGGGGCATAACTTTTGACTTCCACATTGATACTTCTTCTATGACCATTTGAAATATTTTATCATGCACTTTTAGAAGTCCTTACATTGACTCCTCAATTATTTTCAGGATTTCAATGAGAGGGCACAGCTCCAACATCTTGTCAGATGGGTTCATTTTTTTATAGTATGAACAAAGAATAATTCTCAAAATATGTAGAAACCTATCTTGATGCTTCCTTTCATAGAGCATACCAATTTTCAAGCCTGAATCATTTCCTGACAGCTCACCTTTCCAGAAATGGGTATCAAACTGAAATAGTTATAAATTTCAGGAAAACTTGCTTTTTTTCCTATGTCCTCCTTGGGTCCGGATTGTTAGCAAAACGTGCACAGGTCACACCTCATTTGCTAGATGACTCATGACAAATATCAAATTAAATTTCAAAATTTCAACTGATGATTTCCTACAATAAGTAATCGGGCCCAGGAAATAGGTCAGAAGATCATCGTCTACCATTTTTGCGGATAATTTTTGTGATTTTAGTTTTCACTTCCTTCCAGGTTTGCCTCCTTGGCTAGAACAGAATGATCAACGTTGAATGTGATTCGTACAAAAGTTGCAACCAGAATTGTTATATGAAAATTTAATTGATCCCCAATATGGTCACTGCTTGAGAGAACAGTCTCAGCTCCTCCACTCAGATGCTGACCACAGAGAGAGCTTTTTGCAACTCCAGCCCTCGTCGTCTCCAGATGAATCTTCACTGGAGGAAATATGAATCTGGAGGAACATGAACATGCAATCCACAATGGCTTCATTATATTCTTGCTTTGGGCCAAAACTTCATTTTATTTAGAAGCTCTATTTCTCTAAATATACTACCTTGAACAAAAAGTTCCCGGAATAACCACCGTGTGGCGCTCCCATCGTTCCGATTTGAGTTCTGTTTTTTTTTGTTAAATTGGTACAACTGTTGTTGATATTACCTTTAAATCTTAGTGTCATAACTTGACATTTGCAAAAGTTATGTAGCCAAGAGTACATCTATCTCTGTGAGTGTTGGCGATTTTTTACAATTGCAGAAATGGATTTAAATTTGCAACAACGAACTTGTATTAAATTTTGCGTAAAAAACGGATTTAGTGGCGCACGGACGTTGGAAATGTTGGAAAAGTGTTTCGGCAACGATTCTCTAAAAAAACGGTCGTTTACCAGTAGCACGAGCGGTTCAGAAGTGGTCGTGAGTCAATCGAAGATGATGAACGCAGTGGCAGACCATCGACATCGAAAGTCGGTGAAAAAATTGATAAAGTAAAAGAAATGTTGGTCAATAACCGCAAATTAACCATCGGAGAAATAGCGGAGGACTTGAACATTGCCTATGGATCCGCCCAAGACATTGTGGTTAATGATTTGGGTTTCCGTCGTGTAGCAGCAAAGTTGGTGCCAAAAGACCTCAATTTCATGCAAAAAAGAGACCGTGTTGACATCGCAAAAGACATGATTTGCGAGGCTGAATCCGATCCCACATTCATCAAAAGGATCATTACTGGAGACGAGACGTGGGTTTATGAGTACGACACGCAATCCAGACATCAGGCAAGTGAATGGCGTTCACCAAATGAGCCGAGACCAAAAAAACCACGTCGTTTTCAGTCAAAAAAGAAGGCAATGCTGACGGTTTTCATGGATTACAACGGTGTAGTGCATCATGAATTTTTGCCAGAAGGCCAGACAGTAAACAAAGAGTATTATTTGGGCGTTATGAGACGTTTGCGTGAAGCAATTCGCCGAAAGAGACCAGAAATCGTCGCACAGTGCGTCGAGACCGTCGCACAGTGCTATCATTATTCATAATTTTTTGACGAAAAATGCAACAAATACCATCCAACAGCCACCGAATTCACCTGATTTGGCTCCCTGTGACTTCTTTCTGTTCAATCGAGTTAAAAAACCATTACGGGGAACGCGTTTTAGCAGCCGAGAGGAAGTAATGGAAAAATCGCAGGAAGCACTGATGGACATACCGAAAACCGAATATAAAAAATGTTTCGAGGATTGGATCAAGCGCTGGCATAAGTGTGTTGCAGTCGATGGGGATTACTTTGAAGGGGACAATATAGATTTAGATGAATAAACTTGTATTTTTAATTTTCTGAATAAATTCCGGGAACTTTTTGATCAAGGTAGTATGTATTTCCATATAGTGTCAGGTGGCACACAATTATAATTACAATCAAACTTGCCTTTTGGAAACAATATTAAGAAAAAATTCAATGCCAATCTATATCACAAAAAAATTACATCTCATTCACCACAGTTCTTAATCACTAATAAATTAAACTAAGCAGCTACATACAAGGATAATCAAGAAAATACTAAGTATTATTAAACACAGCCTAATATAATACCATTCATCAAAACCCATCCAAAACCATACACTGGCCAACAATATACCCTGTTTAAAATTACCCACCATCAAAAGAAAAACATTCAATCTGACTTTCCATGCTGTCTAAATCCCTTGCAGTCCAAAATAATACACAGTCATTGTAAATTTTATCATCCACTCCTTTGATCAGTGGCTGTCTTAAATTTTTTCTCTTACTCTAGTAACATTAGATGGGAAAACTCAAACAACTCTCCAGGTAGATGGTTTGATTCAACTATTTAAAAATGAAAACTTTTTCAATTTTTTATTTTAAAACCATGGTTGCCATTTCCCTTCAAAATTGGCTTTTCTATTTCTTCCCCATAAATATTTCCACGCTTTATTATTTTTAAATAATTTTTACCAAGACCTAACTAACTCCTTTTTCTTCTATTTTGCAAACTTTCCCATTTCAGACTACCCAAAATATCACTTAAACTATCTTTTCTTTTATGCCAGTGTATCTGGGTGCCTTTTGTCGCAATTCATCTTACTTTTTAACAAGTCCTACCTCATATGGGTACCATACTATCAACCAGTCATTTCAGGATAAACCAACTGGGACCTTATATGCTTCTCATTTTGATTCTACACATTTCCTTTCAAATTTCACATTTCCGATTAAAGGATTATAAATGTCTTCCTGGTCATACTATCCACTTGAATGTCACTCAAGTTCCCTCGTTAATTAAAAAATAACACTTAAATAACAATTATGTAACACTTAAATATTAGGTAAGCACCTAAGTATTATGTGAACACCTAAACATTTGCAATCACTGCAACTTGAGATTCCATTTCTCAAGGGTATAACATTGTAATGCATGTTCTTATCTTTGAAAAAAAATATGTGCATGCTCTTACTACCTTTAAGGCCCACATTATTTTCTATTACCCACTTGGAAAGGCAATCAATGTCATTTTGGAGTACCAAATGGTCATTTACTTGCTCTACCTGTCTGTAAATTGGAAAAATATATTGCCAAACCACTTTTCAAGAGTTAAATAAATGAAGAATCTCCACATACTTCACATTAAATACTAGGTTGTTCAGAAAAATTTATGCAAAACTGAAAAATTTTATTTTTGGTATAAAACATCCTTGTCAACATAATATCATTTAAGACTTATAGATTTCATTCTATACTGCTCAAGTTCATTGATCCCTTCCAAATAATGCAATTGTTCTGCCAAATAAAAATGTTTCTGCATTCACCTCATTTGAAAAAAATCTTTCTACAAACTATTTCTTCATATCCGAGAATGGGTAGTAGCTTGAGAGGGCTCAATCTGAAAGACGAGGATTGAGTCGAAGTCTTGACTCCCATCTTTTTCCACAACTGCAAAAGAGTGAGCTGGAGCATTTTTATGATAGAAAACAACTATGTCGTGGCCCAAATAAAGCTGTTTTTTTCACAGCTCGGTTTTTCAATTGTTTGCCTCGTTTTCATGTATTCAATGAAGGTTATTCATTACAGTCGCCATTATCTTTCCAGCTGAGTGAAGCCTTTGCCTTCATCGGTCCAGATTCCCTCAAGGCAACACTCTTCTTTGACTGTTTCTTGGTTTCGGGCATGTAGTGATGTATCCAGGTTTTGTCCACAGTGACAATATAATGTCCTAAATCCTGCAGATTTCACTGACACATCTATAAACCTGCCTTGAAATAAGTCACACCCACTTTTTATTTTAGGCCAACTGTGAGCAATCGCGGTGTCCATCTTGTATATATCTTTCTCGTGTCTAAATATTGATGCAAAGTAATATCTACCTGTTCACTTGAGATTCCTAGAGCATTAGCTATTAAAAATTCAACAAAGTGAATTCCCTGACAATTGTAACTAGTTCTGCAAGATTTTGGATTTTGTTTCATTAAAAATAATGAAAAATTGTTAATATTTTGGTGAATAGCCAAATAAGGTAGTTTTAAGAAAATTGATATTAAAAATCTAAAAAAGACAGAGAAATGTGATAAGGTTTCACAAAGCAAAAGAATGCTTTAGAAATTACTAACAATAAGGATAGATGCACAGTGATAAAAAAGAAATCAATTTTTAATTTCATACTCAATCTTTTAAATAGAGTTAGCCTTTTTTCATAATACTTACAGGTTGCACAGGCACAGTGCAAGTATTACTTTTAAGTTAGTTGCACAGGCCCCATTTGAAAAAAGAGAAACAACCAGAACTAGGAAAAATAACTCATGGATTTTGCACCAAAATGATGCACTACCATATACTCCACCACTTATGTATGAATTTATAGCAAAAATACACAATATAAAAAAAGGTCATGAGACTACAGCCACCAAACTAACCTGATGTGTGGCCAACATTTGGAGGCCATATAGGAGATAAAAACAAAATTAGAGTTAGCAGAAAGCATACCAAAAAGTATGTTCCACCAATGATTTGAGGATTGGATAAACTGCTGATGGTAATAGCAATAACTCGTATGGAACTTGCCACTTGTCTACATCACACAACATATGAATTTGAAGGTTTTATATTTAGTTTAACCCAGCTTTTGGAAATCTTCTTGACCAGCAGCTTTGAGGGAGACACTTGATTACATATCTCTGAACTAAGATGAAAGAATATGCCTTTTTACCTGAACATTTAATGACACAATGAACAGTTTTATTTAAAGGACTAATTTCAATGAAATACCTTAATTTTAATTACAAAAGCAATATTTTGTGGAAACAGTTCTTTTCATTGGATACGACATTCATAAGTTTTCTCAGTCTCATTTGTCTGTATGAAACAGTTTTCAAAAGCAAAGTCTTCATACAGCTTTCAAAAGGACAAATTATTGACACAACAAGGTGATTACACTGACCTGTAATTCCCGAATAATGAGATTCCTACTCTTGCCTTGCAGAACAACTTGGGCTTGAGAGACAAGTTCTTCAGGGACATAAGGAGCTGGCACAATGGGGCGTGAGCTCATGATCACACCAGCTGAGCCCCGTCCACCACGGATTGCATTTGATCTCATTATTCTGGCCCGTGTCCGTGTCAACTGTCGCCCTCCTGATCCACCACTGCCACTTCCTCCACCCCCTCCTCCTGAGCCCTTGCTGCCCCCAGCACCCCCACTTCCGCTACCGCCACTGCTGAAAATGTAGGGAAGGGCATTGGGCTATTTAAACTGTGCATTACCCATTTTTATCTATTAACCATGCATTGATACCCATTACACAACCTCAGAAGGGCACAAGCCACCCTTGCAGATAGACTTAATAAGGTGCAAAATCAGCTTGTCTCTTAAAAATGAACTCTGAACAAAAATAATAAAATATGTGCTGGTCATATATTGATAGCACTAATTTAAATTTTAGCACCAAGATAGTCAGTATACAGTCTTATACAACAGGTAGTTCACTGGATCGCCAAAAATATCGCTTCAATTTGCCCCCAGGGATGTGGCAGTATCCTTCTGATCATGACAGGAAGTGAAAAACAGGAGAAAGGTGGAATTTCTGGCACATTTCAATTTGAGAAAGGTAATATCAATGTCAAACAAAGATTCTCTCAAATCTTTTCTTTCCTTAACTTCTAGTTAAGCATAATCCCCTCCACTGCACGTTCAAGTAATGTTGCTATTTATATAACTTTCACAACAACAAAGTATCAAATATACATGCACAGTTTTTTTCAGATGATTGATTGTGAACCCATCTCCATTAACTACAACATTGAGATGGTGGAAGGGCTGGCACATTATGACAACTAAAATTGTTCCAGGTAGGGTTAACCATGGCAGACAAGTTTCAGAGTGAATGACATGAAAGTTATTTCACACTTCCCCAGTTAGGTGACAACAAAGCCATCTTACCCAAGAGGGTTGCGGCCATTTTGAGAGATCGTGTCTCATTAAAAACACAACTGAGGAAAGTAACAAGAAATCATCTAAATTATTTATCAAATGAGATAATAATGGATGCAAATGCAAAATTATTCTTTGCAACTATGGGACTTAGCCCACAGGGGCTAGTGTTGTGCTCAGAAGAGGGGTAGACAAGGATTCAGGATACCCATCACATGATACCATTGCACGATAATATAGGATACAGCAGAGAGAAGACACAGAAGATGACTTCAACTGCTAGAAAAAGGATATGGAAGCAGAATTATAGACATATTAAGGCTGTGTGGGGTTGAAAGAAAAGAGAGCAATTATAGCTACCATGTAATATTTAGTGTAGGGGAAGAGAGCCAGTATGGGGTAGCAGTATAAACAAAATGGCAAGAAGAAAAGTAGCATACAGAGTAGGTGACTGACAGGATATTATTCGTAAAAATAAAACCAAGTCCAATGAATTTGGTTCTTACCCAGTTTTACTGAGATGGTCAGAAAGATACATTACAGAGAGAAACTCAGAATGGAAGCAATGAGTTTAGGAATAAGAACTACAAAGAGCTAAATAATAGCCTTAGATGAGAGACTGATACAGCAAGAGAAGAGTGGTAAAAGATATGTGCAAGGCTGGGAATTAACAGTGATTGAACAACATCTGTCCTCCAAAAATACTAAAAATATTCCCTTTCACATTCCACTATTCATCTGTGACCACATTTCCATGATCTGCTAAATTTTTTCATTTCTCTTTCCAGTTTACTTTAAACTCCCCATAATGAAAAGAGAAACTTTATAATTCCACATAGATTTATTAGACGGACGACCCAGGTTTCAACAGCACATCATCATAAAGTTTCTCTTTTCATTATGTTAAGTCGATTCCATGAAGTCACGCCCGAGACAACGAATTGAACTCCCCACTTCCTCTCTTCCACAAATTTCTCCAAAGACTTCCCATTTTCCACTGAATTATCCAACACTTCTTTTTGGCCATTCCCTCAATTCAATCTACTTTATTCATTCCTCTTCACATACACACACCTTTCAAGTTAATAGCCTAAGCCCATTTTCTTTCCCCGAGATTTGGGTTTCATGATCCTAAAACTACACTCTACATGAAAATGTTTACTGAACTTTGCTTTTCATCCTCAATTATCCCAGTCATATACTCACTCTTCTCTTTCTACTTTAACATTTAACACACTTTTTACAAGGAATTTGAATGAAATTTTTTCCATATAATGAGTGCTTAAATGTGCAAATTATCTGAATTGAAATGCAAAGTTCACAGATGATGCGCTATCCCAACTTAGGAAAGGTTCACAGGCATTCATGAGGCTGTCAAATGGGACCTTTCCTAAGATGAAAACACAGGTGACATTTTATCATCATTGAACATCTATAAACATGGCTTGGTTAAATACCCAAGGCCTAACATAGCAGTTCAAAAAAATCAAACTGAGCAAAAGATTTTGTACCTATTCCAGTACAAACAGTGAATATTAAGTACTTAGAATATTTGTACACAATGCCACTAAAACCCAATACAAACTAGGAATCACAAGCAAATGGCAACTGTTTCAGTAACCAATAGGCAAATGCTCCGAAAAATTATGGATAAGGGAGATGACATTTGACAAGATATTTGGTCATTAACATACATGGTTTCAAATTGGTCGAGCGCCTGAATTCCTACACAGTGGGTGTATTCAGGAATCCAAAAGAGATGAATTTGACAAATTCAAGGTTTTAAATGACTTTAACATCAAACAATACTTGTTTACAGATTGAATCCATGCTTCTAATATTCGGTGTTTCTGGGGCCTACTTTGAAGTTTTTCAGAGCCCTTGGTACAATCCTACCCTGAGACGGTGAGAGACATTTCCCCATTTTAGCCAAATTCCCTTTTGGCAGTCTTACCTCAGGGTCAGGCCATTCAATGTCTATGGCCCTTATTCCCAATTCAATGCCCTTGGTTGCTACCTATCCTAGATGGCACAGGCCACGCCCTTTGTCAGTTGGGAACTGTGGACTACTACTTCTACAATCTTATCAAAGACACACTTTGTTTATTCCTCATTACTATCCTCTTTTAATTATGGCATTTACTCTCAGTCCGTGGCCAAGTTGGCCACCTATCCTGGTTAGTTCTGGCCACGCCCACTATAAGTTACTATGGCTAGCTTTTCACTCTTCACCTAGAGCTCCATGCCTGTTGCCTGATTTCTAGCTTTGCACCTGCAATCACATCTCTGGCTGTGCTCACACGTACACCACAGGAAACCATTTGAAGTGTAACGTGAAATAATAAATAACTTATAATGTTAACTCCATTGCTAGAAACTGACTATTATTATAAATGGCCCCTGAGTAACAGAGTAAGTACTAAAATTGTGAGTTAATAGATAATGAAATGAAATATATAAAATAGGGATATTTCTGGCATCATAAAGACACCACATTTACATAGTGACGGTTTCTAAATAGATTAAAAAACCATCTTACATTTTTTTTCATTGTTAGTTAATTTGATTATGAACAACAATGAGGTGTAGGTCGGTAATTATTTAGACCTACTTACAAATTCAAATTAATCTAATAATCAATAAAATGTTTTACATTCTTCCTACACACAAATACAGCCACCTCAGAATTGTTTAAATCAAATCAAAAACCCAATTATATTGTGATGTACACACAACTTCGCCTAATTCAGAAGGGAAAATTGTTCAAGTTTACGCAATCATACACCCAGTAGGATACCCGAAATTGTGACTAATGCAATATCAATTGCCCTTTACAACAATTTCAAAATTATAAGGGATATAATTGGCCCGGCTACCACCCATCACATGAATATTATACAAAAAAGGGGTGATGCTTAAACTGCACACTATCATGCAGAGGGATATAAACGACCCACGAGCGAATTCCATGACGGTACATGAAACAATTGACAAAAAAACTGCTTTTCGCCAATAATTAAAAAAAAATTACCGTCTCGGTACATAAAAGCACATTGTACCTGGTACAATAAGTACATAAAAGTGCCCTTACCTAGTAGAAACAATGAATACCTCTACCCACCTTTTGCTAGCATCGTTCTTTGAAAGATCAAGCCTATCAGAGATAATTGAAAAGGCCACTCTACATATTCGACCATCTTCGAGCAGAAGGGCGAAATGAGATGGACCAACTGCGCACTGCTTCACTGAAACTTTTAAATTTCCCAAAGCATTGGGAGTCACATATCCAAATCTATTGATTTTATCGGCAACTTCTTTAAGCCTGAAACGAAAAATAAAAACAAGTTAATTCTGCGTAGAAACAAGTTATCTGTTTTCTTTGAAAATACTACCAATGTACTAATTCGTAACATGCAATATCATGAATGCCTTCCAAGCATACGAACGTTAAGCAACAAAAACGGGTACATCCATTAGCCTTATATAGTGTTACAAAAAATTTCGATACCCCCTGAAATTAGCATTCACACTTTTCAAATAGGTATAAATGCAACACTCATGAATAATAACGGGTGAACGTTGACTAAGACCCCACTCTCCACCAATATTGAGTTTACCAATACTTCATTGCATTTGTTGTTCTCGAATGTACTATGGACGACCTAGCCCTACGTTAATGTTACCAAGTACCGATAAACTTCAATAGTCCCTAGAATCCCACATAAAAATATATTTAACTGGAATATTACAACAAATTCTTTAAGTTTATCTTCACGTTAGCACTTTTGAAAAGGCAAAATAAGTTATCACAAACTGTACGACAAATAGCGTAGAACATGGCAACATAGAAAATTATGTTTTACCTATCATTCAACTGGTCCTCAGTTCCAGGCAGAGGATGAACCACAAAATGTAAAGATGACATTGTATAATAATAACTCCAGTCACAGAGTAACTGGTTCAGCTGAACGGCTATCACTCGTTAATTTCATAATCATTTACAACAATTCCATCGCCATGTTCAGAGACAACGATGATCAAATAATACAGAGCCACCTGACGATCGTATCACGTACAACTGAAAAAGAAGCAAACGATAAAACGCGATATTAAGTATACGATCTCGAGAAAATATTCCCCTACAAGTAATTGTTCTTGTATGTTCTAATCGGAAAAACTAATATTTTTAGCATTTAAATAATAGAAATAGTCGATATAAGACTGCCGTAATAGAACTATGCAAATTATGTTTAAATAGGGGATGTTTCCACAACTAGATGATCCCCAAAAGAGAACTTGTGAATACGAATCCTCTGAAATGGATTAAATGTACTCTCAGAAATGAATGTGATCAATGATACCATTACCCAAATTGCTCAATGTGATCCCAACGCTTCGTTCTTGATTTCGATCAGCAAACAAACAATTCTCCTCTGGGAACAAACAAAGCTGATGGAGAGTGCGCACCACACTTGAGGGGTAGGGGAATGGGAAAGATGTCTGCTGAGGTATCAATTTAGTGTTATTGCGTCGGTTGTGTACGTATGTCGGATAATAACTGCTTCCGTTCATTTTTTCTCGAAAGAGAGGCTCTTATTTTAATAAAGGGAGTTTAATCTCCCAAGAGTGACGACCGTTTCTGAAAGGCGTAAATCAACAAACAATGAAGATACACTCGGACGAAGTGTTGTACCTATTTACTTTTTATATTTATTCGTTTGCATTCCTCGCCGTGCTAAGCGCTGCTTATAAATACAATTTATCGCCAGTAGAAAAACTTAATTAAACATGAGTGGAAGGCCTTTTCCACAGTACCATGTAAAGTACATTTCAATAACCACGTTACTTTCGTCGAGCCGGCTGTGCCTTAAATAATTACTGCAACAACTAACTGGCCGTGTGCTGGTTTGTAAGCTATCGCAATGACTATCCTATCAGATACAGACGTTTCTCCTAATATGAGTGATAATGAAAGACTGACTCCAGGAGAAAATGATAGACATACGTTGCCTGATCTGTTGGATGCCAACGGTTATCCTCATGATTTAGGGAAGGACCTAGGTAATGTTACAGTTGTTGGAAGGTGCACAAGAAGTCAGTCTGAGTCTGCTTTCCAGCAGCGACGGTACACAGCACGAGAGGTTCGTAGGATTAGGGAAAGGTTGTTACGTACACAACGCCGCCCCAACCCGCACGACCTCAGGAACTTTACTCGCCGTCAGCGTTTGGCTTTATTTTCTCTCGCATTGGTGGATTTTGTCAGTTTCTGTTCAATGTCAGTGATGGCACCATTTTTCCCTAAAGAGGTTTGTGGAATGTTACATAAATAGAAAAATGTGTATACATTCACACGTATATAAGCTGTTTATATTACTTGGTTAAAGGGTTTTATTTTTCGAAATTACGTTTGTAATAATTGTTTCAAATTTTCTACTCTACCCACATTCCAGGCAGCATTCAAAGGAATGACCAACACCACATCAGGTTTTGTGTTCAGCTTTTATGCATTGGTCATGTTTTTGTCGTCCCCATTATTTGGAAAATTGGTAAAAATCTTAAAAATAATCTCAGGTATTCACTACTCAGAGCTCATTAGCTTAAGGCTATTTCATTTTTTTTCAGATTCCCCAGGTTGGTGCGAGATTTCTTTTCATGTCCGGGATGTTTGTTGCCGGATGCTGCAATGTTCTTTTTGGGTAGGTGAAATACCGTAGCAGCCCTTTAAGAAAATCACCCTACAATTTTTAATCTCTTGATTTTTTTCTTTAAAGAGAAGCGACTCTCTCAGTATTTATAGTGGAACTTCCATACAGTGACCACTATAAGGAGGTATCTACTATCCTATCAGATATATACTATTGGAAATTCATATTTCTAATTGGAAAATAAAAATTCAAAATTGCTGTTGAATATTTAAAACTTAAATGTGGAACTTAAACACAGCCGAGATTTATTTGCAGTGTTTTTTGTCATATCATTGCCAAGATTGTCTAAGCAATGCCAGTATTTTAGCAATCTTGTCACATCAAGGTTTCTACGATACAATCCATTAATATCAACACAAACTTATCCTAGTCAGCTAAGAGTACATAACTTAAAGAATTTTTCATGTAGTTTCATTTTTACCATGCATCTACAAGGGCAATAGGAGAAGTGGTAGTTACATAATAGATTCAATATTGATATTTGGGTGGGGGAGATGGGTGAATAAATACCTTGGCCTAGTGTCCTAAGCTTAAGCAAGAAAATTTATTAATTTGAAACTTGCAATGAGATTTTCTTTCCAAACCAAAAGGTGTAATCTCTTTGTCTCCAGTAAAACCATCCAATGAACTCTCTGCCATATTCCTTTCCAAAGTCATTAACAGTAACCACAACCTCCTCTATTCTCATTTTCCATCTGACACTCTCACTATCCCCCCCCCCCATCAAAAGTAACTTTATACATTCTTCCCAAAATATTGTATATTGTCATCCTCCAAAATTCATACTAGTGCATATGATGAAAACTAGCATTTTGACTTTCATGCCACAGTGTGTGCTTTCACCAAAGGAATTGGTGGACATCTCATATGTTTACCATAAATAAATACTATTCCATGTATTTAGGTTCTCTATACTTAACTATACCTGTTAGAAGTCTGAAAATGCTTAATGTTTTTGGATGTACAAACTCTTTATTTTTTAAAGCTGGCCAAGAACAAATGTGAGAATTTTAAAAATCTCAGTCAAGGAATTTGAGAAAATTATTGCAACTTAAAATTTTCATTATTTTTACTGCCATCATATTTTATTATTTTCAGATAGTATTCCATTGTATGTCATTTGTTAGGAGCACCCAAAAAATTATTTTGACAAAATAATGTTTGTGTGTAATTTTTAATTAAGTCATGGTTTTCCTCATTAACATTTGGAAAACAATGGAAGAACTCCTTAATTAATACCATTAGTTTAGCAAATTACTCAAAGGAGTCAGTTAAAACTTTTAACTGGTACAGGATACTACCCAATAATATGATGATTATGCTTCTTGGATTGCATGGCATCAGCTTAATTTGTCTACCTTACTCTTATCACCCTGCCTTTACCACTACTTTATCATCACCAATGAAACTTGTAGTGTACAAATTACACATTAATCTAACACTTAAATTAAAATTTTTGCAAAATAAATTATGTAAACAAAAGAATTTATGATCATGCTTTAACGACCAGTTGTCAAATGTTATATCACCTTCATACATTCCACCAATCTATTCTTTATCGTCTGCTATTTAGTTTTTATCTTACCAATATGACACGGGATAGGTTACTTCAAGGACCTCAGAATCTATAAATATCCCAATAAGTGTTGTTTGAGATTAGTTAAAAAATATTTCATCATTAAAGGCCTTCTGCTGTGGTTGTCATATCCATGATTCTATCAGTGTAGCATATATTATGATGACTGAGTCTTCTGATAACCAATTCAAATATTTTGTATTGTTAATCCAGTGGTCATAGTATTAATTTTTTATTTTACATGCATTTACAACATATTCAAAAGCAGTAAACTTCAGCATTTTGATTAAAAATTAAGAATCCAAGAAAAATAAATTTTTTGATTCAGTAATAAAGAATGATTTCAGAAGACTTCAATAATTGTACCTGCTACTTAACCTAAATGTCTACATCTAAGGTGGTATATGTTTGCCTTACAACTGTTTATTTTTTGCTTGATTTAGTCCATGCTAAATGAATTATAAATGAGAATCAAACAAGATTCTCTCTTATCAAATCATATTCTTAATGATTAATCAAATACTCATTTTAAACATTTTCAGTTTCTTGGGCTTTATTGATGACAATTTGACATTTACTGTCTATTGTCTCCTGGTTCGTGGCACTGAGGCACTAGGAGCTGCAGCATATTCAACTGCAAGCTACACATTTGTAGCAGATATTTTTCCTGACAACATGGGATCTGTTATGGTGAGATTCCTTAACTCCTGTGTATGATGACCAGCTCAACTGATATTTTTTATATATTGATTCAGTCTATGCCTAATCTCTAGTATTAGTTGTGATTTTTATCTGTCATATTAATCACAGCCTACTGCCCTCAATTTCCCCTCACTGCTTGTTCTCCAAAAAATACCTTCTTTCATGACCCCACGATTCTTCTGTCGACAGTTCAGCCATAAAAAGGTCTGAAATTGTGTGTCAGAACTCATTTGATCATTCCATTGTCTTGTACCATTTCTCCTTGAATCAAATTAGGTGCTGAATAATTTGTGATTATTATAAGGTAATCTACCAGTTAAGGTAGGTTTTGGATGGACACAACTAACAAATATTTTGTGACTCCTAACTAAACACAATCCAGAAACCTACTTTACATCAAGTCTTTCTTCTCTGTGCACTTCCTTCCTCCCTTCATCCAACATCCCTATCCTGTTTCTACCCTTTCCTTTTTTACCTAATATTCTCCCCTCTATTACAGTTTTCAGCATCCCACTGCCGATCAATATGTCCTTCATTCATTTCTCCTGCCTCCTTTATTTATCCCAGCAAACCCCTCTCCTCACCCACCATCCCTAGTGCTTCCTCATTTGGTTTCCTTTTGGTCCATTTCACCTTCTTCATTCTTCTCCACACCCATATTTCAAAAGCCTCCAATATACTTCAATCCTCCTGTTCAGTGACCACGTTTCTATGCTACGCTCCATATAAAAGTTTTTACGAGTCTTTTCTTAACACCCTTACTCATCGTCCCCGTCATCAACTCCCTCCTCCTTGTGAAAGCCACTTTGCTTAGCGCAATTCTTCTCCTTACATCCATACTACTTTGACCTCGTTGGTCCAAAACACTCCCAAGATACGTGAATTGTTCTACTTGCTCAATTTTTCCCCACCTATTTTAATAGTTAGCTTAGCCTTTTTCTTTCTGGAAAATCGCATAACCTTTGTTTTATTAATATTGATTCTCATCCCATATCTATCGCACTGAACCTCCAATTCACTCAGCAATACTTGCAACCCCTTTGCTGACTGAGCAATTAATGCTTGGTCATCAGCAAACCTAACCGATTTCACGAATTCCCCTCTGACTTTCATCCCTACCTCCAGTTCTTCCCATGCCTCTTTAATCATTTCCTCCACATATACGTTGAACAGCACCAGTGACAATGGGCAACCCTGCCTTACCCCTTTTCCTAACACTGCCCATCCAGACTCTCCCTTCCCCACTCGCACCTGAGCAGTCTGAGACATGTACAGGTTGCGGATCAGTCTCCTGTCCCTCCAATCCATTCCTATTTTCTGCAATACACGCATTAATTTTTCCCAATTCACTCTATCAAATGCTTTTTCAAAATCTACAAAACAGGCAAAAACGTCCTGATTGTATTCTATATTCCTCTCGATTAGTGATCTCATTACTGCCATGGCATCATGCGTACCTCTTCCCTTCCTAAACCCAAACTGATCATCCCTTAAGTAATCATTTGCCTTATTCTCTATCCTTTTGTTGATGATCCTGAGAATAACTTTAGCTGTGTGGGATGTCAAACTTATTGTTCTGTAGTCCTCACATGTCCTTTACCTTTTTTGGAATAGGAACTAATGCTGACCTCGCAAAGTCTTCCGGCCAGATACCTTTCTCATAGATACTACGAAAAAGTTCATGTAAGGTCTTCCTCCCACATTTTCCTAAGCATTTCAGTAGTTCCACAGGAATGTTGTCTACCCCCACGGCCTTATTTGGTTTCATCTCCCTTAATTCCCTTTCTATCTCATCATCGAGTATGTCTGGACCTAAGCTATCTTCCCCTATGTCATGTTCTCCTTCTTTGTTCACAAAAAATACCGGGACCGTAAACTTGAATGGCACTAAATACTAATTTAAAAAAAACACCACACACACACACAAAATCGAAACAAATAATTGAAGAAATAAAATAATAATAATAAAAGAAATAAAAAATATTAAAACAAACTTTCAACCACTCAATCACTAGGGTGAGTTATGAAATAACTTTCATTCTCGTGAATCACATTCACACACACACTCGGGGTTTGCAAGGATCCCTTCTATGTCAGTGACCCGTCAATCACACAAATAAATGAAAATTATTAAAGGATGTAAAGAAACAAATCAACTTACGTGAATACACAGTCACTCAATCACTCAGGTATGCTCAAAAACATTGATCTTTGTGATTCACATATACTCACACGTTCAGGGTTTACCAGGATTCCTCCTAGGCCAGGGACCCGCCAGTCACACGAAAATAACTAAACGGAAAATAAGGGACTTCGGTAAAAACGCAATCACTCAATCACTCAGGTGCATCGGACCTTTGTGAAACGCACGCACTCACTCATTCAGGGTTTACAAGGATTCCTCCTGTGGCAGGGACCTGTCAGTCACACAAACAAAATTAAAGAACTAAAATTGTGGGTAGGTAAGTGCCTAAGAAAACCTGACATCAGGTGTTTTGCCTGCAAAGCAGGCCTCTTCAGAGAAGAATGAGAATTCCATTGGGGAGGTTTGAAAGAATGGCTCATTGGGAGGGAGAGGGGGTGTTGGGAAACCTCGTGATTGGACAACAGAGAGGGAGAATAGATGGTCCAATGGGTATTGTGGGTTCAGTGGACGTGGGGGAGGGAAAGGTGTTTTTTGTTTACATTGATTCACGACCGTAGTTACGTTCCTTGTATATTTAAATTCTCCTTCTATGTCTAACCTTGTTGGCCTAAGTTCTCTACCATACAATGTTTCTATATATTCCTTCCATCTCTCTGAGATCTTTTCTGTGTCAACTATTATCTTACCCCACTTATCTCTAACTGTTAGCACAGATCTTGCCTTCTTACATCCCAATAGTGATTTAACCTTGCTGTATAGCACACCAATTTCACCCTTCCTCTGCAAACCTTCCATATCCTCACCATGCTTCTTTTGCTTTATTTGTTGCCCATCTCAATTTATTATTTAACTAAATTTCAAGAAACTGTGGGAGATGCCGCAACTGTAACTTTTAACTGAGTCATCCACTACATGTGTATTTCAATGCAACAATTTCAGAGCATATAAATCATTCACCTTGACCAGGATCCTGGTCGAGGTGAATGGTTTTTATGCTCTGAAATTGTTGCATTGTATTATCTAACTATTTGTACTTCATTTTGCCTAACTCTGTGTTTACATTCCTCCATTTTCTTCTCTCATCCATCTTTGTAATCATCTCATCAGTGATCCATGGTTTCCTTGTCCTTTTCCCATTAACCATTCATATAGTGTCTTTTGCGGCTTTCAATATCCATTTCTTGATACATACCCATTTTTCTTTGATAGTACTCAGCTCTTTACCAGCATCCATGACGTTTTCAACAGCCTGCTGATACTCCTTCCTTGTCAATCCATTTAATGCTTCTACATTCCATTTCCTAACCTGCCGCCCCTGGTTTGTCTTTTTGAAACAGATGCTACATTTCATAATAACTAAATTGTGGTCAAAGTCCGCATCCACTCCCGGGAAGCTGTGCAAATTTATTACACTATTCCTAAACCTGTGCCTAACCAGAATATAATCTATCTGATACCTTTCTGAGTCACCTGGAATTTTCCATGTATATTTATGCCTTTTGTGGTGTCTAAAACATGTGTTGGTGATGACTAACCCGTGTGTCCTGCAGAACTCAATTGCTTTCTCCCCACGGCCATTCCTCGTGCCTAAACCTTGGTTCCCCACCTCATCACCATCTCTTCCTTTGCTTACCATCGCATTCCAATCCCCCATCACTATCAAATGTTTTCCTGCAGGAAAACACTTGATTATATCTTCTAATTCATAGTATATCCTATTGACTTCTTCCCCCTTATGGTTTCTTGGTGGCATGTATAAGTGAACAATGACCAAGTTTGTCTGTTGTACTAAATAAGTATCCCTTTATATGAAAAAAAATATTTCTTTGGTCAAATCAACTAACCTGCATTTTAATAATAGTGCTTACGTTGATATAAACAGAAGAAAATATTTGAGCCTACATTCGCAACAATAAGTCGGCATAGTCTAACTTATTCTTCTAATCATTGCAGAAAAATGTTAATGTGGTTTTGCAAGTTAAGTTTTTGTGATTTTTAAGCTCTGAAATTGTTGCAATGAAATGCATGTTAGTGGATGACTCCATTAAAAGTTACTGTTGCGGCATCTCCCGCAATTTCTTGAAATTTTTGTAAAACTATGAAAAAGCCTTAAGTGTGGTGATCATTATCATTCAGCTCATCACATAGAAACTGATATTTGTGTATGTTACTGTCATTATATATTGAGTTACTGCATTTGGGCTTAAATTGAACTGTTTTACAGCCCCTGAGCAAGCACACTAAGGTGTGTGCATATTTTATTTGGGTAAAAACCTGTGGAGCTGTATCTTCATGCCTGGAGTCTTCATGATGATGATGGAATGAACTCACCGACAAATAAAAGATTGCAAAGGTTCAACTTGAATAATCATGAAATCAAAGCATAATTAAGAAGTTAATTTAAACTCTAAAATTGCATGTGGGGTAGCTTATAGGCATATTTACCATTTATAAGTGTGTTTTCACTAGTGCCATGTGGCAATTTTATCTGTGTTCAAATTTATTCTTGAGTGAGTTATGTTCATAGAATTGGATTTACTTCTGCCTTGGCCCTTGATAAAAATTCTGGGAAGTTCATAACACATCAATTTTGTGTTTTTGTATGCTGTCCAGTGACCTAAATGTCATTTGCAGGGGATCCTTGAAACTTTTGTCGGACTTGGAATGAGTGTTGGTCCTGCATTGGGTGGGCTATTATATTCGGTAAGTTTTTATGTTCATGTGCTGTTGCCAGTCATGTTTGTTTAATCTGAGGGCATGCTTATGAAATATTCATTGTGAATTGCTGATTGAAATAGATTCTTATATTGAATGGGCTATTAAGTAGTTAATGAAAACTTGCTCACTAAGTACGTATTAGTCAATGGCATTTCATACAACGAAAATTGGACACTTACACTATAAATGCCCTCATTAAAAATCATAGGAGAACACTCAAGAAGATTATTTAGTTACTCATTGGTTGTGGTTGAATAGGTAAATAGGTTGTGACCTATACTAGTGCATATACTATTCACCATGGCCTAATCTAGTATGCAGAAAGTGAGTCTTGTAAACTGTTTACTGATTGCTGCCATAGTTCCAAACTAGAACTGATTTAGCTTTTAGATGAGAGAGATCCCTTCTACCCTCTGACCCTCCACTCAAAATAATATAGCAGGTGTTTATCTGGCTCCTGGATTCCTGGAATTACCCAGGTATTAATATTAGACATTAATTACCCCGATCCTCACATATTTTCATCCCCCCTCCGCTCCCAACACCTTCCATATTACATATTCCCACTCTTCTAAAAATTTCCCGCCTAACTCTTCCCCTCGAAAACCTATCACCGCCTTCCCATTCCATCCAGCATCCCCAGCCCCTTCTGTTTAAACCTTCTTCTCAGTTCCTTCCTTCTCTTCCTTAAGAAAGGTGGTATTGTCATGGAAAATTCAAAACATGCGAGTTTCTTTTCTTTTTCTGTGTTTCTGTTTTGGAAGAGTGTTGGACTACTGACCAGAGGGTCCAGATTCATTTCCCAGGCTAACCTCTCTGGGCACCATCAGCTCCATCCAAGCTGGATTTTTATCTTTCAAAAAAACAATTTACGCATGAACAATTGTCACCATACTTTTTAAAAATTATCAATAAAAACGTGTATTGCATGTGGAAAATTATGGAAATTGAAAAGTCAAAGTAAAATTCAATTATTTTATAAAAATATATCCAAATGTGATTTTTAAGACTTTCAGATAAGAAATAATACTGAAACATAGGTTTTTTATTAAGGGCACTATGATGTATTTCTATAAATGTCATTTAGTACATTTCCTATTATACTAATTATTATGTTTCTTAAAAAGTAACCTTAAATTCTTATTTTGTCATTGCTCAAATGGAGATCTTATAAACATAAGCATATATTGCTTAAAATGAGACAGGTATTTGATGAAATTCAAATACTTATCAATATTTGATAATATCTATAATGTTTGACATTATCCTCAGGATCAGCCGTGAGTCAATTGCATAGAATGAATATAGGTACTTGGCTCTAGTGTTTGAAAAACAGAGAATGGATATTCAGGCTTTAATAATCCATTGACCAAGCAATGCAATCAATCGATGAACTATCTCTCCATCCAATGGCTTATTGATCTAGTCTTATTACATGCCATGGATTATTGGATATTCTAATGGACAATAAATAAAATAAACAGTGGGGTGACAATTTTTCCTTGGAAAATTATATCAATTGTTGACTGAAGTCTGCTTGACTATGTGGGTGAAACTCCACATTTCTGCTGACATTTCGATGTACAAGCCATCTATTATCGTCAGGGCTGAACATTGTGATGGTTAATTTGTCTGATATCTGTACCCTGTGGCCTGGTGTCAGGTGCCATTCAAAACCTAACTCCATGGCTGGCTGCTTCCTCAGCACAGATTCCCTGTAATTGCTGAAAGAGTATCCAGAGTCTTGGTTGATGGTTTTCTCCTCAAGCCAGATTCCGATGGATTCCCTTGTCAGTCTTTTCCAAACCTTGAAAAAGACAACAGGATCCTCTTTCTTAACGTTTTCATCCACTGGAAGGAAGATGGAAGACTCAGGCATGGTGTCTACTCTAAGCCAATTCATATGGGCCTCTTAACTAAATGGATGAAGCCATCATCACCTTTCCAAAAGAAGGGTGGTCCTGTCCACGTTGATCCTCCAGACCAGAGAGCAATAGTCAACTTGGCAAGTCTTCCCCAGAAGCTAATATACCTGAAGAAGACTTTCTGTCAAAGTGACTACAGTGAGATATATCAGTGGCCCTACAAATGCCCTTCGACCGTTGTGATACCATCATGGATGCCAATGCCAAAAACCATTTGCCAAGTCTTTGCTGGTCTACCCTATTTTTCTATGGTTTCCTATAAAGTCTCAAGAATGTTGAAGAGATATGACATTGGCTTCTAATTTTGTCCCTGTTTGAAATTGAGAGACCAGCTCATAAAGAGTGAAGACTCCTGTGGTGGGATTGTGATCCCTGGAGTTAATCAGACACGTTGCAAATATGGCCGATGTGGGGGAGAGGCAAGAAGGATGATTGGCATGAGAACCAAAGAACATCAGAGATGCTTCAAACTTGGCCAGCCACACAAATCTACCATGGCTGAACATAGCAGTGGCCTTAAACATACCATCTGTTTGGATGAGACAAAATTTCTTTGTTGCATGGACAGATTTCGGGAAAGACTGACAAAAGAAACCATTGAAATCTGACTCGAGGAGAAAACCATCAGCTGAGACTTTGAATACTGTCTCACCAGCTCTTGGAAAACCATGCTGAGGAGTAACCAAGAGAATAGAAAAATGTGGGAACCAGTCAACCAATTGGATGGCACATAACACCAAGCCTCACTGTATATATAACAGCCGAATTGACAATCATTACAATCAGCTCTGATTACAATGGACAGCTCTTGCATCAACCTCAGAGGAAATGCAGAATTTGCCCAATGAACAGCACAAACAGACTTCACTAACAGCATATGCAGGGCAAGCATCAGGTCTTTCTCCATAGTGATTGTTATGAGATTTTTTCATAGTGAATTTCCATGCAAATTGTCTTCTCTCATTCGTTTATTAATGTACAAGTATGCTGATGGGACTGTATGGTTTTGGAGTGCTATTAATGTATTTCATGCAGACTTAATATTGAGAATTGAAGTTTTTTGTGCTAGAGAATGATATTTGTTTAAATTTATAAATATGTGTTTAAATATCAGCTTTAAATGTGCAAAAGGAAGATGTGTAACCATAAGGATTACACATCTTCCATTTTTTTATAGAATGGTGGAATGATGGTGTTTGAATATTTATGATGGATGAATCAAGTAAATTAGATATAGACAGAATGCATACCTTACATTAATCACCCATTTATCCTCACTAGCACAAATTACATGAGAGGATGGGAATTTTCACAAAAATAAGTGAAAAATACTGTTGAAAGAGTAATTATGTTAAATCTTAAGGTGGCACGTGATAGGTTTTTTCAGAGTTCTTCACTAATGATGTGGACCAAGACTGCAAGTGCCTCACAACTGTAAGCTGCCATATTGCTTACATAGTTTACTACTGGAATTGATGATTAACCCATAATGTATTTCATTATTTTGAAATTGATTGAATTGCTCTTGGAAGGCAATTAAATAACCTATATTTCACTAAGACAAGGGTTTCATTAATCAGGAGTAGAATTCATTGTTAATTAAACTAATGGGTATAGTGACTTGGTGCTCTAAATGAATCATATGCCGCTATGTGCATGTTATAAGAGTGGTTCAAACTGATAGCTCTTGAATTGGTAATAAGTTTGGTACAGAAAGTCAGCCAGAGAGCTTCTGGAAATCATGGCATTGAAGGTGGATCACATGTTTAATGAAACCTTGGTGTTGGTATGGCTAGTGGTGTATATTCTAATTAAGGGTAGATTTATTTATTTAACTGATGCATTATTTTTGAAAAGTGGAATTTTAATTCCCTGGGATTGGTCTTACAAAATTTTAATCCTAGAATATTTTTGATATGCTTATTTTAAATTAGCTAATACATTTTTCTTTGTATGCCAATGGTCTATGTTTTAGCTTGGGGGATTTGGTCTCCCATTCTATGTCCTCGGTGTTCTAATGGTGATCATTGTTCCTGTCAACTACTTTCTCTTGCCTCCTGGTGATGGTGAGTTTTTGCCCATTTTGCTTGCAATTCCTCATGTCAAAGCACTTGTAATGGTTCAATTTAGTTATTATCAGTGTTTGCTTTAAGGTGAAGTCAAATTTTATTCAAAAGTGGCATTTTTTTACATATTTTGCTTATTTTTACTTCATTAATTTATTCTCACAGTAGGTATCATGTAAGTATATCTTTTGAAAGTAGAATGCTATTTCATATGCTTTAGCATGTTTTTATTTTTTCCACTTTAGGTGACATGTGACTTGTGTTAATATGTATCTGTCTTCATCAGCAGATTTAAATGTATAGATTTATATCCTGAAGATCTCAATTGATCTTAAATAGTCTTTTGATTTCTTCATACATTGCCCACCATTTCTTTCATTTGTTTGTCATCTGCCTCTGTGGTATTCATCATTCTATGATCATTGTCAACATGAGGTTGTTGGGACACAAATAATCACATATTTTGGCTTTTCATTTGATAATTTTCAAGGTTTTTCATCTTTTCTTTCAAGGTCTACATTTTTGTCTATTTTTTCTCTGTTGTGACATCAGTCAAGCTTGAGAATGCTGATTGTTTCTCTGTGGATGCAAGCTGCTTAGCTTAATATATGTTTTACTGCTTTCATTTATTGTTTTATCACGTAAACCATGAACAAACAGCTTCAAGTCCCAGTCATTATTGTACTTCTTTCTTTACTCTTGTTTCTTCATCATTGTATTCCATATCTGATCACTTGCATCTTCTTCATGCCTTTCTAAATGGATCCTGTAATATTCTGATTCTCTCAAAATGGTCCAAACTTCATTAGTTGTACAGGTTTTGTTATCACTTTTAAATTCATTGTGTTCTCTTGTTCATTGCTCATTGTTCAACAACTATTATCCACTTCCTAGAATGGTATTTATTTCTAATAGACTGACTTTGGAAAAACATCTCCAGTTGTATTGAATTTTGATGAAATAATCATCACATTGTGTTGCAACACCTCATATTGTTGGAATCAAAACTGAGTTTTAAGAAATGAATATTTTTTTGGAGATTATGGACCTAAGTTACTGTCAAAACAGAATTTCGTTCCTGCCAGCATCTTCTGATGCTTTCTCAAATTCAACGATTATTACTAAAGTTAAGTGATCCTTTTGAATCCTCTTCAGTGGCATGAGGGATAGAGTGGCCTAATGTGTATCTGATTTTTGTAAAGTGAAAATGGTCTTCAGCTAAAAAAATTAACTTGCTTCGACATTTTAAATGAGCCTACATACATATGTTAAATTGATTTTTCTACCACATTTATCATCCCTCTTACTCTTTGGTATGGGAATGATTAAGTTGTCTGAATTTCCCCTCTAAGAATTCAGGTTTCATGGATCTTGATCGATATATAAAACTTAATTGCATCAAATTTTTCTTCCAGTATAGTTTGTGTGATTTTTGTATCTTATGCTTGCAATGAATTTTATCTCGCATATGCATATGTCCTTCAATTTATTTATTTCTCATTGTAATATTTTTTATGTTTCACTTTTATCATTTTACTATATTTTCATGTTGTCTAATTTTCATCTTGAACATTGGATAACAAAGTTTTCTTTTGAGTTCACTGGAGTGATTTCCTGCTGTTCAGTATGCTGATGGAACATTTTCTCTGTGAGGTTATACTTCTGTACACAATTTCTTCATCTATTTTATCCTAGATTATCTAGCTTTTCACATTATATGCTGCATATGTAAAGTATTTCCTTTAATGCATATTTGTTGTGTTATGTAAATGTAACCTGTTGTTAATTTAAAAAAAAATTGTTGATAAATGATTAGAGTTCATTGGTTACCAACTATTCAAAATTTTCACACTTTCATTAACATATAACTCATGGCAATTTCTGCTTATATGTGTGCATATTAAAACTACTGTGTGGCTTTCAGCATATTTCATAAAAATGTAGGGATTGGAATTTTTTATTTTGCAAGGATTCTGTATGCTTGCCTGATTTATAGGTTTGGACATGGAGGGTCGCAGTGGATCAATCATTGAGATGATGCGAGTTCCCTCCGTTATTGTTACCAGTTTTGTGATAGTTGTTGCCTCAAGCACCTGGGGTTTCCTCGACCCTACACTCGAACCACATCTTCGGCAGGTAAGAAGTAAAACTTATATTGTTGGGAAGTTGTTTACTTGCCATTGTGTATGAAAGATTTTATATATTATTGTGTTTTCATTCATGTATTCAAATTCTTATTAGGTCATATCAAAAACTTGCTGAGTGCATTAGGAAATCAGTGTAATAGGTGTAGGATGTGAATCAATGTAAGCCAAACCAAGGTTATGAGGTTTTTGATAAGGATGAAGGCTAATTCAAATGTTAAAATTGGAGTTCATAACCTGGAGCAAGTAGAACAGTTATATATCTGGGAAGTGTATTGGACTGAAATGGTCAAAGTGGTACACATTTAAGAAAAAGAGTTGTGTTAGGCAGTGAAGCTTCAACAATGAGGAGCGAATTGATGACAGAGAAGTCAAGTAAGTAGGATAAGGAAAAACTCATTAAAACTTTCGTACTAAGTGTGTTTCTGTGCCATTGTGAAACTTGGTCATTGAGGCAAGAAGATAGACATCGATTGGAGACTTTTGAGATGTGGGTGAGGAGAATGATAGAAAAGGTGAAATGGACAGAAAGGAAATCAAAATGAAGAAGTTTGTAGGTGTGGTAAGAGAGGAGAGGGGATTGTTGGGAGAAATCCAAAGAAGGCAGAAAAAATGAATGTAGAGGAGTTTGGGGTATCAGGTTCTGTCTTGTTAGATGAGGATAAAAAATGTGGTAGTGCACTGTCTGTTCCAATCTTAAAACCTACCTTAAAGTGGTAGACTACCATATAATAAAAGTTTTCAAGTTCTGAGTTTACTTGTTCTCATGTATTGATCAAGGTATTTCTACAAATATTTTATGTTCATGCTATTTTTCCCTCAGTTTCAGTTATCAGCTGAAGAAATTGGACTCATCTTCTTGCTATTTTCTGCTGTTTATGCTGTATCAAGCCCACTGTGGGGATGGCTAGCAGATCGTCTCAGCAATCATTGGTCCATGATGGCTTGGGGGCTAATAGCTTCAACTGTTGGGTTGCTTCTCTTAGGGCCATCGCCTTTCATTCCAGGCCTCAAAAGGTGCAACTGCTTATGAATGTTTGTGCATGTTAAATTTTCATGTATCAATTTATAAGAACGAATGGTGTAGTTGGTATGCTCCATGATGAACTTAGGGTTAGCGTTGTTTGAAAGAGTATTTTCATGTATTGCATTAGAAATTAATAGATAAGTATTTTTTACAGCATAGATCAAAATAACATTACTACAAGTAAGAGCTGTAAAATAGTAAAATGACTAACAGGGAGTCATAATGCTGGCTTTAAATTACTTGTGCTTAACTTTTAGGTTAAGTAACTGTAGTAAAAGTGTTTACAAAAGTTAGGAAAACCAATGCTAATTGTACAGGGTGCGGCGCTCAAATCTGGACAAATTTCAATTTGAATTCCCCCCATATGGTAGTTCCACTGGAGGTCACGATTGGCATTCTTGAAAGCCATGGGCATCTAGTAAACAGACATAACCTCAAAATGGCTGAGATGTTGTACACAAGTGCAGAGTACAATTGAAGAGCTGCTATAATGTTATCTAAAGTGTTCAAGCCGGGCATCATAGTTCAAAATAGCTCGATTCTTTGGGTATCCCAAATCAACTGTTTATGATATTGTGGCTAAGTATAATGCTTCGGAGAAGTCTGGGAAAAGTTTCCCTAACCCAGTGAGGAAATGCGTGTTTGCCCAGATTTAAGCACGGCACCCTGTATTGCAACCAAAGTCAGGTATCACTCTCTCAACTCATTCCACCAAACTCCATGTAATTATGAAAATGTATGCCAAAAATGAAAGGCAATTGGAAATTTTTGGTGAAATAAATATAAATATCATTGTGACTAAAAATACTAATGACCAATTACTATGGTAATATTAAAAAATTTGCTCTTATGAACCTGTGTTAGGATACATAAGTTGCATATTGCACTGGGTTGGCCATCTTATTCTTTTACATACTAGCCATTGAAATTTTTCTATAAGTTACTAAAGCCAATATTCATAGAAAATAATGAAAGGGAACTAAAATGAAAGAGATCTTACTGCAGTTCAAGAAGCAGTCATTTGATATACTCCAATGGAAGTAGTAGTAGCTGAAGGAAAATATACTGAGAGGCAAGATGTTAGTTGGTGTGGAAAATACTATTATGAAGAGATGTTTAAATTCTGCTCCGAAGATATTAGTTGTGCTAAGTTTGTGGGTTAAGCCATTGGATTGTAGTTCACTGATTTATCAGTGACAGATCAGTTAATGAAAACTGAAAACTATAGTTATATTTTCATTGGAAAATAATTTAATTTTCCCATGTCATTTTTAGCTCTGTCTGGTTGAATCTGGTGTCACTCTCAATTTTGGGGGTTGCTGTTGCCCTGACCCTTCTGCCGACATTTCAAGGAGTTCTGGACAATGCTATGTAAGTCATGTGGCATAGAGAATAATTCAGTCTCACAATTGGAGTAGTGTTCAAAAGTAATTCTTTTACATACAGTTTTCAAGACTATAGAATTTCACTGTCTAACAGTCAAGTTGTCCTGTGGGACATAATACTGCATTTGGAGAAGACGTGAAATAATTTAGTTTAAAAAGTTTCTTGCCAAATCATTTTATTTAAATTAGTTAGAATAGCTCTTGTCTATTGGCCAAAAGAGATGCGTTTGAGATTTTTTAATAAACTTGCTAAGTCTATAAAGATGGTAGTAGAGTCTCATCCTTGAAATATTCATTGAAAAAAATTCCTACTGAGAAAATTGTATTAATTAATTAGAGAGTATCTTAACGATGCTTTATTTGAGGGACCATTGTATATTTAATGGTTTGTATATGCATGTATATACATTTGAATTTTGATACTCATCTTATTCCTCATTTTAATGCTGACCTGGGATGAAAGCAATGATAATAACAATTGTTATTTTTCACACATTCAGTGGATTTTGGTAGACAAATTGACCCTAGTGATACTTTTGAAGCTTTCTCTGAAACATAACATTAAATTCAAGCTTTTTGGATATTTATGCGCTGAATTTTTTATCTCGTTTGCAGTGAAGGAGGGTGTAGGGAGGATTTGGGAACTTACAGCCTAGTTGCCGGAATATGGTCTTGCATGTACTCCTTGGGGTAAGTATTTATTTTTTTTCATTGACAAGTTGTGTAATGTTTTAGATATCTTAATCATTATGACCAAGCTACATAATGAGTTATAACTCTTGTTGAGATAGCTCTCAAATGGTTATCTCTCCCTATCTCAAATCTTTCAACAAAATTACTGATAAAAACCTTGTCTTTGAGTTATTTCACTGATTTGGGGGCTCTATTTCATTCTGTTCTAGTCAGGTGCTGGAAAATCTCAATGAGTTATATTTACCTGATGTCATATTGAATAACTGGCACTCATTTCATGAGTTATTTGAAGTCAGGGAACTCACTTGAGACAGTGAGTGACATTGCAAATGTAAAGTAAGCATTATTGAAATTAAGGAATGGTAAATTATTGTGTTAATGAAGAATATGGGTGCTAACCATAAAACTTATATTTGAGGATTCACAGAAATAATAATAATGATGATTTAAAAAATTATTTGACTGCACATTTGCTAAATATTGCTCAAATTTGGATGTGTTCTCTTTCTGACTATAGTCCTATTCTTTAAGTGAAGAAATAAAGTTTCCTAAATTATCTATACCATAAAAAAAACCATAAACACAATAATCAACCCGAAGGTCGGTTTAGTAGGTGATGGTAGAGCTCACCCATGTACCAAGCCCGACGGCGTGTGAATATTCACACATCAGGGTAGGGGGGCCAGTTCTTTCAGCCAGCCTTTCCCTGTGCCGGTTATGGTTTCCCAGAAAGATCTGGTACCCGAAAAATCAACTAGCTTGGGTGGAGCTGCAAGTGCCCAAAGTGCCTTGCCCAGGAATCGAACCCGGGACCCTCCGGTCAGTAGTCCAACGCTCTACCCCCTAGACCACTGCGACTCACATTATACTTTATCTATATCTATTTTATCTATACATAAGTGTGATAATTCTAATCGTTTAATCAATTTCATTGCTATTTACAGTGAAGTGATTGGTCCCCTCTGTGGAGGAGTGCTCGTTGAGCATTATGGTTTTCCTCTCTGTTCATCTATAATGGCAGCCATGACATTTCTCCTGGTGAGTACTTATTGCTCTCTACACTTACACATAGAAACATGCTAGACCAGACACAGTTAATCTTATCTAAGTATATGTATTTGTTCGCTTTAAAGAGTGTGAAATTATGGCTTGGTTCTTGGAGATATGATTTTCAAATGTGGGGATTGCATTAATAACTTCTTTCTTTCCTTTGTGCCACAATCGCTAATTGATTCCTTGTCCTAAGAATTACATTAGGGCGGATGACCATTCAGGCATTTGTTAGTAGGAGGTGTGAAGCATGTATTTCCTGAGTGATAAACGAATGATGAGGTCTCAGGCGTGATGTGGTGGAAGCGTAACATATTAAAACAACAGGTATTGCAATTTTCCACTCGATATTTTATTTCGACACTACCGGTTTCGATGTTTTCACATCATCATCAGGTGTGCTCACACACACACCTGATGATGATGTGAAAACATCGAAACCGGTAGTGTCGAAATAAAATATCGAGTGGAAAATTGCAATACCTGTGGTTTTAACTGAGTGATAAAGTTAGGGGAATAGTCCGATGATATGGAAGACATTTGTGGAGGTGTTCTAGGGTTTGTTTGAAAATGTGTGCACTCACTACTGTTGAGCAGAATGTCACTTGCTGGAGGGGGAAGGCCATTGGAGGGATGAGGAGAGACTTAGATGGGAAGGCTTAAGTGCCTCTTGAGACCATGGTTCTTCTCAAGAGGCAATATTACTTTCTCCTGCAGCCCATTGTTCTATCTGCTGTCCTTCAAAATAGACTTTGTGTAGACTTTTGAAAATAGAGCATTTGTATACGAACTTGGAATAGATTCACATCTACTACATATGCTCTAATCTGCTTTATCCTGCAAAATCACAGTTTTTTTTCATATACACTTCTGCATGGAATGTCTGAAAAAAGGAATATTAAAATTGGTCCCTCAGTTCATACAGTATTCAATATAAGATGTAATTCATCTGAATTCCCATCTGTAACAACAAGATATTATGCTAAAATGTAGAATAATATTCCATCTAACACATCAAGATGTCCAAGAAAAGTCATGGAGACAGCAAAAATATTTTTATGGTTTAAACTGGTACATGTTTTCATTTTAGTGGAATGAATGATGGCATATCCCAGCAGTTTGCCACTGATCTGCCTCCTATGTTAGTTGCCGCATTGCATATTAGAAATAACTTTGAGGAGCCAGAAAATAATATCAAAGATTTCTCGACTTACTTTTTGGACAAATTGAGTAGTTTCAGGTATGATGTGGTGGAATTCGAACATAATAAAGAAAAGATAGTAGCAAGATAGTAACTGTTTTGTTCCCCCCCACCCATCCCTGATATGTGTACTAAGTGTAAGGACTTCACTCCTTCCCTGCCTATTCTCGGGACTGTAAACCTTTGGCCTGGGCCCCAACCTAGCTTACACCCCCTCTTCCCTGCTGATGTGATTAAAGATGGCTGCTAATCAACCAAGTGGTCTTCAGAAACTTTATGACAGCTCTCTGTAAAACTTTGTATTTCATACTCCTATGTCAACATTTCTCTTTTCCAGTAACTCCCAATACCTTCCGCCCTAGCTTCCTGACACCATTCCTACTGCCTGTATGTTATTGGTGATTCACCAATGTGGATGCCTGAGACTTTGTGTACTCTTTCTTCAACATGTTTCAAACTTTGTACTTTGAATCCTATTGGTTAGTTGGCCAACCCCCTCTCCTCCATCCCTCCTTCCCTTCCGCATCCACACCCTCCCCCTCCTAGAATGCAAAAATGCATATAAGACGGAACTTGAATTCATTTTGTCACGTGAAGATGATGTAATACATCAAAACCGGGTCTTGCTATTAAACTGGTCTGGTGGAAAATTGTTACAATATTTTCTTTATTACTTTTTAGAAGTATGTTATAAGTATAAAAACAATTGTCTTCCTGCATATTTTATTAGCTACCAATAATGTTTATAGTAGGCCTGGAAAATAGCATAGCTTAATAAATGTGTGCCAAGGGAATCCTTCAAGACTTCTCTTGACAGCCCATTATTCTATTCAACTGAAGGATAAAGTCAGCGTGAGCTGTATTTATTGAAATACAATGATGTGTATATGGCCAATTATCACTTAGTTTCCCATCAGATGTAGAAAATATTGTAAAAGTTACAAGTGGTAGTTTAAAACATACACCTATGGAAACAGATTTATATGTGTGCATGTCCATAAAGTATGGTGTATTAAAAAAAACTTATGCACAAAATACCAGTGAGCAGATATTTTCCTTCCTTTGGACTTGCCCTAATGGGATACAAAGAGAAAGCTTGCCAATATTTTTTGAAGTCCTTGGGTCAATAGCTGAAATATTAAGCTTTCATACATTCAGAGACTCAAGCATCAAAAATCCTTACTCAGATAATTAGCCGAAGAATAGAAGGAAACCTCTCAGAAAACCAATTCGGTTTCAGGAAAAACCGAGGTGCAAGAGAGGCAATTCTCAGCTTGAGAGTTCTGGCAGGAAAAATCAGACAGGTAAATTAGCCATTTTACGTGGCATTCGTGGACTTGGAGAAGGCCTTCGACAATGTCGAATGGAACAAGATGTTCAAGATACTAGAAGCACTTGGACTGGATTACTACGACAGAACAATTATCCATAACCTATACAAGAATCAGGTTACAAGTATGCAAAAAAAAATGGGAGAAAAATAGAAGCCAAAATAAACAAAGGAGTAAGACAAGGATGTAACCTCTCCCCAGCAATATTCAACGTATACCTGGAAGATGCAATAAAAGAAACTCAAGAATTGGGTATCAAAGGAGTAAATGGAGAAGAAATCAACATGCTCCGGTTTGCAGATGACATTACAGTAATCGTGGAAACGCGAGAGGACCTGCAAGCAACTCTTAAGTGCTATGGATCAAGTGCTGGTGGAATATAATATGATTGTCAACAAGAAGAAGAAGCTGAATGCAGATATCACAATTCGAGGGTTGAAACTAGAGCAAGTGGAATCCTTCATCTACCTGGGCAGCAGCATAACATAGGATGGAAGAAGCTTGACCGACATCAAGCAAAGAATAGCCCATGCTAAGAAGGCGTTCATGAAGAAGAGGCAATTACTAAGTTCAAAGAACGTAAGGCTGGAAACAAGGAAACAATTCGTCAAGACTTTCATGTGGAGCATGGTGCTCTATGGTTCCGAGACTTGGAACATTGGAAAAGTGGATCACTGAATAATAGAAGCCTTTGAAACATGGTGCTGGAGGAGAATGCTGAAGATTAAATGTACAGACAAAGGAATGAGGAAGTATATAGAAGAGTAGAAGAGGATAGAACCATGTGGAGAACTCTACGGCAAAGAAGAAATAGATGGATTGGACACGCATTGAGGCCCAATGGATTGATTAGGAATATAATAGAAGGAAAGATCACACAAGGAAGACCAAGAGACATGTACATAGGACAAATTAAGAATGACGTAAAACAGAAAAGGTATCAAGGAATGAGGGAATTGACATTAAATAGAGGTGAATGGAGGGCTGCAATAAACCAATCCTAGGATTGAAATACTGATGATGATGATACATTCAGATTTACATTTCATATGGAGCTTATAGCATCATAATCATAAGGAAAGGAGTAATTGTAATGCTAAAAAAATTATGCAATTATGTTGGTAATAAAATTCATATGCATGCCACTAATGAATCTTAATGTGTTGGTTTTCCTTAGGCATTGGTTACAATACTGTACCATTCCCTCAAATGCGAGTCCTCAGCTGTGAAGCCAGTTCTTGACACCCATGAAACAGAGAGCTATCTGAGTGGTGGGATTGGAGGTGATGATGCTGAGAAGGGTGATCCGGCAGCTACAGGGCATGCCAACAGTGATGAAAAGGAACCATTGTTGGGTAATACTAGGAGTAGTGCTGCTATGAAGAGTGTCAATGGCTACAGCAAGTATGGCTCGGAGGTAGAGGCTTCACATTCAGCTCCAACTCTTACAGTTACGGCTGCTGTAGAGGGAAATGGCTGTTTATAATCTGTTGCAAAGCCAGAAGTTACCAGATCCATAGTTCAATGGCAATTAAGAGCTTATACATTCAGAGCTCTCGGTTTTCATGAAAAAAGAGACAGCTCTCTTGGTAAGACTGGTTTAGGTTATGAGAATGGTTCATTAAAATTTTTTTATGCTTGCATGATGTTGTGTTAACTTTTTGGGTGCATGGGTAGTTGTGAAGGTAGATGTATGCAAAGGAGCACTTGTGCATTGTCACAATGTGTTTTCTGTGAAAACTAGAACTATTTCGGGTTGTGATTAGTTGATTAAAAAAACAAGTTGACATGCAATATGCCTCCAGAGTGAATTTTTTTTGTGTATCTCAGATTTAAGTTCTCTGCTATGTACCTATCTAATGTTGGAGTTAGGCTATTATATTTACCTTGGAGATGCATATTTAATCCAGGAATCAGATCTGTATTAGAACACAGTATGAAACAATCATTATTTGAATAAATTCAAAGACACCAGCTACCTACATATACTCAAACTATATTGATACTGTTTCTCTCATTGGCATTTTCAGTGTTTCATCCATAGTTTTCTCAGTAGTATAATTCCAATACTTAATGACGATAGTGATAGGAAGCATCAAATTTACTTCATAATAATTGACAAAATGAATATAAGTATAGGGAATGCAGAATCAGTCCATGCAAAACTTTTCAGATTAAATTATTGTGGAATTATATACAGAGGTAATGAAAGTTGATAAATTCCATTCACATATATATATATATGTATATATATATATATATATATATATATATATATATATATATATATATATATATATATATATATATATATATATATATATATATATATATATATATATATATATAAACTATTGAACAAAATACTGGAAAAATGTAAGTCTAGAACTTGCCATTTAGAATGAATTGGAGGGTATCATGCAGTTCAGTACAAGTTATGAGTAGGTACTCTCCATTGCTGGAGCTCTGTGATGGTTAGTGTGTCGGTCTTGTTTGGCCAGCTAACTGTTAAATTTTGGTTGTACATGTCAGCATATTCTGTGGGGAAGCCATTTCATTAAGAAATGAGTTCATATTCACATGCATGACTGAATCCAGTTTGAATAATTTAGTATTATACGTAATCCACAACACTGGCTTCTTAGCAGTTGAAACACCTTTTACGAGATCATTGAGGATTTTCTTTGAGACTTCATGAAATATGTTTATTTATATTTTGTTCCTACCCTTGGGGTAAAGTGATTTGATGAAGTTTGAATTTATCGTGACATTTTTAGAATCAAACTCTTTTTGTATGAAGCTTGACCAAAGTTACGACTGTTGTCAGTGCTCCTTCAAATTAAATGTTGATCTCTTCCTAAGTCTGCATACTGTAAAGGTATTCTCACCAAGGTGTCTAAAAGTACAACTTGAAGTTTGTACTCCTTCACTTAAGATATTAACAATGGATTTCGTTTTAATCATGTCTGTACTCAGTGCCTGTGATCTACCTTAGTAGTCTAGTTGAGGAAGAAGTTTGGCTTCCATGGATTTCTACAGATTTATCAGCATAGTTTGCTCATTTATGTGTCTCATTTTTTTAGTCTTTTCTTTATTTAAGATAATATTGTGTTGGAGGGAAATGTTATCATTATGGTTAATGGGACTAAGTATTGAAAGGTGGATTGGATAGTGTAAAAGGTTTTATTAGTAAAGCAAAAAAATTTGTAAGCAAACAATGTATGACAATATAGTCTTAGCACATAGTAGTCTTTGGTGCAAATGGCAAGCGAACCATTTGCAATCAATAATATTTTAAGTACATTTTTGATTACACTTTTCAGGCAAAGCACCTGGAGGTAAAAAAAATGTTGCTTCTGTATCGACTTTGTAATGAATAGCCACTTTCATACTACATAAATAGTAGTTATGAAGTATATTTTCACTTTCCTTGTAAAAGTAAGAGATACATAAGATAATAAGATAGTGTCATGCTGTCCACATTGACTTTGGTTTAATGGAATGATAAACTATAAAAGCAGGGTTGTAACCCTCCCCCCCCTCTACCAGAAACTCAAATTGCATCCTTGCTTGCTATATTTTGGACTACGGCTTGAATCTCATTCACTTAGCCCCTTAAATTAGCTGAGAAAATAGCAAAATCTCTGCTTCTGAATCTTGATTACAATTTTTAACTATATAATTCACTATTAGGTTGTTTCAAATCAATTTACATAATGAATCATATAAAAGATCAGAGTTCACATGAGTCCTGTTCCATGTTTGGCACAGAACCCAGACTTTTGTGGTATGATGTATACAAAACCTTTTGTAATGACTTAAAATGTTGCTTCAAGATGTCCTTGATTTGTGTCCATATTCAAATCAAATTTGTGCACAAGAGGCTCCCACTATGGGCATTTATACAGAAGGGTGTAAGGGAATATACCTCTTTAGCCTTTGGAAATATGTAGCCTATTTCCAAACTAATATTTTTGTGATTGGCTCATTATTTGTTATAGTTCACCCCTTTCTTACTTTCATTGAGAATATACTTTGACATATTAGAAGAAAAATCTATTCGAATCAAAAGAGTAAATCGGTTATTGAGAATATGTTGTTCCCAAGAGTGATAACAGAAGTTCCCCTTGCAAGTCTTGGTGTGTGGAACCTAATTATTCCCAGTTGACATTTTGAAATAATTGTTTTCTTACATCTCAATAAATGTTTGTTTTTCATATGGCATCAAATTTTCCTAGTAATAAAAAAGTGCATAAATTCTATAGTCAGCAATTCATTGCTCATACTTAGAAACAATTTCCCTTATGGAATATTACAGTCATAACTACCGAAAGTAAATGATTGTTTTCTTTCTTTCCTCAGTCGATGGCCATTATTATTGAAATATTATTTTTTTAAAGTAAAGATTTGCAAACACTGTTATTCAATTTTAGTCAAAATTAAGCACGATGGCAGGAGAGGAACTAAATCGAATCACATTAGCATAGGTAGCTTCTTCGAAGTGTTGAGATGTCCTAATGGGAGGCCTTGAGTGCAAATTTGAAGATCATTTCATTCATTTTGGCATCATTGCCATATTCAATTTGAAAACCAAATCAAGGTAGCTGTTTGATGATAAAACTTTCCCTGTAATGAATACCCTATGTATGATTTCCTGTATTCATGCTGTTGACTGTGATATTGCACATGGATTTTCTGTTTGATGTGTTATGAATTTGTTGAAAGTTAAAATGTATGCCTGAATAATATTTTGAAAAGGTTTAATGAGTCCACATAGATGTTCGAACCCTTCCCTAAGTATGAAATCCATATTTTTTGAAAACTGTTGATTTTTCAATGACATGTATTGCTGCAATGAAGCAGTAAGTTAGTAAAACTATTATATCTTGGAAGACAGTGCATGGTTGTTAGGCTTTCCTCTAAATTTTTGTTAAGGGGAAATTTAATAATCCTACAACAGATTCTCAAGTTTGAAACTTATCTCAATTAAAATAGGAAGGATATAAAGACCCCTTACTTTGAATTTTTCTCTTCTTATTAACTTGTTTGAGTGATGTCTTAACCATTGTCATTCTAATGGTACTCTAATTTATCATTTCAAACAATTTCAGATATTTCTAAAGAAACTTGTGCCCTCTGTACAAACAGCAAACCCACTGTCATACTATATGTATAGCAGGTAACAAAGGTTATTTGCATGCATATAAACACATCTCATTTCTATTATCAAGCCTTGGTGCTTTAAATAATAATGTTACTGTAATAGAAATTAAAAAAATATATACTCATACAAAAAAGATGGGAACTTGGTTTTACTTTTTCCTTTATTACACATGCTCCTGCAGTATGTTTGTATAAATACCCAAAATTTTAACTAATTATTATACTGGCTGCTTGATTTAAGACTGGCCATCACTAGCAATACCACACACAAGGACAGTTGTTATTACATCTACAAAAATAAAGACTACACACCAACAAGTATCATTGAGGCAAAAAATTACCTCCAAGATTGGCTGAGTCTTTAGATTTCAGCAGAGAAAACACACAAGTTACAAATCTCTTAATAAAGTGTACAGAGAAGTCTCCCTTGCCAAAAATAGTTATAAAAAACCACTTCCATATTTTCTTCTAGTCTCCAATCTTTGGGATTTGGCACACTGAATATAAAATAGAGTGCATAACATATGCTGAAAATATTGACCTATGTACATAGCAGAAAGTGACTACTTCCTCAAAAAATGTCAGAGAACTTGTAAAGATGCTGTAGTTAAGGGAATAAGATCATCACCCACTCCTTGCTTGAACCACAGCAAATCACATAATTCTATTTATGTAATATTACTTTGATTTTATAGCTCAGCCAAATACAACAACAACAGTTAGAGGAACTAGACCCGTAAAAGTACCCACTGTATTTTTCCACATTGGAATGAGATTTTTTACTAATGCCATGAATTGGTCCCACAGATCAACACATTAAATGGCCCTAGGAAGATGGTTTTGTGAATTCCGTACATGTCCATCCTGAATCCAACAAAGTCTCCCCAGCCATGGAATTGAAATCAACACTTTGTACACCATAAGCACTGAGTGTTAACACAGCCGTTTCAGCAGCTTATGATAGTTTAATATTCTATCACCTGCATATCCTGAGGTCTTTCTGCTTGATGCAAGTTTTTCCTACAGTCTTTAGAAATACTGAAAGTCACTGAACATCTCCTTATTTCATCATCATGCGCTAACGTGAATAAATTGTCTTTGCAATAACCCTGACTAGGTGAGAGTGCATAAAGGGGAACCATAAAACACATGCTTCGACTCATCGACTGTTAACATTAAGAAGGCAAAATACCCAAAGGAGGAAATTTCAGCGATGGTCAACAAGGATGGCAACGATATCTGAAACCAAATTACATATTTTTCAAGGTGATTATAATTTGTGTTACTCCTCCACTTTCTCAAAGATACTGAGACAGCTTTTTGGGACTTGGCTCTTGACACATTTTCCACAAAGAACTAGTGAATTAGCTTTCACAAAAAATCTTTTGATACACAAGAATGAAAACTTCAATGCTTCGGACACCACTAGGTAAGGAAATAACTAAAAATAACATCAAAAGAAAAATTGCACATAACTAACAGCCTTTCCAAATTATGATAACTTTAGATAATGTAGTAAAATTAAAGACACTATACATATGAAAATATTTTCCTTCTATGCCGATAGACATTTATGATATATTTGTGTAAATGTTCAAATAAAGTGACTAGAAGTGTGGCATATCCCAACTTGTGGGGCAAGTATTCAATTGGAAAGAACAGCAATATTTTTTTTCGATTATGCTGTTAATGGATCAAGTCCTGTGATTTTACAGACACCTTCAAAATAAATAGTTCATGTGAGTAGCAAAGCAATCTCATGCCACCACCAAATAAGCAATTTTTTTGTCAATCAGAAAACTCATCTGCATGTTAAGAATGAGATGAGCGAGCAATGTGGAGGAAGAAGGACACCTTATCATTAGTTTCCTGACCACACATGTTGCACTTGAATGGGTCCTGGTAACCGTGATAACCCATGTGCATCGTGTACAGCACGACATCACGGAATGCAATGTCACAATAGGGGCAGTGGTAATCTTCCTTGTCCTCCTTGTTCCTTGGGACCTTTGCTGCCTTTGGTTCCTCAGGAGTGGTCATTGCCTTCCTCCTCTTGGAGGTAGAGTCCAACGAAGTCTCCTCTTCGTCGTTGTCTGAGTGACGAGAGTGCCTCTCCTCATCATCCTCTCCTGAACTGCATCCATCACCCTCCTCCTCACCCCTTTGCAAGTTCCTTGAGATACGCTCCAGCTTGAATGCTCGTCCTTTCCGACGGCTGCTACCTCCACTGGCAGCACCCTTCTGCTCTCCCAAGTGATACTCTGACTGGAGCCTTGGGATCGACTCTTTGGTCAAGTCCAGGGGCACACCACCATTGGGCACCCTTCGGCTCTCCCCTCTCCCCTCATCGCCACCGGACGGAGTCACGGTGGCCATCACCTCCCCTCCTTCCTCCTCCCCACCGACCATTGCCGCTGATGGAGACCCTGATGACCTTGGCAGTTGGGCCTGTTGCCCTACCGCCTCCTGGTTCATCCATGGTCTCTGGATCGATTGTGGGGAGGCGGGGCGACGGACGGTAGGGTTCTGCTGAAGCACAACGCCCCCATTGCTCGCCTGCTGAAAGTGTGGGTGCTGCATCTGCTGCTGGACATGAGCGTGCCACTGAGCCTGGAGTTGTGGCAGAACAGGACCCCTGAAGGTACCAATCTGGGGGACGACTGCGGTCAGCATCCGGGCGAGGTATTCCTTAAGCCCAGCATCTGCCGCCTGTGCTGGAACAAACCCGTTACTCATCATAAGGGACGGCTGGTGCTGCTGTTGTTGTTGTTGGTGGTGGTGGTGATGTGGGTTGACGGGCAGGGCCTTATTTGTCCCCGCCTCGGCCCCCGATTCCCTGTTGCCCACGTCCCCGTTGGCGGCGTGCATCATCATATGTTCCGCGAACGCCTCTCTGCTGGTCGAGGCGAATTCGCACAGCGTACACTTGACAGGTCGGTTGCTGGTGACGCACAGCTGACTCCCTGCCTTCTTCGCCTGCCCTTCTGGGTGATCCTCCCTGGTGGTGGGCAACCACTGGTCCTCCCCCTCCGCCCTTGGCTGCAGCACCCTCGGAAGAATGGGCCTTGAGGTCTGAGGCGTGCTGTATGCGGACGAGGGAGCGGTGGAAGCGGGGCCGAAGTAACTCCCGTTGGCGTACGAGGGCGACTGCGATGATGGGTAGACCACCATCGCCTGGAAGGGGTGCCCTGAGGAAGACACGGTGGTGGTGACGGTGTTACTGATCGTTGGTGCAACCGCCGTGGTGGCTGGGACCGTCGATGCTGGGGTTGTCGGGGAGGGTGGGCTCGTAGGCGCGGTACCCTCTTGCGGGTTCGACGACTGCTGGGAGACCTTTTTGGAGCCGGTCTTTGGACCCCTCCGGGTGCCGTAGACGTCGATGACGGGTAGGGGGTTGGGAGAACCATCCGGGTGGAGCACCATTGCCGGCTGGTGAGAGTACTTGCGCAGGTGCAGCTTGAGGCTGTGGCAGTACTTGGTAGCGTAGCCACAGTCAGCACAGCGGTACTGGTACACGCTCGAGTGACTCTTGAGGTGGGAGTTGAGCATGGACTTGTTAACGCACGTGTAAGGGCAATGGGGGCACTTGAACGGCTTGGATCCGAAGTGGTTCCTCAGATGGTACTCTAGGTGGTGCTTGTACTCGGTCACGAAGGGGCATCGAGGACACGTCAGCAGTCTCTCCGCTCTGATGTGCATTCGGGAGTGTTCCCAGAACTCCAACTTGGTGAGGGCCACAAAGTCGCACTGTTTGCAGCGGAACGTCTTGAACTTCCCCTGGGACGTTATCCGCGGCTTGTTCACGTCCCCGCCAGCGTCGTCCTCGTCGGAGGCGGCATCCGGGCGCTGTCCCCCCGCGCCGTCACCCTCGGAATAGGGGGGCCCACCGCCCGCGGACTCGGAGTATTGGAGGCGCCGGAGGTCGGCGTCCTCGCAGCCTTCCGAGTAGCACCCTTCGGAGTAAGGGGAGCGGGGGCCGTCTTCGCCCTGCCCGCCACGGTCAATGCCGCCCCTGCTGCTGCCACCGGGACTGTCCTCAAGGTGTGGGTCGTCGTCCACCTCACGCTCGGCGCCTCCGCCGCTACCGGGCGAGATGCCAGAGTCGTCCTTGGCGTCCTCTTCGCCCTCCTGTATCTCCTGCTTCACTCGTATGGAACCCTACGTGAGACAAAAGAGAGAACCTACATTAGCTGGCCGATCGTTGAACAAGATCAAATCAGTTTTAAAAAATCAAAGCATTTACTTATTTTATTCCAAGTACCTCGCCTGTTCTTCCTGGTAGTGTGGGTAGAACAGGGAGAAATATGAATGAATCAAGAAAATTAGGTATAGATAATTTAATTCCGAATCGATGTTGATCACATTTATATACTTCATGCAGTTAATCTTGCATCAGGAATGAAATAATGAGAGATATTGGGATAGTACTATATTTTTATTCATATACACCCTGCAAGCCACCGCCAATGTGTGTGGCTGGGGGTGAATAAACACCAGCACTTAATAGAACGAAAAGCTCCACTTAAAGGAATTATTTAGATTCTTATCCTGTACAGGGTAAGGAAACAGGATAGCGATCGTAGCGATATGCCCAAATTAATGGGAATTCAAGATAAAAATTTATTTGATTAGCATCCATTAAGTCAAAATTCCATTCTTAAATTAAATAAAACATTTCTGTTTTTGGAAACAGATATAAATTAGTTCAATTGGAATCGTTGTGACTTTAAACCTAAATTTTAAACACACTTGTTCACCGGATACCATGGAGTTTTCTCTCCGACTCCATTGCTAACAAATAATTAGGATTTATTAGAAGAATACTTGGTAAATGTGATGAAAAGGTCAAAGAGAAATGTTATCTTTCGCTGGTTAGGCCTCATTTAGAATATGCAATTGGATCGCGTGCAGCGTAGAGGAGCTCGATTTTTAAAACGTTGTTATTATAAACTTAGCGTATCCAAAATGTTAGAGCAGCCAGGCTGGGAATCACCGACGGAGCGAAGGTTAAATTACGAATTGCAGCTCTTGCGTAATTGGGAAGGAGGACTCTTAAGCAGTGATGTTGAAAATTCATTATTACTCCCACCGAACTACGGCAGGAGAGATTATGCTAATAAAATTAGAGATATTAAATGAGAACAGATAGATTTAAGATGCCATTTTTTCCATGAATGATAGGGGATCATAACAACATCGTTCGACCGCGGTAGGGTCATGTTCGGGTAAAATTATTCGGGTGTGTATTCACCTCCTACCACACACCCTGGCGGTGACTTGCAGGGTATATACATATAAACAAACTGCCACTCAACAATTCTTACTTATTCTGTGCAAAAATAATAATGAAATGTGATCACTCCGAGTTGTTTCATGTTCCGAGTTGTCCGAAGTGTTTTCATTTAACCAACCAAGCGAATTGGCTTGCCAAAAAAGACAATATGCATTTAGAAACGATAGCTAATAACTAAGTAGTCTTCTATGACTCATAGGCTCGGCAGGCTCTTGACTATCTAGTCTGGTCTGTATTCACCCCTTGCCAAACACCCTAGTGGTGGCTTGAAGGGTACAGAATAAGAAAAAGACATAAGAAAGTGATGAATTGTGCGTAACACGCTAAAAAGAAAGCATAATGGGAATTTAGCCACTTAAAAGGATTAGGTAGGATATCCTCTATGCATAACAAATTATGAAAATGAAATCTATGAACGTTACGATCACTAGAAAAACTATCAATAAAAGGTAATCCAAGGAAATAGGACATGCATACCGGAATTCTCATGATATGTAAGTTCAACTGCAATCAACTAATAATATTCATTTACAGTTGCTTCAATTATACTCCAGCCAATCCGCACATGCTCCCGCAAATGTTACACTGACGCTAGTAAAATAGATTGCAAGATTAAGGAAGACCTGTCAATCACTAAACACACCTTCGATGGCAGAAAAATAACCGACTCAATTCATGCTCAACACAGCCAAAAAATATCATTGTTGCGATTTAAATAGCTCAATAAAAAGTCCATTTTTGCTACAACAATAGCATGGTTCAGGCGCACTCTAATTGCTCGAACGTATTTAATTCGGTGGAAACAAAATTACGTAAACAATAATTTGTATTGTCCGGTATCCGGAGAAATCCGTTTTTCCTCTCTCTCTCCCTCACTGTCTCGGCTCCACGGCACGCACGTGAAGTCCACCTTGTTGGCGCCAGTGAAATATTTAATCGACTGTAAATGGAAATGGGAATGCCTGGCAGAAGATTCGCCGGGAAAAAGATCTTCGGCGCCATACTGCTCTCTTCCGGACAAAATTTATTTCCATTCTTTGTAACAAAGAGCTCGGAGTCAATGTCATGTTGAAAATATCATACCACTTCTCTCTTGAAAGCAAAAATTAAATAGAAATTGAGCGTAGGGAATCTCAAGGGCATCGATGAGATCTGGTGATTTGCCACGAATCCTATTTCTATCTTTATTACATTTTTATATTTAAACACACGATAAAAAAATACTAGGTTTACGAAACAAACAATTTTGACTACTATTACGAGGGTAGACTGAAAACTAATGCACACATGCTTGTAGACCACACAAAAATGACTTTCAGAAGCACTCCTTGTAGCATGTGGAAGTAACATTCCCCCTCAGCGCGCATGCACAGGTTTGAGATTGATACGTAAATTTTCTCATAAAACGCGAGAACAAGTTGGCAACATGGTAACGCCATGGGGCAGAGGGTTCAGCTCAGCTTAGACTTCTATTGCAATAGATCGCTAGCAACGATAACAATACACTATTTCATTCAATCTTTCGAATATATTTTATTTTGATATTTTAGCACCCTTCCAACTTACCACGTGGCCACCACCGGTGGCGTGGGGAGAGTTCGCGCCGGGCCCCGGGGGCGACGGCGGCCTCTCCTCCCGCCCCTTGTCCTCAGGAGCAGCGTCCTCGTCGATCCTCGTCGCGGGCCGCTCGCCGTCTTCCGGCGGCCCCCGGGGCGGCGTGGAGGGACCTGCGGCGGGAGCCGCGTCCTCCTCCACCCCCGTGGCGGGGGAGCGCCCTGGTGTAGCGGCGGCGGGGGGCGTGGCGGCCGGCGGGAGCAGGTGGATCACGGGTGGGGGCTGGTGGTGGGCGTGGTGATGGTGGATGTTGGTTAGGTGGTGGTGGTGCGGGGGACCCTCGAAGCAGTTCATGGCTTCGAGGAGGAGGGCCGCCCCCGAGGGGGTTGGGGAGCAGGCGGCGGAGAAAAGGGGGGTCGAGAGCGATGAGGCGGCTGCCGTGTCCCCCCAGAGGACGCTGGTGGGTTCGCCTCCAGATCTCATCTCATTTCAGCAGCCGGGCTGCGAAGGGGAACAACGAGAAGGATGAACATCACGGTTTTGAACACGGCATTGTGAAAATGTTGGAATTTTTAATACCCTGGGAGCCACAAATATGATATGTGGTAGGGAGTTATTATAAACAAGACTAATCTTGACCCGAATATGACCCTACCGCAATCGGACAATGTTATTCTGATCCCTCCTTGTTCGTAGAAAAAATGACATCTTAAATCTACCTGTTCTCACTTAATCTCTCTTATTTTAATGACATGGTATCTCCTACCGTAGTATGATGGGTTAATAATACATTTTCAACATCACTGCTGAAGAGACGTCCTTCCAATTCATACAAAAGATTTGATCTGTAATTTAACCTTCGCTCCGGGCGTGATTCTCAGTCTAGCTCCACTGATATTTTGGATACGTTCTCTTCTCTATTATTCTGGATACACTGCTGCCTATTGTATTACGGTAGGCGAGATCATGTCAGTAAAATTAGAGATATTAAGTGTAGAATAAATAGATTTAAGATGTTATTTTTTCACGAACGATAGGGGATCAGGATAACATAGCCCGACCGCGGTAAGGGTAAAATTATTCGGGTCTAAAATAGTTTGGTGTGTATTCACCCCCTGCCACACACCCTAGTGGTGGCTTGCAGGGTACTTAAATAAATAAATCTACAGGAAAACCATATATAGATAACTGCAACTGAAAACAACTATAAACACTAGATAATGTGCACTTGGCATTTCATAAAAACTGAACACGATTCGTATCTTAATGAATATTGTAAAATGCCTTAGAGTTATTTCCAGTCAATAAATTTTTGCCTAATTTGGTACAAACAGGGAGTGGATAAAATCCCCGTTCATATTTTCGGGAAAGTCAATTTCCATTTTACCCTGGTGTGATTTCACCTCGTCATACGCGGTGATTTACAGAGTAATAAAAAACAATTAAAATATCGCAACTGAAAACAAATATGACAGGTTTAAAGAATTAAAAACACGGACATTTACATATTGAGTGCCTTTCAATCCACCGATAGAGTGCATGGTAGGTGGTAATTTCTCATCAGGCTTGCGACATTTTAAAAACTAAATGCTGCTTGACGTGAGTGTCCAATAAAAACGGAAAAAATCAACTTTTGGAAAAAATATTTGCCACAGCTTATGTGCGGAATGATTAGTCAAACAATACTTTCACCTAAACGTCTAATTGGTCTTTTCAACGGTAGAGCAATGCGTACCATTTTCAAATTAACTTTATTTTATAAGTCACTTCCCATAGGAAAATAATCAGTTCGCTGATAGCTACGTATAACTCATCATTCCTAAGTTTTGACAAAAGACTTCATAGAATTGTGACGCACGAATACTTCTCCTCCGAGGAATCATTCGAAACATCTTTCTTGCGCCGCTAGAACTAGTTCCCTGCATTCGGGCATTGTTTCCAAGGCGAGAGGCGTTTGAATGTGTGTGCGGACAGCGTGCCGGGGTAGTCACAGAATACATAAATGGAATACTTGTTTCGTGCCTCATGCATATAGGCAGTAATACAAGTCCTCTGGTCTCTGTGTTCCTTCAATTATTCTTTGAATTATTTTGTAGCATTATTTTAGTACCCTGCAAGCCACTGCTAGTGTCACTGGCAGGGGGTGAATACACACTGATTTTGATCTGAATATTTTCCCCCAGCGCGGTCTGACAACGTTATTCTGAACCCTTATCTTCCGTGAAAATTACTTACTAAAAACTACGTTGGATGAAAAGAACTTGGAACAGAAGTTGATCAAATAAATAATTATATATCAGTTGGTTATGGAGCCGTGAGGTTAAAAACTTCGTGCTAAATGTGACGCCACCACCATCTAAATACCATTTGTGTCATTGGTCACACCAGTTAAATCTCCCTCCCATTGAGCGGGGCATCAGGAGCTAGTTCTGGCAATCTCCGCTAGATGCCTTGACGGTTGGCCCTGGAGATCTACTAACCGCTGAGATTCATTGACTCGCTTAGTTAAATATAAACATTTGGAGTTGAATGAAAAAATACATCCACTCCTGATGTCTAAGTAAAAAGAAGATGAAGGCGCATCAAATTGATAGATATTAGGAAATGCATACGAGAACTGAGGGCATTAGGGATAGGTAGGAAACTTGACACAGAAAGGTCTATCATGGAAAGGAGGAAGGCTTGAGGGAAAGTCGGCGTGAGAATTAGCCTATTCTTAATGACATACGGCAATGGGTCCGTACAAAAGTTGACGTCACATCCGACGAAGGACGCACTTCACTTGAAGTGCTCTCCAAATGACAATTAAGTAGGACCTCTGAAAGAAAACTCGTCCCGCCGTTATTCGAAACCGGGCCCTAGAATTGGGAAGTAGTGTAGTTGGGAAGTAGTCTGATTCAATAAGAGACATTTCAAGCGAGTATCCTTGAAGTGTTGGAAAATTAGGTAAATATAATACTATAAAAAAGGAAAAGACAGCCACTTCAAATCTACTAAAAACATAACCGAGTTAAAATCCCAGCAATCTAATTAAGCAATCGTTTTCGGATTGACGATGAAAGAAAGGGATGAAATGAGAAGAATCAGGTAAAACCGGGTTCGATTGTCAACAATTATGATCGAAATCACAACGACAAAGACACAAATTATAATTTGAAAAATTACTGAAAGACCAACAATAAATTTTAATATGGCCGGAACAACGACGTTTAAACTTTCAGGTAACTATTTTTTGATCATATTTTCATGTAATTGTCAGGAAACATTGCATTTAGGGGATTTAGGCAGGCAACATTAGCATACTTCAACATAAATACCCTGCGAGCCACCAAAAAGGTCACCTATGAACCTAACAGAAGTTTACTTTAATCTATTACTACCTGGAGTCTCACATACACTCATGTACACTATTATTGTGTGGCCATTTTCAGGATAGATATAACACAATGGATAATTTAATCAAATGGCGGAGAGTGAAAATTCTATTGATAAATGGGCGAAGATTTAATACAAAAACAGTACTAAAAATTAAGACAGCAAAATGGCTTTCATTACTGTGAACTATTTCAACCAGATTTAACCAGGGAGAAGGATGAAAGAGAGTGCATTGCCAGGAGGAACTATGCGAAAAATTATTTTACAATCAGAACACAAATGCCAATTGTTAGCACTTTTACGCGTGGGTCATGCAATAACACCTTAGGAAAATATAAAAAAGCAAATTATTTAGGGTGGATTTTTTTATATTTTTCAACCTAAATCACTTTTTAACTGGACACATTTTTCCCGGCGTTTCTTCAAATGTTTGAAGCCGACCAAAAATCAAGATTTCGGAAAGTCCTCAAAATAGAGACATGTTTTGGCGATCATCTCGTTTTCCCGCGAGCCATTTTTTTCAAGTTTTGGAATTCAAAAAAAAGTCTCTGGAGGCCAAATTTGGTGACAAACGATGGATTTGGCAATAATTCGAACTTCAATTCCTTAATTTCTCCAATCAAAACGGTGCGCCCATGCATCATCTTGAAGGAAGGACATTTTTGTGCCAAATGAAGACTTTTTTCTTAATTTATTCACCAAACCGTTGCAGTAACGACGCATAATACCCTTCGTTTATCGTTATTTCTCTCTGAAAGTGATTGATGCCAGATAGTTCCGCTTAAATCCCAGAAAATCGTGCCCATCATCTTTTCGGCCGATTTCACCGTCTCCGCCTTCTTCGGAGCCGGATCGCCATTAGAAACTCACTTTTTCAACTGTTCCTTTGTCTCTGGAGTGTATTAGTGTATCGATGATTCGCTCAAAGTTATACATCGACGCAGAAACTCGTCAGGATTGAGACGTAAAAGCGGTAAACCAGCCTGCGAATCGACCACACGATGGCGTTGGTTCTTCGCTGAAAAAGCACCAATATTTTGCACAAAATTGAGCATACTGTACCTTGCGTTGTATGTGTGGCCTAAACTATTAAGGAAGGCCATGTCATACTACTGACTGACGTTCATATGAAGAAGGTCATAGAAAGCTAAGTGTACGGAAAAGTTGGAGAATTCTGTTCCACAAGGGGTTTTGGTTGCGAAAGAAATGAGATCAAGGTGGAACAAAAATATGACTATGACTCAAGCGGGAAGTACACAATGGTTGCATGCTTGAGGGTTTCGTGCTGGCAGCGTTTGGAAACACATTAATGAAGGGCCTAAGGGATAATGGAATGCCAGTAGGGGTGAAGGAGACAGGTCAGGGACGAAAGAAACGAATAGTACCTGCTTACGTACGTATGCAAAAATTCCAGCAGAAAAATCCCAGTCCTTGAGTGAAAACACTACAAAATATGAACAAATTTCATGACGCGTAAAAATAAACTCAACGAAATTAACAAAAATATTAAAATCATGCCTCTGACGATCAAAGTCAAAACAATATTATTTTTTTAAATCAGTACTTATGACAGCTACATTTACAACACAATACCCCGCAAGTAGTCCCAAGGGCGTATGGCAAGGGGTGTTAGGCCACCAGCCATGCATTAAAAATTTTAATTTGTTTCCGGCACCTTGTTCGACTTTGTTAGCATTGCGTATGGCACAGGGAAAGAACGAGCACTTGAATTTGTATGTAACCGTGTCTAACTCTTTTATTTTACCCCGGTAGTCGAATCTCTCAATATATGTTATGGTGTCATACTAATACCTCCGAGTCGCAAGAAAACTCAAGACATCCTACACCCCTATTTAAGCCTTTTTAGTCTTTCCTGCTTTCTTTGTGAATCAAGCGGCTCTCCATTTAAATCCTTCAGCATATCCGTGAGGTTCACCAGCTAAGCTACAGTGACGTGGGAAAATATTTAATTGATTCTGCACCATTATGTGAATCGATTCCGCTAAGTTATTATTAAGATGTACCACCATTATCAACCGAAATAAATGTAGAATAGTTTTATGATGTCATTTTTCCTACGAACGACAACGAACAACGTTGGCCGCGCTAGGAAGGGAAAAATATTTTTGGTCAAAAGTAATCTGGTGTGCCATCACCCCCCTGCCACACACCCTAGCGGTGGCTTGCAGGGTAAAAAATACTAGGTAAAAAATAAAACACGTGGCGGTGGCAACGCATCGACGTGCTAGCCATTCATTTGGTTCCGATCCCATCTCGCCGCAAGCCTGCCGGTCCAGCGTCACAGCCAGAGAGGCGCTGCCGACACACGTCAACAATGACCTGTTTGGCTGATTGCTCGGCTTGGGGAATAGCTGTGCAACTTGCCCTCGCCGTCAACCGGATAAACAAAAAACAGCCAAAAACACGAGCGCACATCGGATCACGTGATAGCGGGACAAACAAAACGCAATGCCCGCTCTCCCCCTTCTCCCTCCCCCTCCACCCCACCCCCTAACAACTCCCACCCGTCCACTTTTGCCGCATGCAAGGAAACAACAAGTAGCCCGACCCTCAAAAGCAACAGCCACCGCGAAAACAACTCGCGGAAAACAGTCCCGACGCGAACGGCAAAAAGAAGCGTCGCGTCTCGAGACGCTGGCGGTGGAAGAAGGCCTCTTTCGGACACCCCAACGTCATTTCCGCCGCAAAGATTCCTTATATCCCTTGATAAAAGCCTTGCAAGGAATCAAAATAGAAACATTGGATTTCATGTGTAAATAAATTTAGACTGACATACTTTTATCATCAAAAGATAGTAGTCGCCATGTTTAATTCACGGCGCCATTGCCATGGAAGTGAAATAATGTACACAACGTAATAGGGGGCATAGTGTCTTAAGGGCACCAGCCACAATTGTAGAAATATTACGTCATGCATACATAATCGTATCATGACGAAAAACGAGTGCGTATAATAATTTTGAGAAAAACGAACGAACATACCTGCTCACGATGAAAATATCAAATCCGTGGAAGTTCATTTTTCAAGTCCGATTACATTAGTTACATTGAACGAGAAATTTGCGTATAATTCAGAAAAAGAGGAGCAATTGACATCCTTCAAATCCGATTCGAAAAGCAGATTAGGCTGAAAAGGGACTATCAGAATGGCAAATTGATCGCAGCGGATTAAAATGAAATTAATAAAAAATACAAACAGAAACCACTAAAACATTTGGTCAAAGTAGGCACGAGAAAGGGGAATTCAGTGCGGAAATATAAAGGTGGAATTTCGACAAACTACTTCCCGAAAACCTTTAGGGTGTTCAGGAAAACGACCGGGGGCATACATGGCGTATCTTACCACTGCCAAACGCTCCCACAATCGCATAAAAATGTCACGCGAGTGAGGGAGTGCACTTTCCAGTCGGGCATTCTCCGATAACATTCTTTACCGTCAGCGTAAAATCCAAATGCCGGGCTTCCGCGCATGACTAGTGAAGTCCACATGTGACGACTTGTAAGACATCGTGATTTGGTTCAAGTTGCTCGTTTTGGTAGCCATGGAGATTGCCAATGAACTCTTGGACCCCACGTCATTAACGGCAGCACGTGCCTCGACCTACCTCATTCATTCTCACGAGCATAATTTATTAGTCTTTGGACCGGAATTCGGAACGTTAAATACCACGGTACAAGGGACAGAGAAGTGGTTTAAAAAAAGCGGAATATGAACATTTACCTGCAAGAGTTGACAAAAAATACGAAAAGGAGATGAGACTTCGGTATTTACTGATTCATTTCTTCGACACGGTACCCAAGGCACCTTCAAGCCACCAAGGAAGGGGAGATTCAACAACAGGCGTGTAACACAAAAATTCTATGTTTTCTTAATTGTGACTCATAACATATGTGTGTAAAATAATTGAAATAATTAGATCATGATAACTATATGCACATACACTACGCTGTTAGTAACAAGAAGGACAGTAATTATGACTAGATTAAATAATTACATCAATTATTATTAAATAATTACATCAATTATTACATCGGTGATTAGCTTCTATTAAAGTCGCAGAATCGTTCAACTTGACTTGGGTAAATCGCCAACAAAATGGCACGGCGCTATTTATAGCGGAAAGTTTTTTAAAATTTCTACAGCAAGAAGTATAAGAATGAGATTTGACGCACAAGGGTTAGTTATCTGCGAGGAAAGACGTTGATTCGCGAAAAATGTATGATTTTCAAAAATTCTTCTACGGAGATTTCTCAGAAGTCTTCCAAAACCTCGCAAAATATCGACTTAAAGATATGCATATGTAAATGAACTATCATTTCATCACACAAGATGAAATCGGCAATGACGGATGGCACAAAAGTATACAGCTAGAAGGATTATGTTGCATAATTCTAGCACTCTAAATAACCACAGCAGCAAGTTTCAGTTATTCATCCCGTGATTCCATTTTCACTGTCGATTGAAGCAACAAACTTTTGCTTATTTAAAAAAATAGAAAAAAATGTGAAACGCATCTATTTGAAATGATTGTTACCATAAGAGATCAAACCGAGTTGGATGAAGATCATGGTACATATGTTCCTCTGTTCGCGACTGTCACGATATGATTTTCAGTGATCGACGAATCAGAGTTCGCCAAATAGTTGAGGCCACAGACATATCACAAGGTAGTGTTTTCAATTTTGCGCGCAAAATTGGGTGTGAAAAAAAGATCGGCAAGTTGGGCGCCGCGTTTGCTCTCAGTGGAGAATAAACGCAAAACGTCAACACGGATGCATATTTTGAGGACCTACCGATATCCTACTTTTTGGGCGTCTTAAAAATGGGTGGAGAAACACTGGGAAAAGCGAGTCAAGCTAAAAGGAGCCTATGCTGGAAAATAAGAAAAAATCACAAAACATTTGCTTTTCTACTTTTTCCTAGGGACTTATTGAACAACCCACGTGAATGGTTGTTCGAGTTCGTTACTTCGTGGTATCGATTCATTTAAGTGAAAAACTAAAACTGCAATTTCAAGCTATGTAATTAATTGTAAAATACAACTCTCATATTAAAATCAAGACGGGTATAAAACCTGATGCGCACGTGATCATGAACTATCAGTAAATACTGCAACTGTAAACAAAGTACAATTTCGATTATACCTTTCCTCAACTGATGACCTAATACTCCATACTATATCGTATATCCTCGCGGTGGCTTTCAGGGAATAATATTAATGTCTAATAGTGCTACCCTTGCTTTAATTCTGCTGTGTCAGTCTCTCTCTCCTCTCCACATCTAAAAAAAAAGTATTTCGCTCCTTTAACGCGATAGGGGTTTGCAATAAAATATAGTATGGCGAACACGAATTGACCCACTTAAAGAACAGATAGATCTAAGATGTAATTTTTCCCACCAACGATAAAGGATGGGAATAAAATAACGCCTGTCTTACCGCGCTAGGAGGGAAGGGTGTTTCGGGTCAAGAGTAGTCTGGTGTGTAAGTTACCTCCTGCCACACACCCTGGTGGAGGGCTTGCAGGGTACTAAATAAACTAAACTAATCACTGGCTTCTGTATCATGAGAAACGTCTTTGTAAAACTGTTAATACAGACTGGAATGGGACCTACTCGTTTCCTTGCCGCAAAAATTGGCAAATCGGCGCCTTTCTATCACCATATATGACAACCAAAAACGTACAGGGGTAAAATATCCTTTTTCGCAACATAACCACTCCTTTAATGCGAATAATTATTGGCATACTACGCGTCAATTCTCTCATTAGCCCAAATAGTACTGAAGAGAAATGTTCCGTTTTCATCGGTAAGTTGAATTGGATATTTTGAAAAAGAGAGTTTGATGGAGTTAATAGAAAAGCTAGGATGGTAGACCTTCCACAAAGAAATAAATCGAGACGGACTGTTAAAAAAGTACACAACTATTGAGTTCACCTACGAAACCAAAAATGAACTCATTTGGTCCACACACGTCCTTTGAGCAGACGGATCATCGTATTAAAACAGACAACTGGACCCCGGCACGGTCAGATTCGTTCACTCGACATCTACATCCAAATGATGCCCCGGTAGCTGTTCCAAAGGGTGTGTGGAGGGGGATGTTAGAACACCTGGCTGGTGTTCAGGCACCTTTTCTCCCCCCGGCACAATCCGCGAACAAAATAGAAGCACAGTTGAGCACCCCAAAGCAGTGCTCAAGGAATCATTTTCATTCCTTGGGCACCGTCCTTTATCATGTAAATTCACGCAAATGTGACTTGTGCGTAATGATAATGGCGCATCTGTTTCTCAAAGCTACGGATTCAGTTTAGTGGTCCCTGTAATTTGCACATACGGAGTTTGTCGAAGGCAATAAATGGCAGTAGTAGTTTTTATGGGAGGTGACCGACGGTTGAGGTCATTTGCGCAAATACGGAAGGACAGGAAAGGATGAAGGGTGGAGAGAAACCCGACGTCGGTATTAGCCTACTCTTAACTCTCCGCAGCTTAACGTCCCATCCGACGGACGACGTACTCACTCCCCAAAAAGCACCTCAAGTAGGGATCGGGGCACCACTGAAAAATATCAGTCGCTGCCGGGATCGGAACCCCAGCCCTCATGGTGGGAATCCAGTACGTTAGCCACCGCACTATCCCGATCCCCAATAAATCCGATTAATGGCGGAGCACTTGTCACTTGCTTACGTTACAAAAAATGCAAATTTACAAATTGTATATTAAATAAATTATTTCAAGTTAAATAAACGAAAGCTATTTTCAGATGACTGCACAGGCAGCATGTATATACGCAAATTGGAACACCAAGAAAATATAAGATAAGAAGACACCGTCACTGACTGATTCCTGAACACTTGCGTAATTCTTCCTCGCACGAAACGTAACCAAAATCAAAAATAAATATTCCTACGTTCTTAATTCAAAAAGAAAAAATTAAATGTTACTGGAACACACCCATAATTTCATGAAGGATAAAGGTCTGCATGTGGGTAAGTGTTCATATGCTAATGCGTGTGCAAATTAATAAATAAATATACTTTTTCAACGTGAAATAACACCTCTCATTTTCTCTTACATTCTAATCTTTCCCCATCATTCATGTTACGGGCCGTAGTTATAAACTTTACAATTATGCGCATATTCATACATGAAAGACTTTCATTCGAAAGATAAACTGCCACTCTAGCGATGCCTTGTGGAGTATTATGCAGATGTAGATTAATATAAATCGACTTGCGGCTGCATACGTAGAAATGTCACATTCACCTGAATTTACATTATAAAGAGCGGTGCCGGATCATATACACATCCTCGACGAGGACGGAAGGGGCCCCTGCCGTACACCCGCCGAAGGGGGTAGGCGTGGATTAAGGCGAGAATCGAATTCCATATTGAAGTGTCGGCGAAAGAGCTACAAGAATTGAACCGTGAGTGTACGTATAATGTGAAAAAGTTGAGAACAAGCATACCTTCCGGGGGATTTCGGGACCGGGCGGCCGCCGCGGTATCTCCCTCGGCAATCCCACTCGCAGACGCCGGGAGCGAGACCGACCTTCCCGGCGGGTAGGAGAGTCCACGGGATATTGCCACTACAACGACGCCGGTTGCACGCTCCCTAAGGCCGCCGCGTTGATTTTAACGTGAGCCCAAAGTACTCAGTCACAGCCAGGTGGGCAATGCACGAACTGCGCAAGCACAGACACAACGGCGGGAAAGGTCACACCGGGAGTCACAACACGTCAAGCAGGGCGGTCCTCTACTGCTCCAACTGCGTCCACGACTAAGAGGGAACTGTTTGCGACTGACTCTCCCCGACGAGAGCTGCGGGGTCAACTCCTATCTCCCCTCCATACCCCCCCTCCCCCGCCCCGGACTCCCCCTCCTCTTTCCCCTAAACCTGAGTCGCTGGCAGGAGAGGGGTGGAAAGGGAGAGAGTGTGAGGGGAGAGGGTGCATCTCCTCCCACCCTTACTTAGTCAGACCCGCCCGCCCCCTTCGGCGAAAACGGGAGCTACACATCATGGGGAAAGAAGCTTTGCTTCGCCCATCTCACCCCTGCTTTCCCCTCCCACGAACCGAAAAACCTTTTTGTTCCCATTGGTCGGGGAAATAATGACGCGTCGGTGTGGGAGGAGGTGGGGGCGCGCGCTACCGTGGTGGTGAATGGGAAAAGAAGATGGCACTCCCCGACAGAAAGTCCCCTCCCTCCCCTCGCTCCTTTCAAGTCCCCCTATTCCCTCCTCTCCAGCAACACCCCCACCCACTTAAACCCTTTGCCCTTACGACTCGACAAGTGGCGCCGCGGGTGGCGGATTCAGCGGGAAAATTTTCAATCCGCGTGAGGAGCGTGGTGGCCTAATTCTCTGCTTTAGTTGTGTCCTTTTTGGAAGCAGTTCGTCTACTGCGTCTACTCGAAAACCAGCAAGCCATCGGTCAGGTGTGTAGCTATAGATGCTTTCACAACGGGCAATGTAGGAACGCCAAGTGTTGTGGTCTCACATTCTGTGCATAAACAAACATTCCGAGTATTAAATTGTTGAAGAGACCATCAAGTGTTAACGAAGAATTCATACAAGCAAAAAGAACTAGCTTTCAATAAAGATTTCTAGAGTGGTACCCTGAAAGCCACTGTTAGGTTGTGTCAGGGGGTGATTATGCACCGTAAAAAACTATGGAAAAGTTAATAAAAAAAATAGGTTTTATTAATAGAGAACTGGGTAAATGTAATGAAAAGGTCAAAGAGAAATGTTATCTTTCGCTGGCTAGGCCTCATTTAGAATATGCAATTGGATCGCGTGCAGCGTAGAGGAGCTCGATTTTTAAAACGTTGTAATGATAAACTTAGTAGTGTTTCCAAACTATTTATTTTTTCTATAACCTGCAAGCCACCGCTAGGGTGTGTGGCAGGGGGTGAACAAACACCAGAATAATTGTACCCGAACATGACCCTTCCGCGGTCGAGCAATGTTATTATGATCCCTTATCGTTCGTGGAAAAAATAACTTAAATCTGTCTTCAAGGCATTATGTAGATGGCAGAGCTACATCGAAAGTAAGTGTTTTCGGAGGAGTTTTCCTTTTTCTTTTTTCCTTTTTTTGGGTGGTGGCCTAACACCCCCCGCCACACGCCCTTGCGGCGGCTTGCGGGGTATTATGTAGATGTAGAAGTGCATGGTAAGTTGGGGCCTGTAATATGTTTTTTAACATTCTCAGATAAGTAGCCTGCCTCAAATTTAAACTCTGCGTAAATTTGACCTCTACTTAAACCTACGGCCAAATAGAGGCTCCCATCTTAATTATTATATTAGTGTCGTGACACTGCTACCTTGACAAGCCACCGCCGCGAAAATCTACGCAGCCATATACTGCTACCTTGTTCATAACAACTTTTCACAAACCTTGATTCTCTACGTTGCACTTGATCTACTTCCAAAGTTAAGCCCACGCTAACTAAAGCGTAAGAACAACTCTTTCTTACTTTTGCGTGACGTTTTTTAAACTTCTATAAGTCTCTTCATCTCTTCCATCTACATTTGACCACAACAATTCGCATACCCGGTGAAGGGTTGTATAAGCTTGCTACCCTGCCTACATACCCGCTGTATAAGCTTGCAAGCCTGGGGTGCCTTATTTTCCTCGGTGAATGAAGAGAAAATGAGAAAATCTGTCTTCATTACATTTGAAGTCTTCTTCCTCGGCGACTGAGCCGTACACTCCACCGACTGAGCAATAAACGCCATGCATAGAGCGGAGACACAGTCGGACCAATTTACAATGTCGGCCTTCGAAAGGGCGCCACCGTCATCGCTGGCGTCGGAGGGGTAGGACGATGGTTGCCGGACTCGCTTTATGTGTTATCAACCCGTACAGTGTAAGTGCTTCATTATAAAACAAGTATTACCTTGTATTGCTGAAAATAGGAGTAGATTGGAGGGATAGGCGCATTTTCCGCAGCTTGTAATTGTATAATTATCAGACCGCTCGGGAAGGTGTGAAGGGTGAATAGTCGGAATGGGCAGTGCTAAGTGGGGGAGTGAGATAGGAGTGTCTATTATCGTCCATGGTGTTCAACATGTCAGTGCAGGAAATGGTAAAAGGGAATTCCTGGAGATCGAATAAAAGTTGCAGGATAATTCATAAAATCAGTTAGAGTTGCCTTCAATCATATTAATTCTCTCTTTAGTACTGACATTTAAATAGCATTTCTTTTGAATGGCGCGTCTAGTGTTAAGTCACCCACAGCCACTCACCCTGATGGTATCTAGGAAAGTATTTCGTGTCACATGCAGTGGGGTGCATTTTGTATTTTTGGTACCCTACAAGCCACTGCAAGAAATTTTATACTTTAGATTATTTAGTACCCTGCAAGCCACCTCCGGGGTGTGTGGCAGGGGATGAATATGACCCTACCGCGGTCGGATAATGGTTTCTACATCTACATAATACCCCGCAAGCCGCTGCAAGGGCGTGTGGCGGGGGGTGTTAGGTCCCCACCCAAAAAAAGGAATAAAGAAAAACCGCATTCAAACTTTTCTGATCCCTTATCGTCCGTGGAAAAAATGACATCTCAAATCCATATGTTCAGCACCTAATTTCTCTAATTTTACTGACATGACATCTCCTACCCTAGGACGATGGACGTAATAATACATTTTCAACATCACGGCTAAAGAGATATCCTTCAAATGTATGTAAGAGATTTAATCTGTAATTAAACCTTCGCTCCGTGAGTGATTCTCAGCCTACCTCCTTTCATATTATTACCCCCATCCTACTACGGGAGGAGAGGTCATGCTAATAAAATTAAAGAGATTAAGTGTAGAGCAGATATGTATATAGGCGTATAGGTATAGGAGTTTATAGAATGACATAATATGCATTCAAGTTTCAAGAAACTGTAATAGTAACTTTAACGGAGTCACCCGCTATGTGTGCATTATAATGCAACCATTTCAGAGAGTAAAAATCATTCGCCTTGACCGGGATTCGAACCCGGATCCCTCGCATGCCCCCGGTTGACCCGGGTTGCATTATAATGCACAGATAGCGGGTGACTCCGTTAAAGTTACTATTACAGTTTCTTGAAATTTGTCTAAGGTATGAACAGCCTAAGTGTTTGAAATTGGCTTTATTAACATCGTGGACTGTGGCGCGTCGCGCACGACTACGAATGCCTGTGACATTGTATGTACGGTATTTCGTCATAACATCTTGTTCCTTTAAAGCCCCCAAAATTTCAGAGTGTAAGAGGACGTCTCGGTAGCTTAAGTGGTTAAAGCACTCGGCCGGATATCGAGGGATCCGAGTTCGAATCCCGGTCAAGGCGAATGATTTTTACTCTCTGAAATGGTTGCATTATAATGCATTCAAGTGTATGTATAATCTAGTATTCCTGTATGACGCTTTCCAAATCATTACCTGAAATTGCTTCAATCCTGCTAACGCAAGAATTTTCAACTGCAATCAACACATTACCCCCAATTGTATTTGTTCAGTCATTTCTGTAAATGGAAAAGGATTTTGAGCACATTTCACCGTCGAAAATATCAGTGGATAACCAGCTTTCTGTCCCAATATTTATATCTAAACCTGTGTTTTGAAAAGGTGATGATATTCTGCGACTTTGTTTTTTAAACTTCGGCAAATAACCACAAATACAGATGATGTTTCCTTGACATTACGGTTTTTTGATTTTTTAGCGAGGATCGTCGTTTCTTATTAAAATTGAATCCCTCTTAAAATTTTCCTTCCGATGCTGTCTGATTGTTGTTAAATGAACTATTACTGGCACTGACTATACTTCATTTCAAGCTAAATAATTTGGTAAAGAATACTTTAGAAACCCACTATTTGACTCACAAGCTGACCTACAATTTGATCTAGAAAAGGCCGCCGTGCTCAAAAATACTACCCACTACACATCAGGCAGCCTCAGACTTGTAGTGAACATCAGAAGGGTCGATGAGGCTTCTATGGGATTGGATCGCCGGCTGAAGGTCGACGAAGGACCTCCTGGTAACCCTGCAGAAATTACGCAACCTCTGATTTCTGCTTCACTTCTGAGTTCCAATTCCCTAAATCAATCCAGAATCTCTTGAGATCCACGGCCCACGGCATCGTTGACGCCAACATGAACCAGGACAATTTACAATTTGGCATAGTGTCGCATTGCATGTACGATGTTGTCAAAATTATTTTCATAATTTGAATTACAAAGGCCCACAAAAAAAAATTTTTTTTTGGTGCCGGGAATCTTTGTGATGATTTTCACTATATTTGTAGAGCTGAATCCAAATATGAAATCCGTTTTTATTTAACAGCTCTACTTTTTTAGATATGGCACATCTTACGATTAGTTGTTTTAATATTTGATATATTCCGGAAAATAATTTTCAAAGTTAAATAAATCTATAAGTATACTAATTTATAACCACTCTGCGGTGTTCCTTTTATTTTCAATAAACTGTCAATAAGTTTTATGTATATTTCTATATTGTAGGCCAATGAGATTAAAAAACAAAAATCGTTTGTATCGACTTCGGAATTTACTGCAACCCGGTACAAAAATAAGTTTTTATCGCACAAGGGAAAAGGATATGCTACCCTTCTTTACTCAAGAAGACAATCTTACATTTTGTTTGGACGTTAAGGGTCTTTTGGGAAAAATGGGACTACTATCACAATATGATGCTAGTGATTGGCGTTTGTTTATTGATAGCTCCAAGCGTAGTTTAAAATGTGTACTTCTTCACAATGGTAACAGCTTTGGCGCAATACCAATCGCTCATTCAACTAAAATGAAAGAAGAATACGATACAATAGCATTGGTCTTACAGAAGATAAAATACCAGGAACAACGCTGGGCGATTTGTGTATATTTAAAAATGGTGAACTTTCTTCTTGGGCAGCAAAGTGGCTACACAAAATATCCTTGTTTCTTGTGCCTCTGGGATAGCAGCGACAGACGAAACCACTGGATTAAGAAGGAGTGGCCTAAGAGAGAAAACTTGGTTGTTGGGAAAGAAAACATCATTGCTGAATCTTTAGTTGAAAGAGAGAAAATCATCTTACCGCCTCTACATATTAAACTAGACCTAATGAAGCAATTTGTAAAGGCTCTTGATAAGGATGGACCATGCTTCGGCTACTTAAGACTAAAGATGCCCCATATAAGTATTGAAAAACTTAAAGCTGGTATTTTTGAGGGGCCACAAATCAGACAACTTACAAAGGATCCTGCTTTTGTCGAGTCAATGAATGAGATTGAAAAAATTAGTTGGATGTCATTTGTTGAGGTCATAAAAAATTTTCTAGGAAATCACAAAAGTGAAAATTATATTGAGCTGGTAAACATTATGGTCAGTAACTTCAAATCACTTGGATGTAATATGAGCACAAAAGTTCACTACCTACACAGCCACTTAGACAATTTTATTGGAAATTTAGGAGACACAAGTGAAGAACAAGGTGAAAGATTTCACCAGGATATAAAAACAATGGAAGCTCGCTGCCAAGGAAGATGGGATAACCATATGATGGCAGATTACTGCTGGTGCTTAAAACGACACTGTTTGAACAAAGTGCACTCAAGAAAATCGCGCAAAAGAAGCTTCCGATGTGTTGAGTGATGTTTTTATGTATTTTTTCTTTTCAATTTGTTTTATTACAGTAAAAATTTTAGTATTTGTGTTCAATTGTATTGTAAAATTCTGTTGTTTGTGGGTGATTTAACAGCCCTAGAAATAAATCAAGTCTTTATATTTAGTGGGTTTTATTATTAATATAATATTCCCATATCATCATGTAGAAGATTTTTTTACGTAAGTAACAACATATCTATATCTTGAAAACTATAGCTGATAGGAAAAAACTAGTGTCATAATTGGATTCAGCACCCCAATTGTTCTTTAAATCATCACTAAAAGCTCCGGCACCAAAACCACTGTTGGCCTGTGTTATTTAACGTGTCTCTTTCTAAAGATAATTTTGATGCTGTACGGCTGGCGTGGAATCATCCTCTGCAACAAATATCAAAGTATAGTATCGCAAACGGTCCGTTGCTTATATGCAGTATTTCCTATAGTATCGGTGGAAACAGCTTGGGGAATTCACCGTCAGTCGAAGGCCGGACGTGGGTGGTGGGGTGTCTCACGGAAAAGGGGTCTAAAGGGGTGATGGACAAGGGTGGGAGGAGGGTATATGGTAGTGTGTGGGTGCGGAGTAGGACCACCCGTGGGGCAAGCAAAACCTTGCCTTCTCGGAAGTAAAAAACATAATCTCCATTTTCGGCGGTGGGCAGGAATCCCTTCCGGGGTTAGCCTCTTGTCATGCGGTCGCATACGTGGAGAGTTGGGGGCAGGGGGGTTGTTGCGAGGGCGTATGGCAGGAGCTGCGGGGCAGGGAAGAAGACGGGAAGCAACCCATGCTGTTGCTCGGCACAATGGCAGAGCGAGCGAGAGGATTGGGAGGCGGGCGAAGGAAGATGTCACCCCCAAGAGAGTAGGGGTGTCGTGCCTCGGGGACGAACATCGGGAGCGGAGGGGACGGGACGATAATTATGACATGACGACAAAGACGGTGGGAGAGCGGTGATGGGGGAACGCGGCGGACGGTTGTGGGTTTGGGGTTTGACAATCCCAAGTTGAGTCGGGCCGGAGGAGATGTTCAGAGGGGGGAGAGATTTCAATGAGTGAAATTTAAAAAAAGAAGAATGTCGATGCATTTTACATGCGAATGTTTCCACCTTACCACCATCTGGTTTCTTAGGAAGAGTGTAGTAATTGAAGTATAATGAAGCACCCACTAGAAGTGCATTTAAGGCTATTATTCAACGTATTTAAATCTTTCATTTTGGATATTTTTAGATATTTTGATACCCTGCAAGTAACCCCCACTGTGCGTGGCAGGGGGTGAATACACACCTGATTAATTTTGACCCGAATATGACCCTACCGAAGTTGGAAAATGTTATTTTGATTCCTTTATCGTTCGTGGAGAAAACGGCATCTTAAATCTATCGGTTCTACACTTGATTTCTCTAATTTAATTGACATGATCTCTCCTACCGTAAGACGATAGGAGTAATAAAATATTTAATCTTTTGATTTATGAAACATCTCCATGTCGTCCTGAATTTTCGCTTACAGGGTAAAGAGTACATGTAAAGAAAGATGTAGTATAGTAATGTCTTACTGTGGTATCTACGCACATCTGCATATACGCAATAGCCCGCAAGCCGTGACAAGGGAATTTGGGGGCGTTACATACATATATATATATACACTTTCGGTACCCTGCAAGCTACTGTAGGATGTGTGGCAGGGGGTGATTACATAACAGACTACCTGTATAAGAGTACTTTTCCACCTATCGTGGTCGTACTTTACTCTGATATCGGGGTTGGTGTCTTTATTGCAATTAAAAAGTCTTGCATCTAGCGAAAACAGCTACCGTAATACCAATATTTAAAAACGGAGACAAGGAGGAAATGAGCAATTACAGACCTATTTCCATCACATCAATTTCATGCAATATCATCGAATATATAGTTGCTAGTGTCATCATGAGACATCTCGATTGTCAGGAGTTATTGATAAAAAATCGTGCTGAGAAGTCAGCACGAATTTTTAGACAGGTTTCCGAAGGGGTAGATCCTGCGAGACGCAACCTGCGCTTTTTGTCCATGACATTCTTATTTCGGGAGAGAGCAATGTTCCAATGGGCGCTGTTCTTCTGGGTTTTAAGAAAGCCTTCGGAAAAGTACCTCGTAGTGTAATACTCACAAAGCTAGAAGGATATGGCATAGATAAAAATATCCTTGGTTGGATTAAAGACGTTTTGATTGTCTGGAACAAAGAGTAGTCAAAGATGGAGTAAGCTCAAATGTAGTAAAAGTTACTTCAGGTGTTCCCCGGGGAAGTGTTATCGGACCTCTCTAATTCCTACTTTACATTAAAGGCATAGACTCCGTAGTCACCATTAAGATACGTTAATTGCTGACGATGTAGTTGTTTATCGTGATATCCATAATCCTGAGGATACAGCAGCTTTATCAGATGGCCTAAATGCTTTACCACGACGGTGCGACACTTGGCAATCGGAATTAAACTTTAAAAAGTGCGGACTGATGAATTTTTGGAAAAAGAGCAATTCCTTCAAGAACGCCTACTGCATCGCGAACACCGAAATTAAATGCGTAGAATCGATTGAATACTTAGACGTTACCCTCACACATGACCTCGCCTGGGTGAAACACATAAGGGGAATATGCAGATAAACTAAAAAAATAGGATTTATTAGAAGAGTACTGGAAAAACGTGATGAAAAGGTCAAAGAGAAATTTTATCTTTCGCTGGTTTGGTTTATATCAATATGCCGCAAGTATATGGGAACCTTACGAATTTGGATTAAAAGTCGAATTGGATCGCGTGCTGCGCAGAGGAGCTAGATTTTAAAAGCTTTGTTGTGATAAAGTTAGTACCGCATTCAATATATACTCATATATATGTCGAAAAATGTTATTATGATCAGGCATCGATCGTGGAAAAAAACGACATTTTAAATCTTTCTATTCTACACTTAATCTCTCTAATTCTATCGACACCTTCTCTCCTACCGTAGTACGATGGGGAAATAATATAGTTTCAACATCATTGCTAAAGAGACATCCTTCCAATATATGCAAGAGATATGCAGATATTTACGGCTTATAATATTTGTAAGATGATTAATTTTATTTCAACTCTCCTGCTTTCGCAAAAATGTAAAAATTGACAAAATATGCCATAACCTATGTCCGTAGAGTTTAAGGAATCACTGATCTCAATTTGCCCAAGCAGGATTATTATGTAATAAATTTAATATAAGTGTCAGTATAATATAAGTGTAGACTTAACCTAATACTTCAAAGAGAGTAGGGCGTTTGGATACAGGCTTATAGATCTGACACTGTTTAACAACTGCTCCGAGGTACTTCATATTGTTTGTACCAAAGCTTGAGGAAAAACCGCAGGCGGGACAGGAAAGAAATTCTAGCACTCCGCCCGTTCTATTAAATTATTAATTTCATACGCCTTGGAAGCATATTAGTCCGGGGGTGATATCTTTTATCATGTAACTAGCCAAACGTGGATCGTTTGCTGAGGTTGGTCTTCTTACAAATAACGTAACCACTGAATATCTTTAGAGAAAGGGTTGCGTCTAAAAATCACTTAGGAAGGAGGGTTTCTTGTTAGTCGAGCTGGGAAAACGAAACTTCGAAACGAACGAAAGTTCCCACGGCAGGATGACGAAACCCAGCAGTTAATTAGTTGCAACGGTCACAAAATTAACTTTCTCCCGAATAGGCTTAAGTGAGAATGATGGAGATAACACGCTGACGCCATCTTTCCTAAGAAACCCGCCCGGCGTGAGGACGTAAGAATTGAGAATGGAGGAGACTCGGAGGGGAGAGGAAGGGTGGGAGCGCGGGGTTAGCTGATTGGTAGCCCGCATGAGTGAACCCGCCACCTCCGCGCGGCGAGAAGCGATGGCGGGGCGCGATAAGGCGGCGGCGGACGCGCGGGCCGGCGGGCGGCCTCGTTGGACGCGGCACGTCCGTCCGCCCCTCCCCAAGATTTATTTCGTCCATTGACGCAACAATAGGCGACAGCGATGGCGGCTTTATCGTATAAACTCGGCGCATTCTATATGCGCTCACGAGGAGGTCCCGTCTGCCCCCACCGCGTCATTGACGCAAGGACGGCGTGCTAATGATGACGGAACCTATTTCGGTCGGTCGACGGGGCCCTTTTCCCGTCAAGAGGGTCCCACGCAAGGGGTTGGAGGAACGGTGAGAAGCAACAAGAATCGCCGAAGAAGATAGCGAGGACAACGAGTTGCTGAATTGTTCTCAGGGCGTCCCCGTGATGTGAACCCCTGCGGGAAAGGAAGGAGGAGTGGGGGGGTTCAAAATGTACACATTTACACAAAAATCCTAATCTATATATTGAACAACAACCGAATCAGAAATGCGATTACATTCCTTGAGCGATAGTTTATATTTATATGATAAAATTGAAGAGAGATTTTATTCACATACCTAAATTCACCTTTAAAACATTTTGAGCATTTTTGGAGACGTGCCAATCACACTAAGTCTAAATTGAAAATTCGAAACCACCGCTATGGTGTTATTCCATACGAGGTATAAATTAACAAGGCGAAATGTTAGTTAAATGTTAGATAATAATGAGAATGTTAAATTATTTCAATAAAGACAATATTTCACAAGTACTATGGCCATTACAATATCTGAGTGCACGCGCTACGTGAGACGAGTCGCTAGTAAGAAGAAAAAAAAATTGATGAATAAACTGCCGCGTACCTACTACGTTACTTAGGATTTAAAAAATATTTCCTTGATGCGTTCGTATGCAGTTAGATTGTTTTCGGGAAAAATTACATTTAAAACTATGAGTTATACAGTCGATCCTTCCAATGTCGTTTTCATTATTTCTCTCTGAAAGTACTACTTCTACATATACATGGAACTCTGCAAGCCACCGCTAGGGTGTGTATAAGCGGATGATTCAAAACCAGATATGCAAAATAAAAAAATAGGATTTCTTACGTTTTGAGGTTATCGCTGATGAGAATTGACACATGTTTATGCAAGACCCTAAGTCACTGCTTGACTTTGGTACTTGCACCCCCTGCCACACACCTTTTTGTTGGATCGAGGGGTATTTATATGTTTATAGATGAAGATAATCTGTAATTTTACCTTAGCTCCATGAGTAATTTTCAACCTAGTTCTTCGAATAGTCTATATATTACTGCTCAGTTCATCACAACATTTTAGAAATTTGGCTCCACTAACCTGCGCACGATCTAATTCGGCAGTTAATCTTACTTCTTCAGGATCCCATATAATAGCAGCATATTCCAAATGAGGATAACTAGCGAAAAATAACATTGGTCTTCAACTCTCTCGACACATTACCTCAAAACAATATTTATAAATCTCTTTCTGCTAGCTTGTCAACAAATTGCCCGCGTAAGTATTCTCCTGAGAAATCTAATTTGGGAAATGAACATGATATGTGAAAATCTTTCTGTTTCGCGAAGAATCGTTACGAATAGGAAAACAGCATCACATATTAAATAGCATGGGCACGATCTAAATCTACATAATACCCCGCAAGCCGCCGCAAGGGCGTGTGGCGGGGTGTGTTAGGTCATCACCCAAAAAAAGGAAAAGAGAAAAACCGCATCCAAAACCAACACATACATGCAAATCCAAATCCACAGTGGTGCATTCATTCATTTCAACATCCTATCATTTTACACGCATGCAAATACATATCTACCTGCTTTAATTTTACACGTATGCAAAAGTCCTCTGCGTACATCTTCCCTGCCTCCTTTGCACTTCTCCCAATAATCCTCTCTGCTCTCCCACCATGATTACCACATCCCCATTTGTTTTTGTACCATTTGAGTTACCATGGTTTGTACCATGCAGAGATAGATCCACCTCGCACAATTTGAAACTTCGAAAGTAGGAAACAAATTATTCCAAAACTAACTTCTTAGATGCCAAAGTATAAATCTCCGCGTACTCTCATGTCTGGTAATATTACACCCCCTGCCACACAACCCTTTGGCGCTTGATAGGGTTAGATGTATATGCAGATGCACTAAGGACTAAGAGCTTTGATGTTTTGCCATTTAGAACGGTTGGAAGGCAAGAAAGTGTTTTTTTGCTTTTTTAGCTCTACTAGGCGCGAAATTATAAAGTATATTCTTAATTAGCCTGATTAATGGCGACTAAACAGTACCTGACTCGACCTGATACCCTCGTGGCGATTTGGCAGGGTTAGATGTGGATGTAGATATGTACTTTGAGGTCACCGACCGATGTGTTTATTCGCCATGCGCGTCGCCGGGTGATGTTTGTGAAATTCTGTAACGCACCGATACCCATCGAAACCCGAGTGTCCCTCGCCCCTGCCCAACCCCTATCGCTTTCCTCCCGCATTTCCCATGGGATCCGTGGCGATCAGATTCCGGGAAAAGACTAGCAAACCCCCCACCCCCACCTCAGACGACAATCTCTTTCAGTGGAATCATGGTGGCGCATGCGATAGCGACCCCATGAACGCAAAACGGGATTGTTATTCACCCAAGTTTGAAATCGTGGGAGGCCGGAGGCGAAGATTTTCCCGGCACCTTCCGGGTTCTCCCAAAAGTTCCGAAAGTTTTGGTTTTTCCTACGTAGCTCATATTTCACGAAGAATCGCATTGAACGAACAGAATGCATTGCTATATTATTGGGAGGCCTGGATTGGGAAAAATTGGGGGTCATTAGGTCCATAAATTTACGTTTAAATAAATACGAAACATTCGAGTTTAACTCTGGCGCAGAAGGAAGAACACGATTTCCACACAAAACCTTATGATATTTATGTGAGAATTTTGGACGTAGTTCCCGGGTCGTACAAAACTACGCTCCGTATTAAGGTCTCTGCAAGTATTTTCTTGAAATTTGAACTCACTCATAATCACTTGAATCTCTCAATTGAAACTCACTTGAATCATCTTCACTAAATACATTTCTTCTTTTAATATACTCAATAGTGTACTCGCCTTCTGCAAAAATTTCTCAAAAGGCGAACTCTTCCACCTGCTCTAATTTATGTCTCCCACTTTTAATGTTTACCCTCCCATTTCTTGAGAATCTGATCATCTTCGTATTCTTACGATCAATTCGCATCTCATACACGCCTCGTTGATTCTTTGCACTAAATAATGATTGCGACCCTTTTTCTGCCTGGCGAACTAAAGCATATTAATTTGCAAAACTAAACGATTTCATGAATTCTCCACATACTTTCACTTCTGAATCTAGACACTTCTATAACTCTCTTATGTTTTCCTCCTATTGTGAATGAAAGCACGAGTGACAATTGTCAGCCCTGTTTTACACCTTGAGTTTCACTGCCCATTGAATGATATTATTATTGTTATTATTTAGCAGCCTACCGTTTAAGGTAGGTGTTAAATGGGCACATCCTAACTAACTCTATATTTCAGGGCCTCAAAGAGCGAGACAGGAACTGACACCCCACGCTACAATAAACACTTCTTCAAATCCTCATATCTTATACCTATCTATATTCCTTCCATCATCCTTCTCCTATTCCTGCCCCTTCCTTGTTTGCCTAACCTTCTCCCCTCTCTCACAGACTTCAACATTCCATCGCCCATTGAAATGCTCCACCTTTCCTGCCTCCTTTGGATTTTTCCCAACAGTCCTTTCTTCTCTTCCACCATACTGATCCTTCGTTTGTTTTCCTTTGCGTCCACTTTACCTTTCCCATCCTTCACCACAACCACGTCTCAAAACTGTCCACCCTTAAGCTTACCCTCTTGCTATTGCACGATACAATTATCGTCTAAAACTTTATCTTCCATTCCATTTATATTACATCCTGAGACTTGTTTCTCTAACAGCAGCACGTCAGAGTAGGTTGCTCGATATTCAGTTACAGTAAACAGCCCTAAGGTTGGTAGGATAGGTGAGGCTGGAATTCACACATTAACAGGATAGGAGGGGAGGATACATTTCCTCTGTAGATTGAAGTATTCCAGTAAGATCTGATCCTAAAAAAATCACACGGCATGGGTGGAGCGAGGTTGCTCTGAGGCGTCTACCAAACCGTTTTTGTTCCGTTGTTGTTGTATAGCGTACCATAACCAGGACCAAAACCGAACAGAACCGCCTAACCTATTTCTCGTGCACGCTCGATAATTATTTAATTATATCGATGTTGGATTTAGCGATAATAAATATCCCACAGCGCTAGTCGCCTACTCAGTCGTTGAAATCTCTGTGAGAGTGAAGATTTAAATGCGATACAAAAGTGGTTCGAGACGTGAGAGCTGGAATTAAATTTTAAGAAATGTATTTCGACGAATTTCATCTGAAAACATTTACCGCGTGCAGGAAGGCAAGACAACAAAAGTAGAATAGATAAACTATTTGAGTGAAACGACCACTAAGGAGGACGTATATCCTGGGGAAAGTTTTTCGCTAACTTCACGAACTTGAAATTTGCGACATAGCAAATAAAAAGTCAGATTCGTAAAAAGGATACTTGGGAAATATAATTGACAGAGTTAAGGCGCTTTATTATTTTACGTCAGTTAGACACCAACTAGAGTACGCTGCAAGTATATGTGATCCTCACGAGGTAGGCTTAGTTTTGGAACTACATCGAATGCAAGGTAGAGCAGCCAGGGTTATAGAAAGCTCTAATGAACGAGGCAGTAGAGTCACGACACAATGGGACGAATTAGGGTGAGAGCCAATAGTTGTCCGTAGATTGAAACACAGATTAAATTTACTGCGTATATTTGTGGTAGGTTACTTATCAGATGATGTTAAAGGCCCAGTCCTGCTATGGGAGATCAGATCACCAACGTAAAAGCAGGGAGATAGATAGTAGAACTGATATATTTAAAATGATTTTCTTCGTTCGAATGGAGATAAAAATATATATTAACAAAAGATTAGAGATTAGAAATTAAGAGAACAGAATATAGATGAAAATGACGATCTTCTGACCTGAAGACGCCAGAATCATGCTGGAAAGAAACTGTTGTCGCCAAGAGACACCCTGACGCGAAGGAATAACCGAAAGCCTTAACCTTGTGGATCAACACCGCGGAAACCATAGCCTTCCTTCAAAATATGTATGACCATAGGCGCGAAGGGGATAATTACATCTACATCTACACAATTACCTGCAAGAGCGTGTGGCGAGGGTAAAATAAATGCATTAATCAATTAAAATTGGTAATGTATATATTTTGTCGATGCGATGAATTTGAAATAAACCCATTTTTATAAACATTTTCCCGCTTGATTTGAATATTATCCATGTTTTTTAAATATTTTTACTTAATGTAAATAGTTTCTTTTGTGGCGATTAAACTCTGCTCGAGTGCACGATCGAACAAATATCTATGTAGAGGTGTAATGATTGTGCTTACATGGCTCGAGTAGAGTCTAATCACCTAACACCCACGCCACACATTGCGTTTTATTATGCAGATGTAGATTTGGATGTAGGGAAACGAGGGGATGTTACTCCCGCTCCTCTACGACGGCTCCTCTTCCCCCACGGCGGCGAGTGGACACCCAAGCGTGCAGATGGAGGCTTCAAGGAAGCGGGGAGGCGGGCGGAATGAAGTGCGAGCGAGGAGACTATAAATCTGGGAGAAAAAAGGCTCGGTGGGATGCACGGGACTTTGTCGGCGCGCTCCGCGGCCTTCCCCCCCGGGGGACCAATTACTGGAAGAACTGCGGAGGCAGGGAAAGGGACGGAGTGGCGATAGGAAGTGGAACCTTTGGCACTCGCAAAAAAAATACCACGAGCGACACTGCATCTGCACCATGCCACGTGAGCTTCCTCCATTCCGAGAGGGCTCAATGCGGGTCTGGACGCACTGGAAATTCATTTTTCGAAATTAATATATTTCGAATGAAAGCTCACGGAATCGCTAATATGACGCCCATACTGAAAGCTAACACTTTATTTCACCTAATCTTTGGTATTTCCCCTGAGATTTCAGATGAAGAGTTGCAAAATATATTCTACACTGGTAAGATGTTTCGTTGGTAGTTCTTGAGAGTTGTTTTCAATGGTGTTTAAAGGTTTTTGACTAAAGGTTTTGCAGCCAAGGTAGATAAAACCATTGCGGTTCCTGTGGTAGCCGACAGGAAACATAGTCTGTTAATATTGAATGGATTTAAACGAGAATATGCAGGTGAAACCGAAGAGAAGAAAAGCCTGTTCTTCCAAGAAATTGAATTTTCGGGCCCTCTAAAAATAATACATGAACGATTTGACTACAATAAAACTGCAAACCATTTAAGATAAATGCCGAAAAAATGGGGACAATTCTAGCTCCGCACTACGCATGTAGGTGAGACTGCAACAAAAATTAGGATAAAACTGCCCTACAAAGAAATTGCAATATGAAAGGCTATTTTCTTCAAAAGATTCGTGTTTACTATAGTATCAAACATCATGAAATTCGAACTTTACGAAGAAGTTATGATACATTGCCATATACCTTAAATTCTGGTCATCTGAAGGGAAAAAACCTACAAATGCCGTTAGCGGAACATGAACGAAGAGATTCATAACCTGCCATTTGCTAATCGTGGAAAAAAATATATTTGTATGAAATTGAGCAATTGTATTTCATATTATCAGAATCCGATATAAGTCTGATCAAGATAACGAAATCAGCCTGCCAGCAAATATAGTATAATTTACATCGTCCGAATGGAGAATATTTCCTGTTACCCAATTAAGTTCCAGGAACAGCAATTTCAATGGTTGGCTTGACCTTCATTACAACTTTCAAAAATCAGGATTAAGTTTTTATTTATTCCTATTCCTATTAGATCGTAATATAGGAGACGATTGGCCTATTGAGAGGGCACCGAAAATATTAGCAGTGGTGGATATGATGGGAATGAGGAGTATTTAATTGTTTATGGTGCATTTCATACTTCATGTATATTATTAGAACTCATTTTGGAATCACTCATGGCCCTATGTTAAAATGTGGACAAAATCTCTTACATAAAAAGGAAGCATGCCTCTTTTGTAAGGATTAAAAAAATATATTCCTAATCCCGAAATGTCACGGGAGGAAATATCGTGGAAATAAGATGCAAAAGAACCTACCTAATAGAATCGACAGCTTTTTTAAGACGTTTTTCCCAAGGACTTTATATTAGAATCCGAATAACTATCAATGACAACGGACAAGAAACAATACAAATAGCAAAGTTTGTTGGTATTTTTTAATGTCCTATTTTGTTGAAATTATTATCGGCAGCTAGCCTCGCAGACCGAGGATATTGATTTAAAAATGGCATACTGTAGAGCTTGTCTTTGTAATAAATTATTTTCATCGTTTGATTAAAACCAGGTGAAAGATATGATTTCGCCATTAGTCACTAACATTTGAGTAACATTGTGATTTTAAAATTGTATACGTGATGTGAAATCATCCCATGCCACATACCCTAGTGGTGGTTTTAATAGCAATGTGCAGATGTAAATTCCTCGTAAGGGAACTTTGGGGTTCGAAGGGTTCGAAGGAAGGCGAAATGGTGGACTCGAGCGTTTAGGAGTGGGTATGAGGGGGATGCAAGTGGTGGCTGAGGGGTTGTTTGAGGGAGGGAGCTGGAGGGTGCAGTGGTAGGGTGCAGAGGGGTGCTGGGGGTGGGAGAGACTCGTCGCGTGGCATGCACCCCCTTGAGATAAAACAGGGCGCTGTGCTAACGGCGCTCGGGTTGGCACCCCCCTCATATATCTCCGCTGCCTCCCCCATTGGCCGGGAAGGTGGGGGGGGACGGGAAAGGGCTAACGCCGGAAGTAGGGCGGGGGAGGGGGGAGTCGGGAGAAAACGCTAAACAAGGGTGCAGGGAGGAAGGCACGGTCCCTCTTGCGATCCCGCAGCTAACGAGCTTTCTCCCACACGCCCCCTTCATTCTCCCCCCTCCCCTTTCATCCCCCTGCGGTTCCTCGTGGTTGAAAAACTACGACGAACCGGAACGCCAATGCGGACGATAATACACTCCGAGAAAACAAACGGAGTTTCCGGCATTTTAAAAGCGACACGGAGAGGATAAAGGACGCCCTCACATATTACATTTAGTTGACGTGGCCTAGGGATGGTGGAGATGTACTTTTATTTAAATTGTAAAATCATTTTAACTTCCAATGCTGTTGCAAAAGTCATGAATAAGAGTACAAATTACAAATTTCAAAAAAGTAAAAAAAAGTCATAGCGAAAATACTTAAAAAAAATCAAATTGCAAAAGAAGACACGATTAAACGCTGCGTAAACATCTATTGCATTTGCAGATGTATTTACTTGTATATATTAGTCGCTTGTATATTTATTGCATGTGTATAAGTTAAAATAAGTTTTGCATGAATATATTTGTTTGTGTGGGCGTACATCAGCATGTTAATTCCTTGTTTTGCATGTAGTTGCATTCTATTTTACGCATGGTGTTCTAACACACGCCGCCACATGCCCAGGTGGCAGCTTGCGGGGTACATCTACATCAACATAATACCCGGCAAACCGCCGCAAGGGCGTGTGGCGAGGGGTGTTATGGAACTAAACCGTATACCAAATCAACACATACATGCAAAACTAAACTGTACTGTGTGGATGCAGGCGAAATCAAACTAATTCGCTCGTAAATGTCACGGGTTATCATTCTGAGGATCGGTTTTTAGGAGCTCTCCAATCAACATCCCGTTCACTGCCAATTTCTCCATTCCCTCCTCGCTGCACGTACTTGGGCGGGCATATTTCTCGTAACTCTTCTTCTTACTTTCTCAGTTATTTTTACCCTTCGAGTTTCCTTCAATCATGGTCTTAGTTGCCACAGAGTTGTATTTCTACATCACTCCTGATATTCGAAATTCTAATTCAGCCTATCAATATATTTTTTACAATCGAAAAGCACCAAAAAGAATTATATTAATGCAGATCTCTTCGTTTTTATTATGCTTTACCCAAGATAATTTGGCAAATGTCGTTAAAACATTCTTGATTTCAACGGAGATCATTTCATACAGAAGGACGGTAAATGACTTCAGCTGGAGAATATGCATAAAATTATTAATTATTCATAAAAAAAATTTGTTAGTCTTTCTGCGAATTTATGATAGTATCGATCAATCCAATTAGTAGCTTTCGTGACCCAGGTTATGAATTGATAGCCAATAGATACTAACTTCGATCCAAACGCTGTAATGACACAAGTAAACTTCAAAAGAAATAATATAATGTAAATTTAATATAAATAAATGATTTATTATTTAATTATTTTCAACATTTCATTTCATAAAAAAGACGTATCTCCGGATGAGACCGACTGAATACATTTTCCCATTCATTCGCAATCTCACTAAGCATACGCATTGCTCACTTCATTTGTTCTAATTTTTTAATCAAACTTCACTAAACCGAAGCAAAAAATTATCAATATAAATTCTATGGGTCGAGCTCTTATAGGATTTCCCCACGAATATGGAGTGGCCGCCTCTTTAAAATTTCCAAATTAGGGCCTGACCACGTTTTTCAAAAACAAAGCGGCAGTTTTCAATATTTGCTCCAGCCATCTCCTTCAACCCTCTCACGAAACGATGTTGACATAGATGATCAAACAAGGACCAATGATTACCGTATAGGGTTTAAGTCCCATACTAAACATAAATGTCTTCACTAGTTCAAATATATCTCATTAAAACGCGGTTACTCGATTGTATCCAACCATAGATTAACTCATAGTATTGTGCAAACAACTTATTTTCGGAAAACTAAAACTACATCAACACAATTATCGCAAGCCACCGCAGGAGCGTGTGGCTGGGTTCATAAATTAGGCGACAGGGGGTCAACGACTAAGAGAAAACAACATATTTGTTATTATATACATAGTTATTACATCTAAGAAAAATCTTCTTACGTATTGGTACTCCTGTTAGTTTATTTCACAACTCAAACCGATATTTGAATCGATACAAAACATGGAATGTCTTTATGCGAACATTCCTTTCCAACTTATGAGCGTTTATTAAAAGAATATAATATGAAACATTTCTAATAGGCGATGGCATATAACTGCCAATAATACAGTAGGCTAACAATGGTATATATTTTGATGAAGCATAATTTTTTTTATTTCTTCCGAAGTAAATATTTCAGATATGTATATGACCAGAACTGAAAAAGTCAAGCTGCTACTTAAAGAGTCATTAAGTATTGAATTATATTTTCGATAAGGGTAGAGCTGTCTGCTGTTAGTTTCATTCCAATTGCCTTGGTTTTTGCGAAGATTGTGATGCATAAACCTATTTTTTTAAGGTAATCTACCGGTTAAGTTAGGTTTTTGGATGGACACAACCGTCAAATAAACATTTTGTAACTCCAAACAAAACCCAATCCGGCAACCTAATCTATATCAGGTCCCTCTTCATCTCTGTGTACTTCTTTCCTCCCTTCATCCCGTCCAACATCCCTATCCTGTTCTTGCCCTTTCCTCGCTTGCCTCACATTCTCCCCTCTATTACCTTCTTCAACATTCCACTACCGCTCAATACGCCTTTCATCCATTTTTCCTGCCTCCATAGGATTTCTCTCAACAAATCCCTCTCCTCACCCACCATCTCCAGTACTTCCTCATTTGTCTTCCTTTCGGTCCATTTCACCTTCTCCATTCTTCTCCACACCCACATTTCAAAAGCCTCCAATCTACGTCTATTCTCCTGCTTCAGCGACCACGTTTCCGCGCCGAACATAGCTACGCTCCATAACAGAGTTTTTACAAGCATAAACCTATAAAGCATGGTAATAACGGTTGCGTGATGTGCCTTCGAAAAGATTGGAATATAGGCATAACGTTTTTAAAAGGATATTATAAATATTTTTTAAATAATAAAACTTATTATACCAAAGGTGACTGAAGAACTAATTTTTTTTAAATCAGGCTTAAGATCCTGCCACAGCTATACAAATGCGTAGCATTTTTCCTAATGGCTGGTGATTTAACATCGCTTATAACTGAGCAACTTGGTATTTTAATGATGTGTGCGTTAGAAAAGGGAGAGGTGAGTTCTCAAAGGATATTTTTTTTTTCATTTTCAGATTGTCCAAGAAGAAGAATGTCCCGTGTTTTCTCCGAGAGGGCAATGCCTTCCAGAGGGTCAGCCTTCCACCTTGGAGAGGATCCCACGTCTCGTCGCCCATTGACCTGTCGTCAGGGCCTTCTCCCGTGACTGCGCCTTCGTGCAATGTACGTGTGTGTGTGTGTGTGTGTTCATGTACTCACTCCCGTCACTCGCCAGCCCACGGGAAATCCTAGCGCAACAATGCCTTGACCACCACGCGCATCTTCTTCCCCTCCCACTCTCTCTTGAGTGTCGACTTTGGTGACAGTTGCGAGGGAATTTGAGTCGTCACCACGGAGACGGGTGAAAAGGGTGGAGAGGGAGGAAAAACAACCGAAGAACGCTTTCCTCCCTCGTGAATAGGATGGCAGAGAATGCCATACTCAAACGTAAATGCCCTTTACTCTGAATAAGAATGCCAATCCTGTGACCCACGCGTTCCTTCTTTCTTAAGGCCACACCCATAATATAGTATTTTATTTTTGTAAGCAGGTACAAACTATGTTTCCGCCTCCTGTTTGGTCGTCTATTTAGCGTTATATACAATTTCGTAGAAAAATATTGGGAATATTTCTGAATATTAAATGAAATAACAGCTCGGAAGAGAAATACTTAGTTATTCCACATATATTTCATTAAACACGACCAATATTTCGACTTAAAAAGGCATCGGAAACATTGGCTATTCAACATATATTTTGGAAACACGACCAAGTATTTCTTTTCAGATATGAATCGCTTCCAAAAAGTGACGCCTGAAACCATCCGAAATAACAGCTTTTTTATAGGCTAAATATGTTTTTTTTTAATACTGGAATTTCTTAAATAAACATGATTAATAAGGAATGAGCAATACATTTTACAAAAATTAATTTGATCCAAAGGTTTAGCGTATGCTGGAGGATTTTGAGATGTGGGTGTAGTGACGAACGAAGAAAATGAGTTAGACAGAGAGATGAAGATAAACGCCGAGTTTAATTAAAATTGGCAATTTTCCACAAAATAATATTATAATATTATTTTGTGGAAAAATCCAATTTTAATTAATCATGATATTCCACCATAGCGGGTCGCGGTGGTCTAGTGGGTAGAGCGTTGGACTACTGACCGGAGGGTCCCGGGCAAGGCACTTTGGGTATCTGCAGCTCCACCCAAGCTAGTTGATTTTCCGGGTACCAGATCTTCCTGGGAAACCATAACCGGCACAGGGAAAGGAACTGGCCCCCCTACCCTGATGTGTGAATATTCACACGCCGTCGGGCTTGGTACATGGGTGAACTCTACTATCACCTACTAAACCGACCTTCGGGTTGATTACTGTGTTTATGGTTTTTATTCCACCATATCACGCCTGAAACGTCTCTTTTTATAAACGCCGAGGTTTAAAATAGGGTGCTCTAAGAGAGGAGGTTACTGGGTGAAATCTGGAAAAGACAAAGAAAGTTGGTAGAGGAAATACTGAAAGGAGATGTTATATGCTTGAAGACCATGATGAAAGGTTGAACGTTGTGCTATTGGGGTAGAATGAGAAAAATATTAAGCTATAGGAACAGCACGGAGGAAGGCAGGCAAGGTACAAAGAAATGGAGAAAATAAGGCTAGGCAAATAATAAAGAGGAAGTTCTCGCAATACTTTGTCTACGCAAAACGAATACACTACTTAGGCAGATCAGAAAACAAAGATAAAATAAGGGAGATAGATTCAAACACTCATTCTTTCCCAGAACAATCAGAAATCATAATGTAAGAAACCAAAGTCAATTTAGAAATATTAATAACATTTAAGCTGCAAGTCGGAACAAAATTAAAAATGCACAGATTGTACATGTGTATGTTTGTCGGTAATTTGTGTGTTTGCATGTGTGTGGTGCGTAAGGATTTTTGCATGAATGTGTACCATATTTTGTTTGTTGACTGTATAAATGTGTGGCTTTTACATGCCTTTTTTTCTTAATTACGTGGTGGTGACCTACAAACCTGCGCCACACGCCCTTGCGGCGGCTTGCGGGGTATTTAATAGTTTTAGATGTGCAACACTTAAAAGTAAATAGTTATTATGGGCCATCTAAACTTGCCTTTAAATGAGTTTAACACCATGTATACCTTTGCTAGGCGGTAATCTTGGTTTCTCATTCTCTACACTGTGCTCTGACTTTTGCTTTCTTCAAGGGCTGACTTGTATTCATATTTGTGCACCTTGCTTACCCCATACATCTACATAATACTGCGCAAGTCGCCGCAAGAGCGTGTGGCGGGGTTGTTAGATCACCATCCGTAAAAAGGAACAAAACCACATTCAAAACCAACACATAAATGCAAACCCATACCCACAGTGGCGCATATATTCATGCAAATACCCTTTAATTTCATAGGCATACAAATACATATACTGTCATCTAACAAATGAGTACACCTTAGGATGCAGTAAGAAATTTATCTAATGACGTACCAGCTAGAATTTAAAAAGCAAGAAGGGGAAATTCCAACATACAACGATCTCCTCCCCAAGGACACGGTGCACACGGGGCCCATAAGGGCATGGTGATAACGCAATTGCATTGTTTGCATTAAATACCTACATTCTTAATGAAATGTACGACTAGTTCCTCCCACTGTGTCAGATAATTCGTTCCACAACTCATCCATCCACTTTCCCATACCACTGTATCTACCAACCTATTTCTCTCAATTTTTTCAGCTTATGCCACGATAAAATACGCTCAAGCATCATATTTCAAGGTAGATAATTTATTTGAGGTGATTTCATATGCATATAAACTTTAACTGCCACTTTTAAACGAATGAGTTATTGAAAATGAGAACTCTTTCTTCATCTCGTAATTTGACTATGGAAAGCATGAGGACTTCGCGTCTTCCAAAGGATGATACTGCTAATGTTCTTGTATAACTATAACTACATCCCTCAAACTACGGTGGGAGATTATGAGAATTAGATTATTGAGTTTAGCTTTATAACCAACAATTTACAGTGTGATTATTTCCAGGAATGGATCACTTCATACTCTAAGCAAAATATATTTGTGTTTGCCAAGTTGACAGGTTGTAGTGCAGAATTTCGTGTTAAGAGATTTCTAGAATTTATCATTGCACGAGTTAGTTTATGAATACGTTCAAATCCAACTATAATCGACACACTAATCAGTAAAAATAGTACCCTTGTGCTTGAGATCATCACTTTATATAACCATTATTTAATGGTCTCCTTAGAAGGAATTTGTCTTACTTTCGAGTGAGAGTTGTTGAGTTATTTCCATTATTTGAATTAATATGCATTTACATTAGTAACAGAGACAGGTACAGTCCTTTCTTCGGATATTGAAAATCTGTGTGATAGCTGTTTGGTGAGGAACAACGCAAAAAAGATAAACGTAATGAGTAAACTAACTCAAAATACTTAGTAACGTCACATTAAATATTTACTGCACGACCAATGTTTCATTGCTACGTAACTATGTTAGGCGCTCAGAGAAAACTGGGTCTGGTAATAAATATTTTAATGAAAAATTGATACTTATTTTTAATTCTTTTAATCATGAGATGAACTCATGCAATTACATCTAAAACCACATCCTATAAAGAAGGTAATGAGGTTTTAGAAAAATGAGTAGGCCAAGTTAACCGTTAAAATCAATGGGCATAAAATGGAGCAGATGGGACAGAGCACATAATTATGAAATATTTTAAACGAAGATGAGCAAATTATTAGGGACTTGCGAAGAAGAATTACGTTAGGCAAAGAAGCTTTTAGGAGAAGGAGGAAAGTGATAATGGTGATTCGGGATAAGGACATTAAGAAAAGATTAGTGACAACTTTGACATGGAGCGTGGTTTTGCGCGACGCGGAAACATGGTCGCGTGGAAGCAGGATGATAGGAGCAGATTGGAGACTTTTAAAGAGTGGGTGTGGATGATGAGATAGTTTCTATGAATGTATGCACCACTGTGGATTTGGGTTTGCATATGTGTTGGTTTTGAATGGGGTTTTTCTTTTTTACCTTTTTTGGGTGGTGACCTAACACCCCCCCGCCACACGCCCTTGCGGCGGTTTGCGAGGTATTATGTAGATGTAGAATTGAATTTTTTCACTGAGTAGCGTATCTAGATAATTAGAGGAGCAAGTTTGGGAATCAGAAACGGAGCGGAGGTTTAAATTACGGACCAAATATCTTGCATTAATTGTAAGCACGTCTCTTCAGAGAGGATGATAAAAATGTATCACTAGCCTTGACACACTATAGTAAGATAGATTATGAAAACAAGATAAGTAATATGATGTGTAGAATGGATAGATTTTTACACAGGATTGGTAAAAAGTATTTTTATTTTTTCATTGTTAATATCCTCTTTTTATTTTTAGGAACCGGTAGATTCAGGATGACATTTTTCTCGTCAACAATAGGGCACCAAATTAACTGCAGTCACCCAATTTTTGGGAATTTTTAAAAAATAAAAGATAATTAACCTGGCATATTGCCATTATTTATTCAAACTTTTCTTGTTGATTTTTTCTTGCTACTGGCGATCTCGTTCCGTATGGCTAGAGAAGTCTTTTACACTTACGCAGATGTCGTAGTGCAAGTAGCTATCGTAAATATTTTTAAATTATTTTAAAAATTACATATTAGCTAGTAGGCAAGAATTAAACAAAACTTAATCTTCATTTTGCATTGATTTTATGGAATCACGAGAATCTGGGTATATCTCGTACATGCGGACGAAACAAAGAACAGAGACCTGGCGCCCGTTGTCCGGTGGCAGCCGTTGGTTCTGGCTTTGAAGCGTGCAGGTGGGTAGGCCCGCAAAAACACGACGTCGAGGTCGGCGAGGAGGAGTCGGCAGGAACAACGTGAGAGTGGGAAGGGACGGGTGCTGGAAGAAGGGTTGCCGGTGGGGGCGAAGGACGGAGTCGTTGCTGTTTGGAAGACAGTGAGAGGGAGTGCAGGGGGGAAGGGGAAGGTAGGTGTGGGAAAACCCAGGAAAAGAAGGCATTGTCCTCCTCGGAACACCTCAGGCTGTAGGAACCGAAAAACATTTCCCCTCTCCACCCTCTCGTTCCTAAAGGGAATTTGGGGTCGCACCCCCTCCTACCCCCTGATCCCTCCGCCCCCTCTCACTGCCACCCCCAACCCGATTGATTGGACGCCGCGAGTTAAGCTCGAAAAACGATGTGCGCAGGATTCGACAAGTCGTGAAGTGGGATTGCTGCTCTGTCGCCATGGTGTATGGAGAGAGAGGAATGAGTGGTTGCCAGGGGGACTTTGTTGATGGGGATGGGGGAAAAAGTATTTTTCATTCCATGTTCTCTTGTATGTTGTCATTATTTCATCTAACCATTGTTTATTTACCTAAAGCTCCTCTCTAAAGCTTGCACGACATTGGACAAATTTCTTACTGCATCCTAAGGCGTAATTATTTGTTAGATGATAGCATATGTAATTGCAGGCGTGTAAAATGATAGAATTTTTGCATGAATGTATGCTCCACTATGGGTATGGGTTTACATGTATGTGTTGGTTTTGAATGCGGTTTTTTTCCCTATTACGGGTGGTGACCTAACTTACCCCGCCACACGCCCTTGCGGCGGCTTCCGGGGCATTATGTAGATGTAGATGAAAGCTCGGGGAAGCATATAGTTCTCAGATACTGTTGTGCACGCACCTGTATTTATCTTGATCGACATTATTTGAAATAATTTACATATCTATTAAAAATAAAATTTATAAAAACTTGATTTAAGATGTTGTTGCGGTGTTTAATCACCCCTTTCCTGCCTCACACCCTAGCGGTGGCTTTCAGGGAACCATCTACATCTACATAATACCCTAAAAGCCACCGGAAAGTTGTGTGACATGGGATGTATCCACTCCAGACACAGCACACGAACAGACAAAGTCACGCACAATGCATGAGTCTTACTCCAGGAAAAAAATTAATATGCAATGAACTAATAAACACAATGAACTAATAAAAACTAGAAATATCCATATTTTACCGTCATCATTTTTGTAAAGTCATACCATGTTTCTTGTAAAAACTCTTCGCAAAAGACGGCGAATCATTGGACACAGTAAGCATAACATTGGGTGTCCCACAAGGATGTGTTATTAGTCCACTATTGTACCGTGATATATTGAGGCATGAAGATAGAGTATCATTAGCTAACGATCTAAATCCAATTCAAAAGTTGTACAAGATATGGGAGCTATAATTAAATTTGAATAAACGTGTTTCGATAATTTTTTGGAGGAAGAATATTTCACCCGAAAACACATTCTGCAGGGAACCAACATAACAAACGTAGAATCGGTAAAATACTTGGGTGAAACTATAACTATAGATATGTCCTGGGGAAAATACATTCGCGAAATTTGAATAAAATAATAATGAAAATAGCGAATAGCTAAATAAAAAGGTAGAATTCATTAAAAGAAACCTTGGGAATTGTAATGAAAGGGTCAAGAAACTCTATTATTTTCCGTTAGTTATGCCCCACCTTGAGAATGCTGCATGTGTATGGGATCCTCATGAAGTAGGTTTAAATTCTTAACTAGGCTGAGTGCAACGAATAGCAGCTAGGTTTTTGAAAAGTTGTTATGAACAAGGTAGCAATGTCATGACACTATTGGAAGAATTAATATGGGAGCCACTAGTTGACCGAAGGCTTAAATACAGGTTAAATTTACTGCGTAAATGCAGATTACTTATCTGAGGATGCCACAGGCCCCCACTTACCATGGTGGACCAGATCACCAACGTAAAATCATAGAGATTTATTGTAGAAACGATAGATTTAAAATGTCGTTCTTTCATTGAACAATTAGAGATCATAATAGACATGACAGCAATCGTGTAGGAGAAAATTAGAATTGGTAATGTATATATTTGTCGATATCCTGAATGTTATTCTTTTTATTTATTACACCCATATTTTTATAGTTCAACAGCATGATGTGAATGTACGTATTCTGTTATTAAATATTGTTGCGTGTAATTGCTTTCTTTCGTGTGATTAAGTCGAGTGCATGAACAAACTAATATATGTGTAGAGGTAACATGATTTGGTTTTGCCTGTGGTTTTATTCTATTTTACGAGTGGTCACCCCCACCCCACACCCAACACCCCCCCACACAAACGCCCTTGCGGCGGTTTGCCGGGTATTGTGTAGATGTTAAACATAGAACAATATAAAACTACAGGTACGATGAGCAGTTAATTGATGAGATGAAGGTTAGCCATAGGAGCAAAATAAACCAGGAACATTTCCAACGAGGCTAAGGCTTGACAAGCCCAATCCTGTTTACTTGTGACACAAGAGAGGGAATCATTTAGTCCACAAAACCGGATGAAATTAGATACTTCGGAAAAATAATATTCTGATACTCTTTCGCCCTACGCGGAATTCGCGATCGCAGCAATAACAAGATTAAATGTCCCAACAATAATGCTCAGAGAAACTATTTGCAATCTGAAATTCCTATCGCGGACACATCACATCCTCCTGAATGGATAGTTTTGTTGGTTTCCAAAACTCCTGCCAATTGAACCCATTGCTCCCCAAAGGGAGCACCAAAATATGACCAACAAACCTCCTTCCTTCCAACCATACCCGTACATTTACATAAATACACCCGAATCCACAAAAAAAGGTGTGCGGCAGGGGTTAATTCTATTATACCAAAAACTCAAAACATATTCGTGTGTTTGATAGACCTGAACATCTCTGTACAGGGTAAAATTAAGGGTAACACTTGTTTAAAACTAAGCTACATATACATTTACATAATACCCCGCAAGCCGCCGCAAGGGCGTGTGGCGGGGGATGCTATTTCACCACCCGTAAAAGGGTAAAAAAGAAAAACCGTATTCAAAACCAACATTTTAATTCAAACCTACATCTACATAATACCACGCAAGCCGCCGCAAGGGCGTGTGGCGGGGGGTGTTAGGTCACCACCCCAAAAAAGGAAAAAAGAAATACCGAATTCAAAAACCAACACACACATGCAAACCCCAATCCACAGCAGTGCACACATTCATCGTAACATCCCATCATTCGACGCGCATGCAAACCTATACCTACAGCGGTGCATACATTCATTCAAAAATCTTAGCATTTTACACGCATGCAAAAATATATCTACCTGCTTTCATTCAACACGCATGCAATTACATTTGCTATCATCTTACAGATAATTGCACCTTAGGATGCAGTAAGAAATTTATCCAATGTCGCGAAAACTAGAATTTGATAAGTAGGAAGGAAAAATTCCACTACCACAAGAACATGCAACGCTCTCCTCCCCAAGGAGACAGGCAAAGAAATGCTAGTCACTAACGTGTATACACATCTTTGACACACAAAATGCACGTCCATGTCATGGATTTTTTGTGGATATATTTTCCCCTTTCCCTCTACGGGTGGTGACATACACCCCCAACACACGCCCTTGCGATGGCTTGCGGGGTGTTCTTTAGAGTAGATAATCTTTAAATATCCTCCCTCTCACTCATCCCTCAACCTTTCCGTCTGGTGCTTGCACCCCCTGCCACAGATCTATTCGGTGGATCGCAGGGTATTTGTGTAACTGTAGACACAATTTTCACGGAATAAAGCTTAAAGCCACACCCGATTGAGAACGCATGGAATGCAATAGAAGGAAAATCCAGAAAAACAGCCACGTATGCTCATTTTTTCCAGCGTCATATGAAAATACGTTTCCTGTTATTTAATATTCTTGTACGTATGTACCTTCTTTCGAGTGATTTAACTTTTTTCCAGTTCCAGCACAATCAAATTAGTACTTGTGTAGTGGTGTTTGGATTGTATTTGTGCATACATGGCTGGTGACATAACACCCCCCCCCCCGCCACCCGTCCTTGTTGCGACTTTTTGGGGTATTATGTAGATGCTTATAATAAATCAAATGTAAATATATGTATGCTATTATAAGAACGGCCGACTGTATTTTCGAACACAACAATATCATATTATTGCAACATTACATTCGATATTTTTAAATAATCACGCGAAAAATTACGAAAAAAATAATAAAAAAAGTTTGCTTCATTCCGTCCTGATTGGAGGGACCTGCAATGTGTTTGCAATGCGTAATAGAGGAATGGCAAGTTTCAGAAAATATGACAGAACAAGAGGAATGACTCACGCCAAGTTCGTCACAGAAAAGGTTTCTTTTGAAAGGTAAACACTTAATGAACTTCCTTTTGTCCCTTCATTGCGAAAGAGTTAACTCAAAAACCGTCCGCCGCATGACAAATCGCATTCGATTGCCGTGACCAAGCGTCGCCTGGCTATCTTAATTGTCCGCCCGTATCGCTCGACCCTTCTTAGAGGCATTGTTATTCGAAAAGGACAAACATCTTCCGAAGAATTCCAAGGGTGCACCGTTGTTTGTTCTCCGCGATTCATTCCGAGCTATCAATCGCGAAGGAAGCAAAAACATGCGTGCGTTCATCTTTCCAGGAACACGACGAGGACACGGTCCGAAAAACCCACACGCGGAAGAAAATGCCTCCCCTAATACCCCAGTGTCCAGAATTACTCATCCGGCGGACCGCGGCGACCAACAACGCCTCAATTGGGAGATGGAGGAGGGCACCAAATGGGATGCAGTGGTGTTTTCTACATCTACATCAACGCACTCCCCTGTAATCTATCCCAAGAGACAGTGGCGGGGGGTGATAGGGCATCAACCAAACATGCACAATTACCAGTTCATTCGTACAGTGTGTGTGTGTGAACAGATGCCTAATTTCTACATAAAATAATTGTAAAATTTCATGAAAATTGCAAAAAAATTATCAAACTATAACATTTTTGTTAATTCAATTTTAATTAAAAGTTTGGTGTGGTGCCTAGTGATATCTTTACGCACTAGTACCAACATTGAAATAAAATAATGAACTTTGTAATTCCACTCATACTTGTGTGGAATTACAAAGTTACTTATTCCATTTCGATATGTTGTGTAAATTCCGTACATTTACGCCGTAGACAAAAAATGTCCAGTGGCATAGTGTGAAAAAATGGTTGAAAGATTTGAGGTGGGATCCCATAGAAAAACAAAAAAATTTTTAGAAAATTTTTAGTAAATTTGAGACCAATAAGTTTTTCGAAGAGAGTCAGCACATTTTAAAAATGCCTAACTACTACGGAATTAGAAAATTCAAAGTATGATGATTCATTTAAGATTAGAGAGACAGAAGACGTGCACCATCAACTAACATCCACATGGATCTGCGAAAATTCCTTATGTCTACACAGCGTTCCATCTTGCGCTGACTTGTAAATTAAATATCCTTAATATTTCTATAGTGATTTTGGTTTCTTAATATTATGCCTCCGGATTGTTCTGGGAAAGAATGAGTATTTGTATACACATGTACCTTTACGGGAATCCATGTCCCTCATCTTAACTTTATGATCTGATCTATCTAAGTAGTGTGGGCCTACTATAATTACTTTATAAATTACGGGGGGTGCCCTAAAACCCTCCGCCATACCCCCTTGCGGCGGATTGCGGGGTATGATGTAGATGTAGACAAGTAATATATTACGAGTATTACATGGTTGGTAACCAATTGCAAAAGAGCAAGGAAAAAAGCTGGGAGAAATTCTAAAGGTAGAATATTGAGGAAATCCCCCACGGAGTGAATACATAAAATGGTCAGAGAAAAATTTTAAATCCCGCCAACATACTCAGTCAGAACTAGCGCCAGAGGGGAGCTCCTATTCTTGGAGGAAACCATTTCCCACGTCACTTACACACTAGTACCGGATGACACGCATAAAGTGAAACGAAAGGACGGAAAGTAACTAGGAGTGAGGTTAACCCCCCTTGCCTTCAAAGTGCGGAGATAGATATCACCGATGAGGAAATTAGAACCGCGATTAAATGATGAAAATGAAAAAGACCTTGGGTATTGATGGAATAAGCGCTGAATTGATCGAAGCAGCCCAGCCGGTTATCCTCAACCATTAAACTAGATTTGATACAGGACTGTTGCAGAAACAAATGCTTCCCTGCGGCATGGAAAAAGGGTGTCCCATACACCATCTTGAAATCTATCGTGGCCCCATTGCATAAACCAGCTCAGAATTTATAAAATCCCGGATAATCAGTAGAACTTAATAAAACTTATTTCTTGAAGAGAACAACCAAAGTACAACCAAATAATCAGGAAGTCGTAAAAGGGAATTACCAAAGGGCACCACAGGTATCCATACTCGGTCCTTTTCTTTGGAACATCGCCATGAACGATTTGCCCAATCAACCCCTTCCTGAAAACTGTAGATGGACAGCCTACGCTATGATATATGGAGCAGGAGAAGTAAGGTACGCGTATTTTAGATGAGCGTATAATAAGAGCGTAGCGTAGAGTATGAGCGAGATATAAGAGCGTATTTCCTGGATGAATGAGAACGCGAATGGGAAACATTAGAAAAGGGAACACAACCAGACAATTCCTTCCAGGCGTGAAGGGATGGATGAAGATCAACTTTAAAACTTGCAAAGAATTTAGGCAAATTTTATGAGGACACGGGAAGTTTAGATCATACCTCAAGAAAATAGGGAATAAAAGGAGTCAAAGGAATAATAGGAGAATAAAGTCTTTTATTGCAGAATTAATGCCGAGAATAGACGCGAACTGGAAGCAATCCTTGGATATTTGCAAAACGTCCATCAAACTGTGAAATATCCGAACGAGGAACCGATTAGGAAATCATATTAGACAGATTTATCAAATGAAAGACGTAGGAACGGGGAGAGCGACGGAAAGGAAGGACATGGGACTCATATTTTGTCTTTTGTGACAAAAAATAACGAAACATTTATGGGGATTCAGAAATAAGGCATCCCAAAAACTGAAATTGGACCAATTAATAACCAGAATCGAACGTGCCAAATTATTATTATTGTTAATAGCTATACCTATGCCTACACAAAGACAAGACACAAGGACAAGAAAGGAATGATTAAAAGACGGCAGGAACCCATGATGTGCAGACACCTATTACCGGTTAGTCTTCTACCCATTCCGGACGGACAATCCACAAATACGGCGCAATTGACTTGCATACATTCGCCAACACGCCATCTTACTGAATGGCACAAGGGGTGGGGGACGCCAAACTTGGAGAAAGTATTTTAGTGGTAATTTTATACTCTATACCCATATTTTCGACAGCGCGACACTTTTACTCTCTTTATGTGCTCCCTCTTTTATTGCTGTCGCGAATAGTGCGCCGGACAAACGAATCCTCGAATATGTCAGTTAGACAATCTCTCTAATTTTGTGGCAATTGTCGGCCCTGCCAATGCAAATAGGGGGGTATAATTACATCTCCAACATCGTGTGCGGGATTTAAATGATTGGCATTAAAATAAATAATATATATTTTATTTATATTAACGCTTCCATTTATTTATGTTTGCGGTAAATATAACAATGGGAACCATGGAGCTATCGCAACAATGCAGCAGAGAACACAAGTGTAGTTACCGATTTCAAAAAGCAATCCGCGGTGAAATTGTGATGAGATATTAACTTTTCTGTTCTCATTATCGATTATTATTATTAGGTAATCTACCGGTTAAGGTAGGTTTTTGGATGGACACAACTATCAAATACATATTTTGTAACTCCAAACAGAACCCAGTCCAGCAGCCTAAACTACATTAGGTCCATTTTCATCTCTGTGTACTTCTTTCCCCTCTTCATCCCATCCAACATCCCTATCCTGTTCCTACCCTTTCCTCGCTTGCCCAACATTCTCCCCTCTATTACCTTCTTCAACATTCCACTACCGCTCAATACGCCTTTCATCCATTTTTCCTGCCTCCATAGGATTTCTCTCAGCAAACCCCTCTCCTCACCCACCATCTCCAATACTTCCTCATTTGTTTTCCTTTCGGTCCACTTCACCTTCTCCATTCTTCTCCACACCCACAATTCAAAAGCCTCCAATCTACGTCTATCCTCCTGCTTCAGCGACCACGTTTCCGCACCATACATAGCTACGCTCCATATCAGAGTTTTTACGAGTCTTAACATCCCTACTCAACGTCCCCGTCATCAACTCCCTCCTCCTTGAGAAAGCCTCCTTACCTAGCGCAATTCTTCTCCTTACATTCCTACCACTTTGACCGTATTGGTCCAAAACACTTCCGAGATACGTAAACTGTTTTCCCTGCTCTATATTTTCCCCTCCTATTTTAATGTTTAGCTTATCCATTTCCTTGCTGGAAAATCGCATAACACTTATTTTATTAAGACTGATTCTTATCCCACACCTATCGCACTGAATTTCCAATTCACTCAGCGATGCTTGCAATTCCTTGGCTGACCGACAAACTAAAGCTTGATCATCAGCAAAACTAATTGATTTAACGAATTCCTCTCCGACTTTCATTCCTACCTCCAGTTCTCCCCATACCTCTTTAATCATTTCGTTGCCTTCCTCATCTGTTTTCATCTGTGCATTTCATCTGCTCGTCTTATGTCCTGCTGCTGTTATTTCTCCCGCGCAAGGGTTTCGTGGGATGACGACCGCGGAAGCCTTGCCTCCCCCGCTGCCGGGCACGACACACGGCCGCTTGGGCCGAGGCCCGTAGTTGCCAGGATTCATATTCTCTATAGTGCCCATCATTACATTCTTGGGAATGATAATTGAGGTGGTTTCCCGTTGCCTTCTTCAATAGTGTTTTTAACGTGACACCATCACTTAATGGCCGCTCCACTGGGGTCAGACGCCTTTGTAGCCGCCTCACTGAGGAACAGACGCTGTGTGGACTACCTTTCGTCTGGCTCTTAACCTTAGACCAATTTGGCATGGGTGACCCTACCAGGAGCAATTATCATAACTCCCGCCAGCACATTTCTAGGGGTCATTGGAACGCACAAGCTCTTCCACAATGTCAAGGTTGTAGTCCATGGGAGGAGAATTCCAAATACTTAAAGGCATACTCCAAATGGGGTCTAAATACAGCAAAATAGCACCTCTTAACTTATAGGCCATATAAAAGAGATCTGTATAAAAAAGTGGTGCCTTCGATTCAGACGACGTTAATGACAATGCATCGTCGAAACATACTTAGCGGGCCCATTAATTTATTCTCGCCTCCAAGGACGCTGTGTAGCAATGGAACAGCGTTCGCAATGCTTAAAGCGACCCTTTCGAACGTGGGTATTTTTTTTGGAAGTTGGCCATTGTTTCCATGAACTGAGGGAAAAGGGTTCGTCCCTCCCTTAGCGTCGCCCCAGCCATTGACTGACGAGTTTCGCCATAAAGGCCGCAGAGTTCGGGTATATAAAAATGATCTATTCTCTCCCTTTTTCTCAAAAATGAAGGAAATCCCACGGCAAGTGAGGACACGAACGATCTTGTCGGAAGAGTGCATGCTTTCTGGCACAAAGATATACTAGATTTTTTCGACATGTGGAAACAATTTTCGCTACGAACGTCAGGAGGACATCTTATAGAACTACTAATTCCCACAGTACAGAATTCGGCACCTCTTTCGCGCTAAATTTGACGTGAAAATCATTCGATTTCCATAATTTTCGCCCGGAACCACAGGTGAGAGGCCAGCTCCCAAACATATATTGAAGAACATATTACCAGACAAGTTTGAAAATAAATAAACTTTTAAGGGATATGCTACAGTATATGTACATATCTACGTTAAAATAACTAATAATTGCAATATTATACCTCATTAGTTGGTCTCAAAAGGTGCTGATTTCCTGGACCCATCCATTTGGATGCCACTAGATAAAAATTGCATTATTATACATCGTTGATTAAACTAAAAAGGCGCTGATTTCCTGAACTTATCCGTATGGATACCACTAAACATTAAGCTTAAAATGATTATGGGAAAAGATTTTCCGGAAAGTACCCCCAGTTCACCTTAAAACTGTTTTTTACCGCACCGCAATTTCTGTCCGTAAAAGGAGGGAAGAATAACTTTGCAGATTTCACTAAAATTTTTATTTTGCACGATTATAGTTTCGTTGCAAGGCACCAAAATGTTGCAAAATAAAAATTCTAGTGGAATCTGCTCAATTAGTCTTCTTTCAGCTACGGGTAGTATGAAATACTTCGACTTAGTAATTCCTGAGACAGTGTATAATTTCTATCATCTACATCTACATAATACCCCGCAAGCCGCTGCAAGGGCGTGTGGCGGGGGGTGTTAGGTCACCACCCAAAAAAGGAAAAAAGAAATACCGCATTCAAAACCAACACACACATGCAAAATCCAATCCACAGCAGTGCACACATTCATAGAAACATCCCATCATTCCACGCGCATGCAAACACACATCTACTTCCCTACAATCCACAAGCATGCAAGTGCATACGCTTAACTACAAAAAATAATTTTACCCCAGGATGCAGCAAGAAATTTATCAGGAACGTGCAAGCTAGTTTTTAGTAATTAGCTAGGCGACACACCACCACCACAAGCACATGCAACAGAAAACTCTCTCCTACCCAAGGTGAGGAATTTGGCCCAACGCTGCAGGTGGGAGGAGGGCACACCCACGGAGAGGGACAAGGGAGATTGCCGTCCAAAATAAACGGACGGCACTGATTTCGAATTAATCAGTGTGCTCCTGAATAATAAAACAACTGATGTAACAGATCATCGAGAAGTATAAAAAAAAACTTATAATTAAACATTGATATTAAAACTAGTAGTGACATAAATAAATACTTATAAAATAAGGGAGATAGATTCCAATACAGATAGATTCAAATACTCATTCTATCCCAGAACAATCAGAAAGCATAATAGTAAGAAACCGAAGTCCATTTAGGAATATTAAAAACATTTAAGTTTGCAAGTCGGAACAAAATTAAAAATTCAAAGATTGTGCATGTGTATGTTTGTTGGTAGTTTGTGGGTTTGCATGTGTGTGAAAGAATTGGGGTGAAATGGTTCCTGTATGAATATTTACCTTGTTTGGTTTGTGGACTACAAATTTGTGGCTTCTGCTTGCGGGTTTTTTTATAAAATGCGGGTGTTGCCCTAACACCCCCCGCCACACGCCCTTGCGGCGGCTTGCGGGGTATTGAGTAAAGGTAGATGTAGATGAAGTCTTATTTCTGAAAAATATTTCTCGTGTTTAATCACTAATTTAATAATGTTTTTGTGTTCAAAGTGAGTAGTTGAGAGAACCAGACGTAAATTAAAAGTAGTATAGACGATTGAATCCGATTCTCTTTGGTTGCATAAACGCACAGGCTAGAGATTCACAGTCTCAAATTCCAAGGTAATACTGTATTCTATAAATAAAAATTATCCCGGGCCATCTCTACTTCTAATAATAGAGGAAAAAATCTGAATATCTATTCGAATGCGAAACACCAGCCAGGTTGGACACAAGTTATTCGCGCCGTCCTTCGGATAGACAAGCAAGGCAGTGGCCCCAGAGGCACACCCCCCGGGGGCATCCTCAACCCTTTTCCACACCCGATCCCCTTTTAAGGATAGAAAGACAGAAGACGACCGGAGAGCGTCTCTTGACACCAAGAGAAAGGAGGAGGGGTACGTCGCCTACCTGCCGAAGGTAAGGGTCGGGAAAAACCCAGAGGACTGGGGGTGGAGGGCACGGGATGGGGGTGGGTGTTGGGGAGGGGAGCGCAAGTGGTGTTGGGTGCGAGTGCCGGTGGCCGGGGTGCACTTTTCAATTTCTCTTTCCGTGGACGCTCTGCTGACGCAAATAAGCGCGTGACGGCAGAAGAATCGAAAGGGGAGTGGGGTAGATTGGTCGGCGGCTGAGCATTTAGCAATACACATACTTAAAACATCGATATGTGAGAACTTCATGTACCCTTCCTTCCCTCGGAAAATTAATAGTTTTTTAAACGAAACCATACAAGAATTATTTTATCCAAGGACTTAAGTCGTGCGTGCCATATCTTTGCCTTCAATCGTATGGAACCAATCTTCTACTTCTTAATGTTAGTTCTTCTTCGAGTTTAACTATGAGACAAAGGGAGTTATCATGGTCCCATAATAATGGGATAAGTTAGACCACAAAGATTAGATAAAGGATATGGACTCCAATACAGATAGATATAAATATTCGTTCTTTTCTAAGGACAATCAGGGACCTTCAGGTTAAATTTACTCTGTCAATTCGAGGCAGTTTACTTATCTAAGGATTTTAAATGCATGTTAATGGTCACGACTTACTATGGTTTTTCCTCGGACCATTGGAAATCAAGAAAGATATGACAGCAATACGTCTGGTTCTTGCATGAATGTATACCAAGTTTGGTTTGTGAACTGTATAAATTTGTGGCTTCTGCATACGGTTTTTTTCCTCCCAAATTACGGGTGGTGCCCTAACACTCCCCGCCACATTCCCTTGCGGCGACTTGAGGGGTATTAAGTAGACGTAGATGTACATAGCAACACGTGAAATACATAGCAATCCACCTTATGCAACAATGGCGACTTAATAAAACTTCTATTTGAATAACGCAATAATAAATACAATTTAAATTAAGAAAAAGCGAGAATGAAGGTAAATTTCTTTTTTATGAACAAATGAAAAACGTACGGCTTATTCGATATCATATTATTCGAAATGCAGTCATTTGGTTTGTCCCCTAAATTTGGATTTTTTTGGCCCAAACAAGTCACTCGCTTCACATTCCCCACGACGGAACAGTCACTGCAAAGCATTCGCCATTGAACCCCATCCCTTGGGCAAAGAAAGGATCCACGAGGATCCATTCTTCAGGCACAGGTATCGGACAAAGTAGCGAACCAAAAGAGTTCCGGATGCATTGTTTAAGTTTTCGTTTGAAAGAAAGGTTAACTTTCTCTCTTTCCACGGATCAATAGCCCTGGTGACGCACGCTTCCATTTTGGATTCGAAAACAAATAAAACCGGGAATAAGTATGCTATTTGGTATGATGTCAGACTAAACCTCTAACGGTGGAAATTTTCTATTGGGAGTCACCATTGTGGCGTATTTTGTTAGCCTCTTATTTCTACGTACTACTTACCGACAATTAATTTCGCGTGTTTGAAACGTGCATTATGCAGTGCGGGCAATCTGCTGAAAAACCTTCTATTGTTACTTAAATTATTCAATATCCGTCTACATGCACATAATACCTTGCAAGCTGCCTCGGGGGCGTGTGGCGGGGGGTGTTATGTCACCATCCGTAAAATAGAATAAATGCAAAATGAAATCATATTACCTCCACACAAATATTAGTTTGACCATACACTTGATAAATTTAATAACACGAAGGAAAGCTGTTACATGCAACAATACTAAATGACACGATACGTACTTTCAAATCATGCTGTAGAACTCTTAAAAATATGGGTCCATTAACAAAAAGAATAAGATGCAGGAAGAAACATGCAAGATATGGAGAAATATATACATTACCAATTCTAATTATCTACTATGCGATTGCTGTCTTATATATTTTGATCTCTAATGGTTCGTGGAAAAAACGACATTTTAAATCTATCTGTTCTACAGTTAATCTCCCTGATTTTACGTTTTTAGGAGAGCGTTTATGTTGCACGTTGTTGTGGTGGTGAAATTTCGCCTTGCTACTTACAAAAATCTAGCTTGCACGTTATTGGATAAATTACTGACTGTATCCTAAGGTACAATTATTTGTTAGATGATAGCATATGTAATTGCATGCGTGTAAAATGAAATGAGGTAGATATGGATTTGCATGCGTGTGCAATCACTTTTAGGTCACCACCCTTATTTGGGTGGTGACCTAACACCCCCCGCCACACACCCTTGCGGCGGCTTGCGGGGTATTACGTAGATGTAGATATAGATGTTGATGTACGTTGATCTACCAGAGTAAGTGGGGATCTCAAATATGACTTGATATCCTCAAATTTACGCAGTAAAATTAAACTGTATTTAAGCCCACGGTCAACCTATGGCTCCCATCCTAACTCTTCCAATAGTGTCGTGACAATATTAACATTAGTAACTAACATTTAGGCAACATATAAACATATGATGTTGCAATCTTCACCAACAGCTATAAAATATCCTACAAGGTGCCGTAAGGGACTGTTGCGGGGAGGGTTAGATCACCAGCTATGCATTTACCCATCTAATTCTTACACACCTACAATAACCGCAAGTCACCGCAAATACGTATGGTAGAAGGGAATTAGTATACCACCCGTAAAATAGTACATGCACAATAATTACATTTCTACACCGATATTAGTCCGATCATGTACACGAACAAAGTTAATCACCACGAAAGGAGTTAGTTACATGCGAAAATATTCAGCAACAGGATATTATCCAAATCATGTGGAGACAATGAAATAAAATTGGAGCATGAATTAGGAATGTAATTAGAATGGGTCTATTTATGATGCATAAATGTTATCGACAAAATGCATGCACTACCAAGCCTAATTATCCTATTCGTGCTTGCGACAATTTTGCCCCTCTCCGTGGGGGACCCCTCTTCCTGCCTGCAGCTTTGGGCCAGGTTCCTCACCTTGGGTAGGAGAGCGTTTTGTTTTGCACGTTCTTGTGGTGGTGGTATTTCGCCTTGCTACTTACTTGAATCTACCTTTCACGTTCTTGGACAGATTTCTTGCTGCGACCTAAGATACAATTGTTTGTTGTAATTAAGCATGTGTACTTGCATGCTTGTGGAGTGGGGGGAGGTGGATGTGTGTTTGCATGCGTTTACAATGATAGGATGTTTCTATGAATGTATGCACTACTGTGGATTTGGGTTTGCATGTGTGTGTTGTTTTTGAATGCGGTTTTTCTTTTTTCTTTTTTTTTGGGTGGTGGCCTAACACCCCCCGCCACACGCCCTTGCTGCGGCTTGCGGAGTATTATGTAGATGTAGAATAGCTTAATCTCTTATCATACGAGGGCAAAACGATATTTTAAATCCCTCCGTTCTACTATGTATTTCTCTGGCTTTATTTACGTGATCTGACTATCAAAATAAGTCGGGACCTTTTACTTTGGTGTGAAATGACACATACATGTCCATGTGGTAGTTGAATTGAGACTGGCGCAAGGGCGTGTGGCGGGCATTGCAATCAGTGATCGACCATTACCTCCCACCTACTACTACCTTAAGCCGCAAACGGACTTTAAATTATAATTCGCGGAAGATTTAACTTTCGGTACTTGAGGGTTGCTTAAGACTCGAAAGGTTTCAAGTATCTAAGGTGCGATGGTTCAAACCCACAGTCAACGTCTAAAAGAATAACCATGGATGGGTGAGTTTTTTAAACCCAGGTGTACAAATCATCCTTTGCAATCCGAAAATTTTGCACCCATGTTGGAAAAACCCAAAGGTGAAAAGGTGCAAAGGGAATTTTAATGCATCCGCGAGGATTCCTGAGGGTTGGCCAATGACGGCGACACTCGATTCGATCGCTATGCATGGACTTACGTCTCTCGTTTTCTCTCCAGTGGCCCAACAGTGGGGGCGGGGGGTGGGTGGGGTGTGTGGGAGGGATATCCCATTAGGGCGACCCCGGGGGAGATGCCAACAAAAGAAGGGGCCGAAATAAGAAAGAGGAATAACGAGGAAATTTTCTTTCCTTCCTACTCCGAAGGCGTAACATTGCCAAGGACGTTGGAGAGTTCCAGGAAGAGGTCCTATTAAGGTCCTCTGTTGCGCACGCCAATGGTTGTTTTGGGACGAAGGGGATTATGGAGAAGGGGCGGGGTGCGCCTCTCCTCTCGATCTTCTTCCGTCCAGTTGCGGTGAAAGGGATGGCCCTCGGTGGCGCCCGCCGCGGCTAGGGGGGCGGGAGGTGTCTCTTTACGGGCCCTCGTTCCCTGGGCTCTTGACCTCCGTGGATGGTGAAGGGGTGAATCGCCCAGGGGCCGGACATGTGGCTGGGATAGCGCCCGGATTGGTATTTTGGGTTAAAATGATCACGTAGGACGAAAGAACGAGCGGGTGACGGGGGTGCTCCGAGTGGGGAAGGGCGTCGAACTCACGCGGGGAAGGATCTTGCTTCATGCCCAGTAGGAGGTGGGCGCGGCGAATGATCACTTAGCCCCACACGCACGATCGCTAATGCCCCGCCCGCCTAACGAAGCCACAGAGAGAACGGAATTCCACTCGAATGAATCTCAAAATACTGAAACGTTTTGCGTTCATCAGCTAGACCGTGGTTACAAGCGTATACATTCTTGCACTTTCCATTTAATTTATATTATTTCTGATCAATTATATGGACTCGGATGAAAGCAGCTCCATAAAGGCAATATGGATCGCCTCTACATTTAAGCCTGCAAATCGACACGAGATAAAGCGCCGGGGGGGATCTACATCCACCCCGCAAGCCGCCGCAAGGGCGTGTGGCGGGGGGTGCTAGGTCACAACCCGTAAAAGAAAACAATACCACATTCAAAGCCAACATATAATTGCAAACCCATACCCACAATGGGGTATACATTCATGCAATTTTTTTTTCATTTAACACGCATGCAAATGGAGTTGTGTCATCGTCTTAAGAGTTCTACCGCATGATTTGAATATATGTATCCTTTTATTCAATATTGTTGCATGTTGTTCATGAATGAGTAGAACTTTCTTTCATGTGATTATCATTTTTCGAGTGCATGACCAAACTAATACTAGTATTTGTATGGAGGTAACATGATTGGGATTGTGCATGCATGGCTCCATCCCTTGTCCCTCTCCGCGGGTGTGCCCTCCTCCCACCTGCAGCGTTGGGCCAGATTCCTCACCTTGGGTGGGAGAGAGTTTTGTGTGGAACGCTCTTGTGGTGGTGGTGTTTCGCCTGGCTACTTGCTATAAACTAGCTGGCACGTTCGTGATAGGTTTCTTGCTGCATCCTAGGGTGGAATTATTTGTTGTAGGTAAGCGTATGTACTTGCATGCTTTTGGAGTGAGGATAGGTAGATGTGTGGTTGCATGCGCGTCAAATGATGGGGTGTTGCAATGAATGTGTGCACTGTTGTGGATTGGGGTTTGCATGTGTGTTTTGGTTTTGATTGCGGTGTTTCTTTTTTCCTTTTTTTTGGGTGGTGGCCTAACACCCCTCGCCACACGCCCTTGCGGCGGCTTGCGGGGTATTATGTAGATGTAGATGTAGATGGCTGGTGACTCCCCGCTACACGCCCTTGCGGTGGCTTGCGGGGTATTGTGTATATGTAGATGTGGTATTGCCACTTCAGGTATTCATATAATTGTGTTAAAAGTCATTTAGACCCACCCGAGCAAATATCATCTGGCCTATTTTACTCCCTCATATTTATCCTAACGTCAACGACAGTATACCTTCAGCGTTCGGTCAAATTCCTTACGTTGGGTAGGAGGGCCGTTTTATATTGCACGTTCTTGTGGTGGTGGAATTTAACCTTGCTACTTACCAAAATCTAGCTTGCACGTTATTGGATAAATTTCTTGCTGCATCCTAAGGTGCAACTATTTGTTAGATTATAGCATTTGTACTTGTATGCGTGTAAAATGCAAGGAGGTATATATGTATTTGCATGCGTGTAAATGATAGGATGTTTCTATGAATTTATGTACCACTGTAGATTTGGATTTGCATGCATGTGTTGGTTTTGAATGCGGTTTTTTTTACCCTAATTTACTGGTGGCGCCCTAACACCCCCCGCCACACGCCCTTACGGCGGCTTGCGGGGTATTGAGTAGATGTAGATAGATGTAGGGTTTGCGGCAGGTTCATTGAACACCAGGAATGAAGCATAAAACTTTAACACGATTTTATGAACACCTGAAGCGGCAATACCACATCTACATAGTTGATGTTGTAGATCTTAAATCATTGATTTGATGGCTGATTTTAGAACAAACCCCCACCAAACATCATGTAATCGACAAACGTTAATCATACCAATGAAAGTACCTACATACAAAAATATTCAATAACAGGACACGCATATCCAAATCACTCTGTATATCTGCTAAAAAGATGGGTCTATTTAATAAAAAAACATCTAAAATACCATGTGCGTGTACTTTTACTTCGCTGAATTATTTTTTACAGTTATTTTCACACATCCCTTAAGTGCGATTATTACTACGTATGCCAATGTCTCACTATTTAAAACATTTTTTCTACATCTACATCTATATAATGCCCCGCAAGCCGCCGCAAGGGCGTGTGGCGGGGGTGTTAGGTCACCACCCTAAAAAAGGAAAAAAGAAAAACCGCATTCAAAACTAACACACACATGCAAACCCAAATCCAGAAACATCCTATCATTTTACACGCATGCAAATACACATCTACCTCCCTTTAAAAACATTAGGTTTATCGCTCTTACCCTACGAATAATAAGGGAGATAGATTCAAATACTCATTCTTTCCAAGAACAATCAGAAATCATAATAGTAAGAAACCGGAGTCAATTTAGAAATATCAAAAACATTTAATCTACAAGTCGGAACAAAATTAAACATTGCAAAGACATCAGGTATATTTGTAGGTTCATGTGTATGTTAGTTGGTAGTTTGTGTGTGTGCAGGTGTGTGGGGTGTAAGGGTTACGGTATGAATGTATACCATTTTTGTTTGTGGACTGTATAAAATTGTGGCTTTTGCATACGTTTTTTTTTTCTTAATTACGGGTCGTTCCCTAACATACCACAGAACACGCCCTTGCGGTGGCTTGCGGGGTATTAAGTAGCTGTAGATATATAATTTTACTTCATGATCAGTTAAATCATCTTTCTTTCATAGAGAATGAATTTTCCTACATTCACATGGCAAAAATCAACGCTATAAATACATTTTATGACCAAGCGGCATACCAGGATAAGCGCAAGACCGAGAAACTGAAGGTTCTTATTATACGAATACATATATGTCGCCTACGGCGTGATGCGTGATTTTTATCTGTTCGCAGGAATAGGAAGGCAAGGAAATAGTCACTAAATGATTTCAGAAACGCTTGTGCTGAGTGATTTCATTTAGAGTGGCGTTCGCCACGGGGCAGGACGGATTCTCGCCACTTTTAAAATAGTTTGGGTCGTTGTCCGCTTTGTCATTCTTAACCTTCAAAACATAATGGATATATTTGCGAAAATAAAATAAGTGTAGGCACAAATGTGAGAAAAGACAACGTTAGTCCTTGGAGGAAAGGATGAGAAATTTCGAATTCCAATGCTCGCAATGTCTTTCACCTCTTTTCCCCCTCCGATCAACCCTTCAATAGGGTTCCAAATTCTCTCCCGTTTCCTAAATGCAACCCATGTTCTCTAGATCCAGATAACACTTCGGAGTCACCCTGACGAGTGGCAACGGACAATTTTAAAACCTTCGAACACCTGATCTAAATTCGTCGAATCTTTTAAGGGAGAGGATGGTCGTTACGCCTAGAGGGAAGTAAAAGAGAATGAACCCAATGCGTAAGAAAGGGTGACTAGAATTCGACTCTTTCGCAGTGGTGGTTGGAGTAGAAAGGGGACGAGGGAATTTTGTGGAAGACGGTTTGTATTTCCGTACCCGTGGGAGAATCTTCGGCGACACACCATAAGGAAAAGACGCGCAACCACCCTCTCGCCATCATTACGCCCACACCTCGGGGCATTCGGCGATCGCGTGGTTAGTCTTTAACGCCAGGGAAACGGGATCGAGGGACTGACGGGAAGGGGTCGAAGCCCTCGAGAGAGCGAGCGATCGTTCTTTCGTGGCAGCATTTCAGTGCCTCTCGGTAGCGGAGGGGCGGATAGGTGCCCCTTGGACGCCCCTGCGCGACCACCACTCTCTTTTTGGCAATCATCCGCGCAACCGACGTCACGAGCACTGCGAGTTTGCCACGACGACGTGGGGCAGTTAGCGTTGTCACACTAGCCGTTAATTGAAACGTCTTATTTGAAAGAAAATCCAAGCACGACTATTGCACGCACGCATTAATTGGAAAAATACAAGTATTGTTTACCTTGGGAAGGAGAGCGTTTTATGTTTCATGTTCTTGTGATGGTGGAATTTCGCCTTGATACTTACAATATTCTAGCTTGCACGATATTGGATGGGTTTCTTAATGCATCCAAAGGTGTAATTAATTTTGGGTATGGGTTTGCATGCATGTGCTGGTTTTGAATGCGGTTTTTTCCCCTTTTACGTGTGGTGACCTAACACCCCCCACCACACGCCCTTGCGACGGCTTGCGGGGTATCATGTAGATGTAGATGGAAACATTTCGCCAGGCGCTAATAGAGTTTTAAAAGTTTAGGTGAATAAATGGACGATAACCCAAAATCGTTTTGGTCATACCTGTATAAACTGGAGTTTCAGAGAAACAAGTCGACAGTGCCTTCCCTAAAAAACAACAGGCAAAAATTTACTACCAGTTTAGAAAAAGCTAAAAAGCTTAAAACACTATTCTCATTGTGTTCTTAATAACCACTCGCCGGAACAATTGAGTCATAATCGGATTGTTCCCATGAACCCATGTCTGAAATTGAAATATGTTCTTTTGGAATCGAACGCCAACTTAAAGACATCAGTCCGTACAAATCGCCAGGCCCTAATCAAATCCCTACTCGCGTATATGATTCGTACTAAGCGATGACCATAGAAATAGCTCTTTTATTGGAAATAATATTTGATAAATCCCTAAATGAATGCGCAGTACCCAAAGAGTGGAAAGTACCCAATATCACTCCCATATCAGGTATATTGGTCTCCTAAATTTCCCCTTCCATCCCTTGTCCCTCTCCGTGGGTGAGCCCTCCTTCTACCTGCAGCGTTGGGCCAGATTCCTCACCTTGGGTAGGAGAGAGTTTTACGTTGCACGTTTTTGTGGTGGTGGTATTTCGCCTAGCTACTTACTAAAATCTAGCTTGCACGTTCCTGATTTCTTGCTGCATCCTGGGGTACAATTGTTTGTTGTAGTTAAGCGTATGTACTTGCATTCTGGTGGAGTGAAGGGAGGTGGATGTGTGTTTGCATGCGCGTCAAATGATGGGATGTTTCTATGAATGTGTGCACTGCAGTGGATTGGGGTTTGCATATGTGTGTTGGTTTTGAATGCGGTATTTCTTATTTCCTGTTTTGGGTGGTGACTTAACACCCCCCGCCACACGCCCTTGCGGCGGCTCGCGGGGCATTATGGAGATGTATCAAAATAAGGCGACAGAGAAGACCAGAGTATTTACCGACCTCTCAAATCGATCTCATGCAAAATTTTAGAGCACATAATTGTAAGTTCAATCATGAAATATTTCAATTCTCAGTATTGACTTACCAAAAAACCAACACGGTTTCCGAAAGGATATATCTTGCGAGATCCAAATGGAACTTTTCGTTCATGTCATTTTGGTCTCGGGAAAAAAATATCGTTCAGATCGATGCTGTATTTATAGATTTTAAAAAGGTATTTGACGAAGTCTCTCAAAGGAAGTTGCTCCAAAAGTTTGGAAGCTACGGGATTGATAAATGCGCAATAGACTGGATAAATCAATTTTTAAACAGGTCGCGTGCAAAGGTTCGTGATAGACGCAGTATCATCGGACACAGTAAGTCGCATCGGGTGTGCCACAAGGAAGTGTTATCGGTCCACTATCGTTCCTTTTATACATTAATGACATCAGGTCTTAGGTTTCCTTTTTCCAGGTTTTGTAAGATAACGACCTAAATTCAATCCAAAAGTGGTGTGAGACATGGAAGTTAGAATTGAATTCGAATAAATGTTTCGATAAATCTGTAAAAAGTTGTTAGGAACAAAAAAACAGCAGTGTCACAATTCTATTGGACGAATTAGGATGGGAGCCACTAGTTGACGGTAGGCTTAAATAAAGTTTTAATTTAAAGCGTACATTTGAGACAGGTTATCTATTACAGGCCCCCACTTACTATTGTAGATCAGATCACCAACGTAAAATCAGGGAGATTAATTGTAAAACGGATAGATTTAAAAATGTCGTTTTTTTCTCAAACCATTAGAAATCACAATAGATATGACAGCAATCGCGTAGGAGATAATTGGAATTGGTAGTGCATATATTCATTTCGATATCCTGTATGTTACTTTTTTATTTAATTTGACATAACTTTTTAACAGTTCCACAGAATGATTTGAAATGACGTATCCTGTTATTGAATATTGTCGAGTGTAAGTAATTTCTTTCGTGCGGTTAAAATTTTTCAAGTGTATGATCAAACTAATATCGTGTATATGTAGACGTAGAATTAGCGGATGACTCCCTTAAAAGTTACGCAAATAAAAATTGTAGACTTCCTTTTTTCTCTCGTTCGTTTCTCCGAAATTCCACACATCAATGCGTCAAAATATTTCGCGAGAAATTAGCGAGCTGTAAATTTGAATTGAATCGTCTCAAGAACGCTTTCGACGAACCGTGTGTCTCCACGAGGTAAAGAGATTATTAAGGCGTGAGAGCGGATCCTATGCACGCAAATAGATACGCACGATTTCTTTTGGGCAGAGGAACGTCACTGGGTCAGAGAAAAAGAGCGAGGTCAACCGCGATTGTCCAAAAAGGGCAATCGAATCAATTTCCATTCCGTTGGAGTGCGAGTGAATTTTCGGGCGAGAAAACCCAATGGAAAACGGGGTTCGTTGCATTCTGCTCGACGTCCCGGCGTGAACGGTGAGAGGAATGGAAAAAAGAAAAAAAAATGACACCCCTGTTCTCACACCACTCTCCCCATTGGCCGGACCATTCGTGGAATCTCCTCCTCCTCATTTTCACAACAATCCTCTTTCTACCACAAACCCATGGTGGGACTCGGAGGGGGGGATGGTTGCGCGGGTTGTGCATTAGCCGGCCGGGGTTCTCACAGCCCGAAACGCGCAGCCTTGTGGTAACATCGCGTGAGAAAAGGAGAAAACAAGAGTGCGCCTTCGAGGTTGTCGGCGGTCGAGGAGGTTTGCCCAGGGTCCCCTCCCCCACCGGGAAAGCGGCGGCGAATTAGCCGATAGCAGTTTTCTAGTTCTCGCTAGTATAGATAATCTGCAAAAAACTCTGGGTATGAATAATTCGCCCTCGCACTAGGGAAAATATCTAGGGATTGCGTTCCAGGTAGATACCGAACTCATTCTGTCTAATTGGTTCCAATTTGAATTAATTAAACTGAAGATTAGCTGGGTGTTTATAATTGTTCATAATGTGATATCATTGTTAAAAGTCCGATGTTAAGGTCAAAGTACTGGTTTTGGATTAATGTGAGATGAAAAAATAAATAAAAACTATATCGAGTGCAACGTAGAGCAGCTAGGTTTGTGAAAAATTGTTATGAACAAGGTAGCAGTGTTACGACACTATTAGAGTAATTGGGATGGGGTCCACTATTTGACTGCAGGTTTAACTTTACTGCCTAAATTTGAGGCAGTTTACTTACGATAAAGACATATTACAGGCCCCGAATTGCTATGGTAGATCAAATCACTTACTTAAAATCAAGGAGATAGATAGTAGAACGGATAGATTTAAAATCGTATACATACATACATACATATACATATATATATATATACATATATATATATATATATATATATATATATATATATATATATATATATATATATATATATATAAACACACAGCACGAGAACACATAAAAAGAACACTCACAATAATATCTTGATAATTTCGACGGACTCGAACTCTGTCTTCTTCGGAAGATAAGATATGACTGAGGACATAGGTCCTAGACGGAGTTCGAGTCCGTCGAAATTATCTAGATTTTATTGTGAGTGTTCTTTTTGTGTTCTCGTGCTATATCATCATTAAGAAATCATATATATATATATATATATATATATATATATATATATATATATATGATTTCTTCGAAGTAACACGGAAGTGTTAAATAAAAAACTTAGTCAGCAAAACACAATATGAGAACACAAAGAAGGAACACTCGCACGTTATTTCTTGGTAATTTCGGTATGGAAAATACACGAATATATAAAATATATATTCGTGTATTTTCCATATCTTGCATGCTATTATTTTTATTTAATAGAGTCATCTGTTTAACAGTTCTACAGTACCATTTGGATATTCGTATCCTGTTCTTGAACATTGTGTGTGTAATCACCTTCTTTCGTGTGATCGCTCCAGAGCTTAATCAAGCTAATATTTTTGTGGAGGTGACTTGATCGGAATTTTACGCCTTGTACGATACTCGTATAACTGGTGACAATAAATCCCTTGCCACACGCTCTCACGGCGGCTTGCGGGGTATTTTGTAGATGCAGATGAATGTCTAGTTAGCTGCACTCAGAGTTTACTTCGGAAAAATAGATAAAATATGATAAAGAACATGTTGAACTCAATATTATCTGGATATATAATAAAATAATTCCTACAGTAACGGCATGTTAATGGTTTTTTTGTTATAAAATTGCAAAGTCATAATGTGGAGTTCGACGTCTGCCGAAATATTATTCTTTTCCTCTCTTATTCACATCGCTGGGTTGGAGGCGGCGCAAAAGCTAATTCTTCGCCGAAGTTCAGCAAGTGGGTCGACCGTTACATCTTTTTCAAGATACTAGTCCCCCCAAACTATTGTCAACAAGGGACGGAAGCGCCAGTTATCTGTGAGCACGCGATAAGTGGAACCAATGAAAAGAGAAGTTTTTCTCCAGAAAGATGAACACGAAAGAAATGGGTGTTTTCTTTCGCATGCATTATCAGCAACCGGAAACTCGAGAGAGGCCATGGAAAAGAACCGACACGGATATACTTCATATCCACACATAGGATGATAGATACGAGTATTATAAGTGTTTACTGATGACGTATTTCCTAAATGAGAACATGTGATTTTTTAAGAAGAAGATTGCCAAGGTCGGAAAACACATTTTGTATTAGTACTGGTCATATGTCACGGCAAATACAATAGATAGGCTCACATACAAGAAAATAAAATTTGTTGCTGCTATTCTTCCCGACATTTATTTTGAAGAAAGACCGCCAAGAAGACACTGGATAGAAAAACTCAGAATTCCCAAGACATCCCAATGTTATTGCATTCTTTCGAATTTACATTGAATCAGCACAATGCAACGTAAGATGCCGCAGGCGCGTGCAGGGGGAGGGATAGGGCGCCAATTACACATCTACATCTTTACAAAAACCCTGTGATCCACCAAGGTGAAGGTGAAATGGACAAAAAGAAAAATAAATGGGGATTTGGTAGTCGTGGTGAGAGAGCAGAAAGGATTGTTGGGAGAAGCGAAAAAGAGACAGGGAAGATGAACGCAGAGGGCTTTGACAGGCGATGAGATAGAAGTTGAAGACTGTGATTGAGGGGAGAATGTTAGGCGAACGAGGAAGGGGTATGGTGGAAGGAATGAAGGCAGAAAGGGTGTATGCGGAATTGAAGAAGGATTAATTGTGGTGCCGATTTTCATTTTGTGTTTTATTGGGAGAGGCATAAAAATGTATTGTTGTTTTATCTACGTTCATGCAAAACCTATTTGAAATTTTTTAATACAAATAATAATATTTTTTCTAGTTGAATACTGGTTAACACTATAAGTAATTTGAGAGAAACCTAGGTAGCGATAATTCATGTCTTCACATGTCATTCAAGTCAGTGCATAATTAATTTTTTGAAGTAAGAATTTTGTTTGCTGATTAGATTTTCTTCTTATAACTCCTGTCTGCAATTACCATACATACTTTCGGGAAGAATTTATTTTGCTTAATATAGAAATATAGATATCCACATTGATTATTCTGCAAATTAACAATAATCCAAACACATTCTCCATTGAAAATCGAAACGGAATTTTAAAACTATATAATTGCTCTAAATACGTATCAAATATGGTTCGATTTTTTTATTTATTTAACAAAGCAGCCAAAAACAGCACAAAGGCTTTTACATTGGCTGACACGCAGTACATATAATACACACTAAGAAAAAGAACGAGCAAAAGTAATAAACAATAATGAAGAGTTAACAAATAATGTCAAGAACAGATATAAGATGGCAGGAGAGCACATATGCAACCAGAGATAGCTAAGTTACTATCTGGCGTTTAAGGAAGAAGGTGAAAGCGTTGAGGGAGGAAGAGAGGTCCTGGGAAGGATACTGAATGCTTAGGAAATTAAATGTATAATAAATTTGAAAAAATATTCACAAAATTAATATTTGCCAACGGAAGTAGGTGAAGTAGCAGACTGTAATTTTTATAAAAATGAATGCGACCGGGTCTAAGCGTCAACTCGAGGGGATCTTCGTGTTGATTGTGTCAGCGACTTCCCTATCAGTTCAGCGCGAGTGCAACCAAAATTAAAAGCTCCAATCAGCAGGAGGGAAACTCATGACCTGTTTTGCTACCGCTAATTTTGCTGCTCGAACGGCATTCTTTAATTTCGTCCTGCCACAACAGTGAACTGGTTAAGCGCGCGTGAGTTCACTCCATTGAAGATGAGCTTGGACGCTCCCTCGGGAGAACGGAGCGCCCCCACAAAGCCGGCTGCGGGGGGCGGAGGGGCAGAACTCTTCATTTGGGGCAGGATCTCCGCCAAAACGCGTCCCCTTCCGTCACCACGGTAACGCGTTTCAACGGGGAGGGGGGACAGCACATGTGGTGGTCTAATGGGGAGGGGGGAAGGGCAGGTGTCGATAGGGGTCAGCGGAGTGACAAAAGAGAGGGGGGCAAAGGTGTTGCCCTTCCAGGAGCAAAGGTGGGAGACCTACGCATTCGGGACAAGGGGTTGCGACCCCCCCGTTCGTCCCCTCCCCTCCTCTCCGTCCACCAACCCATTTTTAACCTTTTATGGCCTTTTTTGCACCGGTCAGCACACCCCCTTCGGATTTGGACCGAAATAACGAGGACGTGGTTTGGGGGAGTTTCGAAGATTTTTGGATGTCCTGGGGAAGAGAGGAAGGAGAGGCGAACAAGGGTGGCCAACTTATGGAGAGTTGATTTCCGTAGGAGACGAGTCCATCGAGATCGGACTTTCGGATAACAATTTTAAAAGCAGAACTCCAAATTAAGTGAAACGTGAAAGATACTTCTCATATTAAACAAGCCATCATAATTTACATATCACGTCAACGAAAGGAGTACCATAAAACCGATAACATACATGGAATATTTTACTAGAAATTCAGTGCTTAAGTCCGTTTCCAAATAAAGAAATGTTTGGTGAAAATTACTTAAATTTAGGAAACGTTTCCCTCTGTGAGTCAGCCAAAGACTGAAAATTAAAGCATTCAAATCTTGAAACTCCATTCGAGACGAAATGTTCTGTATTTCGAAGAAGTCACAGGTCTTCAACACAAATAGGTAAGAGGTCTTATTGTGTTTGAACCCCTGAAAAAACAATATTTTCTGTGGCTGGTAATTAGGGAATTCAATTGCATGAAAGGAATTATACTCATCTCTTCCAAATACCACATAACTTGGCTTGAGAAACAGTTACCGGGATTGGGGGATGTCCTCCCTAAAGGAGCGACTTCATCTATATAATGATACAGACGTTTCCGAATAGGCCTAACTAAGAAGTATTAATGAGCAGATCACTTTACTCTGTATGGAGAAAATGTACAAGCACATGAAGAGATAATGACATTTTGAGGTCGAACGAAAAGTAATTTCTATTTCACCGTGAATCTTCAGTCACTAAAAGGTTTGCTTGATATCGATTAATTCTAATATTCATTCTATATTCCAATTGAACATCCAAAAAATCATCTCCTTATTCCAAGGTATTTTTCTTGTGATCAAACTTCACCAATACATAAGGATTGCAATATTCTGTCCTTTTGTTTTTTTTTATAGCTGAAATATGAGTCAAATTTAAATACGAGTATCATCGGCATTACTCGTTTCTTGAAAGATCAATATAGTAAAGCTTCATCACAATTTTTTTTGCCGAATGTTCAGCAGTCCATGCTAGAGAGACGAGCATGTAGAACCGATTCAATTTGAAATAATGTATTCCGTACAGATAATCGTGGTCCAAAATAACTGCTATCGATTTCGCCCAGGAATGTGTTTTTAATCAATGGTAGCCTTCTTCGTAGAGATTATTCTATACAACTCTTATTTTATTGTATTTTATAACGCATTACAACTGCAAGTATAAATTCTCATGACAACAGTAAGTGGAATAGCCAACGGTGTCGTAGGACAATAGTCTATTGTTTTAGGAAACCCGTCGTTAATGTGTTAAGAATAATAGGGGACCTATTACACTTCCATGAGGCATACATATATATAAGGACCGACGCCCTTAATGCAGAGCATAATCTATGGGATTTGAACTGCGATCCTTTTGGTGGGGAATCATTGACCACTAGACTAGTTCGGACTAAGGATCGGGACGAAAGTGTGAAAGGGTTTATGGGAGAAAGGGGAATCAGTGATGATGCATTAAAAGATCTTTTACCATTCTTTTAAAATGCAGATAGAGGGGAGAGAGTTCCTGCGGTCACAGGGATTGAGCGATATCAATATTTCGGCCCTCCCAGCAATTGACCTTTCACACTTTTTCCCATTCCGCACCACGCTTCAGAAAAGGCGAGGCCACACCCTCCGACCTCTGCCGCTTGTGCCGGGGTCTCGCCCTTTCGCCCCCTTTGACCCTTCCCTACAAAAGGGACGAATGCGGAAATGACCCTCCCCATTCTAAAGGGCACCACCTTTGCATTCACACCAGTGGCCTCCGTGACAATGAATCCTCTTCCCCCACCCTCCGGTTGACCCCCGCGGACTATTTCCAATAATACTTTCTCAACACTTCGTCCTTTCCATTCCAAAATCCCGCGCAGACCTTTTAAAAGATTTATATACATTTTTCCCTCTCGTTCGCTCTGTTCGCCGACGTCTGTTAGGATGGGACGCGGCGGACGCGGCAGCGCTTCGATTGTGTGTCTTTCCCTGTCCGGCAGGCAGAGTGACCAAGCCAAGGATTACTCCCTCCCTCCCACGGGAGGGCGACCGAAGGGTGGGGGGGAAGGGGTATTGTTTGTGTGTGTACGTGCGTGAGGGGTGGCGAATGTGGTCAGTGGGAGACTAGGGGCGGCGAGGGGAAGAGAGATCCAAGTAAAGGTGTGAGGGGGTTATTGGCTGGCATTGGTCACACAGCTCGGCGGTAGGGGTGGGAGAGAAGGGTTTTTAAGGGTTTATCCGTCTGTGTCGTCCTTTCCGTGGGAGGGATTTTTGCGTGGGATTTCGGGGTGCAAACGGACCACAGCAAGAGGGGTCCACGAAGGGTTTCCGGAAAGGGGAACCCGGAATTGATTGAAGCAATAGTGGGGACTAAGGTCTCTTTCGTCTGCAGCCAACAGCAATACTTCCTGCATGTACTTCCGCGTTTATCTTAATCGGGGTTTTTGTACGTCTTAAAAATACCTCACACTCACTACTTTCACTAACGGATTTTGTATTATCTAAATACATCTATGTCTGCATAATACCCGGCAAGCCTCCGAATGGGGCTATAGCGGGGTGTGTTAGGTTGATATCAGTTCGATCATGCACTCGAACTAAGTTATTTACACGGAAGAAGCTACTTACATGCAAGAATATTCAATTTTATCATATATTGAAATCAAGCGGGAACAATGCTATTAAGATGTGCCTATTTAAAATGCATGCAGGGTATAACACTACCATTTCTAATTATTCCCTTCGCGCCTGAATCAGCTCCATTTTAATCTCTAAGCGTACGAGGAAAACACGACATTTTTCATCTACCCGTTTTACTATCTACCTGTCAGATATTTCGTATGTAAACTGATCTATCACAGTAAGTCTGGGCCAGTAATATGCCTAACATCCTCGGATAAATGATCTGACTGATATTTACGCAATAAACTTGAACCACATTTCAACCTATCTTCAAACGGTGGCTCCTATCTTAATGCTTGCATATCAGTTGATTTTTATTTTTACAAAACGGTAGTATAATTTTTTTATATTTTTCAGCAAAATTTTTTCTTCCAATAGTGCAGTCAAGAAACAGAAATCAAGTTTTTTGGGACAATGAGCATTTTTTAATTTACTTAATTTTTACGTTGAGATGAAATGGAGACTTTTATGACGAATGTAACTAGAACATCATCTACAAATGTTTTAATGATGTTAAACAATTGATGAAATAATAGAGTCGGCTCATGGATCAGTATCGATGCCGCAAAATGTGGAGAGCTGAAATATCCGCCGATCTTAATGTAGATGTAGTTTGTGAGTTTGCATGTGTGGAAAGGGTTCTTGCATGAATGTATACCATGTTTTGTTTGTGGACGATAAATTTGTGGCTTCTGCATACGATATTTTTCTTTCCAAGTTACGGGTGGTGCCTTAACACCCCCCGCCACACGCTCTTGCGGCGGCTTGCGGGGTATTGAGTAGATGTAGATGTAATGCAGTTTGATTGCGGTTTGTCTCCTTATGTTTGATTTTCATCGAAATTTTCACAAGCTTTCATTTTGGCAATGACGTTCTATACTCACATCGAAATCCAGGAATGCTAAAACAAGTCTTTTTCAATTTTTTTCGATAAAAAGTGTGGATGAATAAGTGAGCATGATCGTGGGAAAAAATTAAGTTAAAACAAATTCTTAAAATAAATTTTATGAAACAGAAAGTTTTGATTAAGGCGCTCGAGAAAATGAGCAAATATAATACGTACGAGGCCTTTCAATCAACGTCAGGTTCTTATATTTAACCTAGATGTGTACAAACACCTTTTTACCCAAAAGCTAACTATTCTCCAATGCATTTACACCTCTCCATGATCAAAATCTTCCGGCTATCCTCCAAAATAAACTTGTCGTTATAAATTTCATTTCCAAATTACCTTGCATAATACGTGTAACTTTCTAATGCTAATGTAGAGGTTGGATGATCCAAAAAAGGAATAATTATTACATCTACCTAACATTTTATTGTGCGACATTTTACAACAGTTTAACAAATTATAAAATATGGGCGTTATCATGAGTAAAGTATTTTGCAACATAAACATGACAATTGAGTGTTATCTGGCGCGTCTTGGTGGAATGTGGTAATACTTGAAATAAAACAATAGCTTTAGTTTTCCTCACGGTTTTTGCTGACAGTGATGATGACGAAAATGTCGTGACGTGACGAAAAGTGGAACATACCAAATAAATCGAATTAAAACGAAGTTTCTCATTTAAATTTCAATATAAATATGATGCATTATAATAAAAAGCCAAAGGCTAAGTATACACGTTCTTATCTCGTATTACAAATGTGGCATAACTAAAGAGAATTGACGCCTCTATCTTACCTTTTCATTACATTTTTCTATAGCACGTCTGATGAAACATACATTTTTCAAAGCTGACCTAATTTAAGTGTCTTTACGTTAATTTTTTCGGAGGTTTGGGTTTAAATCATGCTTTCCCACTTCATAAATCCTTGTTCAATCTCTAGAACGCGATAAAATTTATTTAACGTGGTTGATTGTTATCTAACGAAGATTTTATACCGTCCTTTAAGTATATTAGTACTGTCGCCGCACGATGACGGTTTCACTCCATGAGAATACGCTGAGCTTAGCCTAAGCGTTAAGTAAGCAACGATAAAGAGTTACGGAATGTGGGAGGAGGGATGAACTTTCTCCTTTCTCCCCACTCCCATCCCTTCCCTCCGACGCTGACCTCTGTCCCTCCGTGGAAAATTCGAAATTTTGAGAAGCGGCCAAACACCATTATCACCAACGGTCTCAGCGTCTAGGAAAAACCCTTAAAAACCATTGAGAGGGTGGAGTTGTGTGGGAAAATGGTGGCAACGGAACTGAGGAGGGGAAAGGAGGGTGGATTTTTGCCGCAAGGTTTGTGCGCGTCTGTTTCTTTCTTTGCTTCCGAGTATACGGGAAAGAAAAATGGGAGGAGAGAAAGTGGGGTTGTCCGCGGGAGGAGGAGGGGTCCGAGTGGAAGGAGGAGGCGATCGGGAAAGGAAGAGAAAGAGATGAAGAGAGGCCGAGAAATTCTTTGGAGCAGGGAAGGACCAACCGAACCACATACGCGCCCCGGTCGACTTTTTTTTTCAAAAAAATTATATTTACGCAGTTGTAGCTTCATTCGTCAGCGTTAAACAATTTTATATTATTCATTTACGATAAGGTAATCTTAATCATTAGAGAATCCCAAAAAGCTATGTTTGGGGATTGAATTTTATTTAGGAAATGGGAGTGTGTTTAGAGAAAATCCGTTATATATTTCTAAAAATTACTGCGAGAAGCGTGAAGGGCCTGCTAAAGGGATTAATACAAGATTCCTTTAGGAACGAAGACAGCAGACTAAGACTAATAGCAATAATATAGGGCACCTGAAATTACTAATGGCACCGATGAAACTATTATGGCTCCAAATGAAACTGTATCATTGGAGCACCAGGATAAAACAAGATATATAAGACACTGCAACCAGAAAATTCCATTATTTGCATTTCCCTCTCACGATACATAATCACAACAAAAAAGAACTCAAGTATTTGTATTTTTTTCATATCACAACTAAAATTTTGTGCTTTAATTAAACATAGGTATAAGTGCAGATTTATACATAAAAGTCTGGTGCCCTAATAAAGTGCTTGCCTCCCTTGAAGTGGCTTGCGGGGCATGGCGTTGATGTGAATGAATGAATGAATTTTCTATGAATGTGGATTTGGGGTTGCATGTATGTGCTGGTATTGAATGCGGTCTTTCTTTTTTCCCTTTTTTGGGTAGTGACCTGACACCCCCCGCCACACGCCCTTGCGGCGGCTTGCGGGGTATTATGTAGATGTCGATGTAGAAGTGAGTGTGTGGCGGGTCAAAGACTATCCCGATTTTCATTCGAAACGAGCTGCTATTAATTGAATATGAGTAAAGTAGACTAAAAGGAGCAAATTAAGCTGAGTTTTATAAAAATTCTTTCCTGAATTTCTTCAATGACAGTTTAATCCAATATCTCTCCCTTTCGCTATGTAGCTTACTAAGGTTCCACGGCGTTAAAATATGTATTTAACAATCATGAGAACAGAGACATGCTTTTAACTTATGCAAGGGATTAGACATCGTTTAACAAATTTCTTTGCTGGCGTCACTGTTATCGGGTTGCTTCTACGTTGTTGGCTCTGCAGTTGCTGACTGAGAGAAACCGTCGTCCAGCCTGGCGGAACGACGCATTAGCAGCCTGATAACCGTGATGCTATCAAAAAATCGTCCCGAAAGCCTTCGCAACAAATCTCTTCCTTAATCCCTGAACTCGATTTAATTTCATGACGGAAAGTAATAGTTACACTAGGTGACTCACTATTTTATATTAAAAATATAGCAATTTAATACACAAATCCTGAACTTTAGGGACAGTTGAAATGGATTTTATTGGCTGAAGAATATGTTTCTAGCGAAATATTTGACCCGAGTACATTTCGTATCGTATTGTTTAGATATAGATATATTTTTACTGCAAATTG
>CM073774.1:88315224-88522564 GCA_037158775.1 Hetaerina titia | reverse complement strand
CACTTATGTTCAGCGCTGTATCGCGTGCCAGAAAAAGAAACTACGCGCAGCTAAGATTCCATTACAGCCCGTCGATGAAGCAACCTACCCGCTAGAAAAATTAGCGCTAGACATTGTTGGCCCTTTTCGCGTCTCCTCACGTGGCAATAAGTATATTTTAACGTGTCAAGACTACTTCACTAGATATCCCGAAGCTTTTGCAATCCCAAACCAGTCGGCCAAAACCGTAGCAGAAGTTTTCGTGGAGAATATAATTTGCCGTCACGGCGTGCCTAAATATTTATTAACCGATAGAGGTGCAAACTTCACCTCCGAGCTTATGAAAAACGTTTGCAAGAAACTGAATATAAAATCTATTTTTACTTCCCCCTACAATCCTGCCGCTAACGGTCGCCTAGAGCGGGCACACCATTCCTTTACATCCGTGATCTCACACTATGTAGCTCAAGATCACTCCGATTGGGACGAACAACTGGGCTTTGCGTTGTTTGCTTATCGGAATAACCGACATAGAATCACGGGATTCTCCCCGGCTTACCTAATGCACGGTAGAGAACTAAATATGCCGTGGGATACTATTCTCTCCCCAATTCCCCGTTCCTACGCAGAAGACCCTCCCTATGAGTACGAAATACAGAGAAGGTTGCAATTTGCACACGAACATGCCAAAGAGGCTAATAAAAGGTCCACTGAATTGGAACACCAAAAATATAACTTAGGTTTGACTCTCCCCGCATTAGCCGAAGGACAACTTGTTCTTTTACGTAATCAGACTTTGGCGCGCGGTCAAGTGCGGAAGTTAGCCTCTCGCTGGATAGGTCCCTATAAAATATTGAGGGTGAGAAGCCCTGTTACTGCAGACATCCAAGACCTGAAGGATGGTAGACGGCTTCTGGCCCACTTTCGCAACCTTTTACTTCTCCCTCCAGATCCTGAACCTCCTTTACTCGTGTTCGTGGGCGACGGCTCCAGGCAACAAAGCGCAAACAAACCTACGGCTCCTTCCCCTGTAGAAGAACCCACACATACATCCCTACCGCCTTCCACAGCCAAGGATTTAGAAAAATCCGACAATCCTTCCCCTCCGTATAACCTCCGACCTCTACCTGGGAGAAATCTCTCTTCCCAACCTACACCCCAGCCATAAGCAGCGACGGGGCTGAGCTGCCTAAAGAATGACATCATTGGAGAGGCGGTTAATTGCCATCTTTGGGAGTGACCTGACGGACTTGGAGTGCGGAGACTCGCAGGAATGGAGATGCACTTCAACCACCGCCGCAGAATGGAGTACCCCCGTAACGCCCGAGCGACCGCCCACCCCTGGGCGGGACCTGCACTGGGAGCCTCCCATGTGTCTTCCCTTGGGGACCGCAACCGCCTTCAGTTGGGAGGACGAGGACCGGTGCGTGGAAAGCGAAGGCAGCGACTGGCGGCCTCCGACACCGGGAAAAGACATCGACTGGACCTTGGTGTCCCTACCCAGTACAGTGAATCCCAACGGACCGGACCTTCACCCCCAAAAGCCCCTTTCCGCACTCCCTACCACCTCGGACGGACCCCTGAAACCCAAAACCCTTGCCCGTCATTCACGCCGCGAGCATAATCGTCGACGAAGAGCCGTAAATGCGGCACGACGCGCACAGAAAAAACAAGCGCAGCTTCCCATTCCCATAACCCCCTCCCCCCCCCATCAGTCAAAGGCAGCAGCCATGACGAGTTAACGCTTGCTGGCACTCATCAAGACTTTCATTTCAGCCGCTATGTATTCCATGACATCAAATGCTCTGGGTTACACCCTACTGGTCTTCGTTCTACCGCCGCTGTCCGACGCGATCCTGTTCGTGCCAAAACACCAGTTGCTCTTCACTCAAGGAGAATGGCTGGTGCACGTCGACCTGCACACCGGAAACCTGCAAGAGGCGCTATATGATGTGAGAAACCAAGTACTTCAGTTCCATGCTCTATTGTCCAAAATACTCAAGTCCTCCCCATATGTGCAAGTGGACACTGCAAATATGCTACACGAATACCTGACTAGCCTAAATCTAAGTTTGTCCCAGGCATTGCTGAAACATGACAATCTCATTTTTTCTGAAAAATCCCGATCCAATAGAGGACTTGTCGACGCGCTAGGATATGGTCTTCACTATTTGGCAGGAACGGCCACTGATGATCAGATCAAAAAACTTCACGCCGAGATCAATAACGTCGCGCAAGATTCGATCACTCGATCGAATGCCAAAGTCACTCTCCTCAATCAATTAACCGGCACCCTAAAAAGGCACGATGAGATGCTCTCCCAAACCGTAAGATCCTTAGATTTGTTACAGAATAGAATAACCCTAGGTAATAATGTCACGAATACATTAATTAATGAAACGCGTCATAATATGAACGTTTATTGGTCCCTTCATCGTGTATTTATTGCTGTTTCTCGTCATATTACTGAATTAACCAATGAAATTTTAAGAATTGCCGAAATCTTGACGTTGGCAGAGCAAAACCACCTCTCTCCTTCGATCCTCTCCCCCAACCTTCTGTCACAAATCGTGGCTGAGGCCCGTCCGAAATTACCCCCCGGCCTGGATTTCGTCCGAACCCGAGAGAACGACATACACTCTCTCTATCGGTTCGCTGACGTGCGCGCAATTCGGCAGGCAGAGAGTATCACTCTCTTAGTGATTTTGCCTCTGCACCGCCCGGGAAGGATCTATCGCCTGTATGAAGCACATACCTTTCCATCAAAGAATGGCAATGGGAAGCATGCAGTGATTCTGCAGCCTGATTCACCCTACTTGGCGGTGGCCGAAAAGGGAGAAGCATTTGTCCCGCTTCAAGGCATGTACTGGCGAGCGTGTAAAGGAGGTGACGTTGAGGTCTGTTCCCCCACCTTTCCCATCCACAATAACTCCTCCAGCTCATGCAACGTTGCAGCATTTCTTAATGCTAGTTCGGCCATAGAAGCAAACTGTGACATCCATCTCACGAACCCCAATTATGAAATATTTATAAAAGGAAGCACACCGGGACAATGGTATTACACCCTAAGCCATGATACCACGCTAACGATTTGGTGTTCAAGCGAACACTCTCATCTTACATTAAGGGGTCGCGGGCTCCTCAGCTTGCCGGTAGGATGCTCGGCGGAGAGTGACCGCGTTTCTCTGGAAGCCTCATTGAACGGCTATTTCAGCAATTTCTCAATAGACATTGAGGTGGGGATAGATCCACTCCCCGATATTCAATTACCGATACAATTAACGAATGACACCGCTGCAGTGGAGTTAGCGGATGATCTCATGCAAACGATTTCGTTCATCAAAAAGATCAACACGCACGTAGTGCCGACCATATCCTTGCAGGAAGTCACTCGTCACATAAAGCTTTTGTCCCCCCTTCGTAGTCATGTTCACGTCATCCAATACTCTGTAATGTCCATGGGAATTCTGTTTATCTTTGTAATATGCGTAGTGTGCCTAAATCGTAACAAAAAACACTTGTGTTTTGAAAAAAGGCTAAAAGAAGATTCCACTAAATCTATAGAGATGTACCCCCCTATTCAAATTTTCAACGCTCCACAAGCAATCAATCAGAACTCTACGGCTGTGACCCTTAGTGAAATACCCTTATTCCCGTCGCTAGCCGACTGTGTATAACTATATGAGTGCTACCAAGACCGGAAAATAAACCCTATGCCCGATTGGGTTGTGTTGTGTTTTGTGCCGCAAGACTAAGTGACTATGCAGTGTGTGAGTACAAAAAAAGAGAACAGTTTAGCACCATGTCGTGTCCAGTATTTGGATTGTGTATTGCCTTTTGCATTTATCAATATTTACAATGCTACCTCAATTATACATATGTATGTAAAGCGTTCAGGTTATATTTTGTTGTATAATTTTAATGAATTTTATGTCTTGTAATTTTGGTCATGGCACAGCCCCCCCACGCTTTTATTAACGGCTCATGAATTCGGCACCCCGGGACTAATTTGCCGCGAGGGAGATGTCGGGTGACTCGCGGAACATCGGGTTCGCGGAATCTAGTACCGCAAACATCGGTAGCCCCCTCCCCCTATGACGAGGCTGACTCGTCACCCACTCAACCCTCACCGGACAATGACCGCACTATCAATCTGAGCGGTACCGGCAACCTTTGCCCCTCAGGATCGCCTTATATTGAGGAGCGGTCCCCTGGCTGACAGAGTACCTTCCCTCGCTCTGGCTGTGCGGGTCGTCTTCTGACCTCCTCCTTTGAGCGTCCTCCTGCCCTTCCCAGCTCTCTGCGCGGGTCGTTGTCCAGACCTCCTTTGAGTATCCTCCTGCCCTTCCCAGCTCTCTGCGCGGGTCGTTGTCCAGACCTCCTTTGAGTATCCTCCTGCCCTTCCCAGCTCTCTGCACGGGTCGTTGTCCAGACCTCCTCTGAGTATCCTCCTGCCCTTCCCAGCTCTCTGCGCGGGTCGTTGTCCAGACCTCCTTTGAGCGTCCTCCCACCATCTCCCGCCCGCGCCAAGAGCCGTAGCACCGCTAGTAGCATCGAATAGCCCCGCCCGCACCCGAGTCGCTAGCCGTCACCGGACCCGTCGCCGCGTATCCATGTAAGTGCCGAGTCTTCCCTTACTCCCTGTGCCTGATCGCCCCATGTATCGGACCATTAAAAGCCTCACAGGAAACCACTGTCGTTTCATTTGAGAATACGCTCCCCACCAATGATGTTGCGTTCGCCAACCACGCGACAATAACACAATCTGCAAATTCATGCCAATATAATTCATTCAATATTTGTTGCGCTTGACCAATTCATCAACATCTATTACCCTGATTAATTTAACCATTTGAGGTTCTTGGATTGAATTTCGCTATGTTTGAGTATTGTGCCAAGGAAGGAGTGGTTGAATCTAACGGCTTATATCTCTCATATTTCATCCTGGTAGTCGAATACTCTAATATAATTTGATATTATAGAGTAACTCCCTGAAATCATACGGAGGCAGGAAAGACATATGCAGTGGGCTTCGGTTAGCAAGGGGATGTTGAAGACTGTGAGAGAGGGGAGAACGTCTAAATCTTCCAGCATTACCGTCACGCTCACTCGCTTTTCGTAGCAATTTTCTAACAAACATATCAAACTCCTTATGAATCTTATTTAATATAAATCTTTAATTGACGTTCTCTCCCATGAATCTCAAATGCTTATCGCGTACCCTAAATGTAATACGACTAAAGTGAAGTAATAATACGTTCTCTTGCTTTTTTTCATTCCATTTTCCTACAAAACGTCTATTGAAACCTAACTTATTCAAGGCTCATCCGTAGATTCTTCTAATGTGTGTACTCTGTGGAAGGTTCCATGCGAGTCTAGCTGACAACGAAGTATTTGATCGGTTCTGCAGTGCTTAACATGATCTTAATTATTTTATAATTCACGTACCGTTTTGAATTTCTTTGATTCCAAAACTTCAGTACTGTACATTTTTTTAATATTTAATCTTCAATTCCCAAACTTTACACCACCCCAACATCTGCTATAATATGTAGGTTGATGCGACAACGTAAATATTTCATTATTTTCCATGCTTTGTGTAATGCCTAAACTGTCTCATTCGTTTTTTAATGTAAAGATGTGTGAAAAGGTAAATGAATGCCTGGTGTGAAAAAAAACCCATTCTACCCACCCTATAAATGATTATACAGTCACTGAAACTCGTGTTTCTACGGTGATAGGTGTGGTGTAGTGGAATATGCCCATTTTTATGCCAGAACAACTCAGTACTTTTTCCAATTTTTAAATTAACATAGTTGCATACATTTCGGGTTCGCTGATCCATCATCGGGTTTACCAAATTTCCTCCTTCCTTTCCCTTCACTCAAACTCTCCTGAAAGTGACTTCGCAGCTCCGAGTCGGTGGATAGTTTGAACCTGGGTCGCATTCACCTTTTTTATTTGAAAAAAAATGCCGAGCGCCTAATCCTCCGGGTCACCTCTCACGAAATATGGCGCGCCGCTCAAGGGACAGATGCCCTCCGAAGATATATATGTGTATCTGACTGCCACGCCCCTTTTCCCTTCCCTGACCCTTCCACGCACTCCCGCCCCCTCTGACCCCCAAACGAGACCTACAAGCCCCCGCGGAGGACCTCCCTCTCTCCCCCTAACCTCCTCACACCCCCCCTCCATTTGTCACCAATGGCACCAAGGGCACGGTGCCGCCTCCTTCACCCCCCCCCATCCACGCACAAGGCCCATACATTTACACACGTACGCGTGCTTTCCTCTGTGTATGCATCCCCGCGCTTGAAAGTGCATCTCAGCTGTCTTTTTTCCCCGCCAAAGCGTGGGCGGGGGTCCGGTTAGGGGGAGAGGTGAGGGAGCTTTGCTGGGGATGCCTCGCGGTCCGCCTGAGGGGTCGCCTGAGGCTGTCGGGTCGTCCCTGGGTGCCTCGTGGCCATGGAGTTCTGGAGATGCTTCCTTGACGGCATATTTTCAAGTCTTTCATAGAAATCAATTAGAAAACCTTTTCTTTTCCATGGAAAATAAAACGTTCCATTTTTTTTGGAAAGGATACATTAATATGGGTCCCACGAAACATTTGGGATAGTCACCGAGAGGACGAAGTTCATCTTGCAAACCGCATGTATACCTGCCCTGTCCTATTTACATTTCCCGGTCTTGCCACAGTGGTGTGTGAAAGGGGATATTTAGTTAGTTAGTTTTGTTGGGGAGGCTCTGGTCTTTTGTGCCATTAGAGTGGATGGGAAAGAAAGGGTGGAGAGAAACCCGGCGTCGACATTAGCTTACTCTTTTCGAAAGGCGCCAAGGGGTCGACAGTTTACGTCGTACTCACTCCCAGTGCTCTCAACAAAGCACCTCAAGTAGGGATACCACTGAAAAATATTTGTTGTAAAAGCTTGAGTAAAAACCTGAGCCTCCACGGTGGGAAGCCTATACGTTAGCCTCCCCACCATCCCGATCCCCGAGGATACTTAGTCTCTGGCCAATAGAGTAACTGTTTTTTATTTTTGATATTCGGCATAAATGCGAGTATTTATCCGTCAGTGTTAATCTCACTTTAGTTTTAGTCTTGCTGGAATCTTCGAGTTTCCAGTGGTTCTAAAATTAAAGATATTCAACAGTAGAGCAACTTTTTCTTTCCATCCGATATGATATTTTACGAAACGATCGAACTTCCTAACTATACTTTTTAATTCGGAAATTATTCCCTGCGGACGGTCCTAAATGCTTGGCGAGTACCCTAAGGGAATAATAATCAACACGAAATAACACTCTCGTTTACTCTTTCCTGCGGAGTACCTCCCCACTATAGCTTTGATTAAACGAAGTTTCATTCCACAGATGCTTCAAATGCGTCTTCGTAATGTTGGATTCAATGGAATTGTAAAATACCTTTTTAATAATGGAATGGACGGCTGGAGAAAGCGTGGAGATCTGAAAACAATGCTAGTTTTAAGGGAGTAACTTGTCAGTCTCCTAACTCTAGTAATAATTTAAATGGAACAAAAATACATACGTATCCAGTAGACTGTATATAATAAAATGATGGAAGTTTTTGATCGGTATATAGGCGTCAAATGTCAAACAATAAAAGCGGCGGTTAAGTTTATCTCTGTGTACGTAAGCAAAAATGGAGAAAAAGAAATGAACAATTTCTTCATCATGTCGCGAGTCACTTTGAATTGGTAGATTGCTGAAACTTTTGCAGTCAATATTTCCGGAATGGTTACTGTTAAAGAATGTTCAGAATATCACTATTAGGTAATCTACCGGTTAAGGTAGGTTTTTGGATGGACACAACTATCAAATAAATATTTTGTAACTCCAAACAAAACCCAATCCAGCAACCTAAACTACACCAGGTCCCTCTTCATCTCTGTGTACTTCCTTCCTCCCTTCATCCCGTCCAACATCCCTATCCTGTTCCTGCCCTTTCCTCGTTTGCCCAACATTCTCCCCTCTATTACCTTCTTCAACATTCCACTACCGCTCAATACGCCTTTCATCCATTTTTCCTGCCTCCATAGGATTTCTCTCAACAAATCCCTCTCCTCGCCCACCATCTCCAGTACTTCCTCATTTGTTTTCCTTTCGGTCCATTTCACCTTCTCCATTTTTCTTCACACACACATCTCAAAAACCTCCAATTTACGTCTATCCTCCTGCTTCGGTGACCACGTTTCCGCGCCGTACATAGCTACGCTCCTTATCAGAGTTTTTACGAGTCTTGTCTTAACATTCATAAGCGGATAAAATGATACTTTGTAATTCCACAGATTTATTTCACAAACACACGACCCGGGTTTCGACGTACAACGTCATCTTCAGGTTGTACGTCGAAACCCGGGTCGTGTGTTTGTGAAAGAAATCTGTGGAATTACAAAGTATCATTTTATCCGCTTAAGGATGAACCGATTCCATAAAATAACGCCTGAAACCATCGATTGTCTTAACATCCCTACTCAACGTCCCCGTCATCAACTCCCTCCTCCTTGAGAAAGCCTCCTTGCCTAGCGCAATTCTTCTCCTTACGTCCCTACCACTTTGACCGTATTGGTCCAAAACACTTCCGAGATATGTAAACTGCTCTACCTGCTCTATTTTTTCCCCGCCTATTTTAATATTTAGCTTAGCCTTTTTCTTTCTGGAAAATCGCATAACCTTTTTTTTATTAATATTCATTCTCATCCCATATTTATCGCACTGAACCTCCAATTCACTCAGCAATGCTTGCAACCCCTTGGCTGACTGAGCAACTAATGCTTGGTCATCAGCAAACCTAACCGATTTTACGAATTCCCCTCCGACTTTCATTCCTACCTCCAGTTCTTCCCATACCTCTTTAATCATTTCCTCCACATATACGTTGAACAGCACCGGTGACAATGGGCAAACCTGCCTTACACCTCTTCCTAACACTGCCCATCCGGATTCTCCGTTCCCACTCGCACCTGGGCAGTCTGAGACACGTACAGGTTGCGGATCAGTCTCATGTCCCTCCAATCCATTCCTATTTTCTGCAATACACGCATTAATTTTTCCCAATTCACTCTATCAAACGCTTTTTCGAAATATATAAAACAGGCAAAAACGTCCTGATTGTATTCTATATTCCTCTCGACTAGTGATCTCATTACTGCAATGGCATCCCGCGTACCTCTTCCTTTCCTAAACCCAAATTGATCATCCCCTAAGTAATCATTTGCCTTACTCTCTATCCTTTTGTTGATGATCCTGAGAATAACTTTAGCTGCGTGGGATATCAAACCTATTGTTCTGTAATCCTCACATGACGTAGCCTTTACCTTTTTCGGAATAGGAACTAACACTGATCTCACAAAATCTTCCGGCCAGATTCCTTCCTCATAGATACTAGGAATCAGTCCATATAGGGCTTTCTTCCCACATTTTCTTACACATTTCAACAGTTCTACAGGAATGTTGTCCACCCCCACGGCCTTATTTGCTTTCATCTCCTTTAATGCCCTTTCTATTTCATCGTCAAGTATGCCTGGATCCAAGCTATCTTCTTCTACGTCATGTTCCTTTTCTATGTCTAACCTTGTCGGCCTAAGTTCTTTACCATACAGTGTTTCTATATATTCCTTCCATCTCTCTTGGATTTTTCCTGGTTCAACTATTATCTTACCCCACTTATCTTTAACTGTTAGCACAGATCTTGCCTTCTTACTTCCCGATAATAACTTAACCTTGCTGTATAGAGCACCAATTTCACCCTTCTTCTGTAAACTTTCCATATCCTCGCAATGCGTTTTCCACCATTCTTTTGCTTTATTTTTGGCTTTTCTCAATTTATTGTTTAACTCGTTGTACTTCATTTTGCCTAACTCTGTCCCTACATTCTTCCATCATATAAAGTATATACTTGATTAAATACTCGTACTCAGAAATTGTTACTTAAAAGACTTAATTTAAGACTTTTACTCACGACCTTTATAGGGTAAAAATATCGACATCCACATCTACATCAAGTACCCCGCGTTCTACTAGAATGGTATGTGGCAGGGGGTTCATACACCAAATGGAAAGGGTAATGGATAGGGTAGTGGAAGGGTGTTTAAAGGGTTAAAAACAGGGTAATATACGGACAGGATAGCAATTAATGAAAATGTATTTGGAGAGGATTGGTGAAATGTGACGAGAAGATCAAAGATTAATGTTATCTTGTTGCTAGTTAGGTTTCATTTAGAATATTATGCTAGTATATGGTATCCTCATTAATTTGGGCTGATTGGCGTTTCAAATCGCATGCAGCGTAGAGGAGCAAGATTGTAAAACGTTGTTATGATAAACTGAGTAGCGTATCAATTATTAAATGGACGAGGTTGGGAGTCACGAATTAAAGGTTAAATTACAGATTAAATCTCTTGCATCAATTGGAAGGATGTCTCATTAGCGATGATGTGGAAAATTAATCTTGAGACCCCATCGTACAATGGTAGGAGAGGTCATGCCAGGAGATAATGTAGATTTTTTCAAACTCTTTTTGGGATGATCCATAATTTAAATGTTGGAGCACGTGAACTCTTAAATAGCCGCGCAAAATGGGTCGTTATAAATGTAACTGCAACACAGTACCATCAATAACGACCCTTCCTCTCGCTTATGCACCCTTATTCCTTACTCAAAACTGTCCGGTGTTTGCACCCCCTGCCACACACCCTTTTGGTGGATATCAGGGTATTTATGTGGATGTAGATGTAATGCAGTTACCCATGGACATGTCATAGGCTCGCTTAAATTAACGTGAACAGGGCAAGAGTCCATCGCTACAAAGAAGCAAGACGTCCAGTCACCAATTGCTCGATTCGCTCTAAAGGAGAAAGGCATCCGCGATGGTAGCGCCCCGCGGTGCCGAGGGTCGAAACTAATTTCAGAATGGTAATGGGGGTCGTGGGATGGAGGTGGGGTGAGGGGAGTCTTAACATTGAGGCGAATAAAGAGGATTTGGGGGTGGGCCGTGTATAGAGCGGGGGTGTGCGGCGGGGCTAGAAGGGTGGTTATGGGAGAGGGAGGGAGGGATAGTGGGCAGTGGTCATCGGAAGGGTGAGTCACCGCGGGGGGAGGACGGCCTCTGCCAATAGAAGGCCAGGCCCCTTGTCCGAGCCCCCTTTCGGACAATTCTCCCCAACGCTAATGCCCCTCTACAATCACTACACGAGCACACTAAATCTAACCCCCTCCCCAATCTCCCTCGCCACAAAATGCATCCACTGTGCAGACGGATCCATATTCCAACATTTGCCATTAATCTCGCTCCCGAAATTTTCCCAAGATCCTGAAAGACACTCCCCGCCCGATTTCCTTCAACACTCCACGCGTTGCATTTGTTTCCACGTGAGCATTGTCTTCTTTGTGAAGGTAATCCGACGAAATAAATTCCAAGACTTTCCATGCAATGCTTTGAAAGTACGTGTTTTTATATGCCTGAGTTCAAATACTGGTGTACCTTCAACAGATCTCTGTACGGAGAATCAACCCAAAATATCTTAATATATAGGGTTTCATCTAGCACGATTTTTTTCTGGATTAAACAACTTTCACATTGTCCCAAACGTTAGTGTATGCGAGTGGAATGAAGGGATTTTTGCATGAGTGTATAATCCACAGTGGGTATAGTTTTGCATGTATGTGCTTATTTTGCACGTGACTTTATTCCTTTTTACGGGTGGTGACATAACATCCCCCGCAACACGCCCTTGCGGCGGCTTGCGGGATATTATGTAGATGAACGTTTCTATTTAGCGTACCGCTGTGACAGATATTTAAATTAGTTCTGCAAACTATCACTTTACAAAATAAAACTACAGTACAGCGGGCACTCAGTTTATCTAACTTCTTACTTTTTCATATTCTAGTTAACGCGTTATCGGATAAATTTCTTACTGCATCCTAAGGCTTGCATGCGTGTAAAATGAAATGACTTCTGTATTATCATATGCCCCACTGTGTGTATGGGTTTGCATGTATGTGAATGTTGTTTTGCTCCCTTTTACGGGTGGTGACCTAACACCCCCCGCCAAACGCCCTTGCAGCGGATTACGAGGTATTATGTGGATGTAGATTAATCAAATCTAGTTTTTCTTTTCCATCGGCGAACATTATTATTTTCTTGTTCTAAAAATTAGCTAGTTTGAACTGAAGCCTTCTTTGCTTTGTTGACACCGCTCTGACTTCTCCGTTGTACCATATAGGTTCCCTACAGTCGCATTTAAGGGTTACGTTTTCATGCCTTCACGCTCATATTTAAGAAATACTTCCAGGTACTCTCTGTTTCGACAGTTTGGGTTTTGATCTATTTGGATGGGTTGGACCACAAAAAAAGGAAATTGACTCCAGGACAGATAGATATAAATATCGTATAAATGGATGTGGTTCCTTTTTATTTCCTCCTTACACGAAAGAACTTGTGCAGAGGGTTAAATTAACGCTTGTCTGGAAAAAGGTCTTCCACTAGAATGCGTTTGGATTGGAACGTATTTTTTTGCGATTTTACTGAATGATTTTTTCCTTTTCTTAACCCTTTAACCACCATTTCCCTCCCTTGCACTTTACTCATTCCACTTGGCTCCTGCACCCCCTGCCACTCAAAAGTGAGGATGAAGAAAAACTAAAGAGAAAACGGTTATGTCGTTTATAATCGTTTAATTTAATAGCTAATTCGTAGAAATACATCTAGCGGAAGTGATAACATATCGATCGAAATGAATTTAGAGGTGACTTTGGGGATATTGTTGCAAAGAAACAAACTCTTTGCTGGAGCCATTCCAGCCCGCAAGAACGCATTGCCCCTGGGCGACAAGGGGCGGGTTCATTCGACCGGCCCCTTTAAACGGCCGCGGTGACGTCATGTGAGCGAGTCGTTCATTGCCCGTAAAAGGCTTACCCGTGGCGCGGGGGCTCGGATTCCGCCTTTATCTCGGGCTCCCGCGCCGCTGATTCCCAAAACCGACCCGTCACGCACTCGCCCCTCCCCGCACCAACCAACCCCCACCCCCACTCCAGCAAATGTTCCCCTTTTACTTGCAGAAAGGGGGAAATCAATAAGAGAAGAACCAAATGGCATTGCTACTCCACAGCCAACCTCTCTTCCTATCTCCCTATGCACCCCACAGCGGCGACCCCTACGGAACGAGACTCGCACCCCCACGTCTTCGTCCACCGACGTCGTCGGACCTTTAAAAATTTTCGGGATATTCTGGGGAAAGTATAACGGTTTGCGGAACTGTAGAATATTTGCCGAACTCGATTACCAAAGGCATCTAAAGCAAAATATTCTAAAATTGAAAGTTTTTTATTACGTTTTTCTCTTCATTTATTACGCAGCTGATATCTAAATCTACTTAATACCCCGCAAGCCGCCGCAAGGGGGTGTGGCGGGGGGTATTAGGGCACCGCCCGTAATATTAAAACAAAATCGCATGCAAAAGCCACAAATTTAAACAGTTCACAAACAAAACATGGTATACATTCATTACAACCTTAGCCCTTACAACCCACACACATGTAAACAAAAAACTATCATAAGGAAAACTTTACACTTCCACACACTTTTAATACAATGCGACCATGGTTTCGAGATTTATTACATTCCTTACCTAAAACTTTAAGGGCGGAGTCTATGAGTTGCATATCCATAATATCTGTAGTAGAATTTCCCCTCTTACTTTTCAATTCTGCATGACCTGTCTTGTTATGTTGGAGGCCTGTCGTGTAAATGTTTGTAGTTCTTTTTTATTCCCTCTATTCAAATAAAAAATAACTAATTTATTGAGTGAATTAACTCATTTTTTGAATTGAGTTTTCCCCCAGCATGTATAGAAATTTGTACATTGTTTGAAAGACTTTTACTAAATATTTTTCCCCTTCGTCTTCCATATCCTCCCTTATCACCTACCCTTCCCACCTGGTACTTGCAACCCGTGCCACACATCTTTTTGGTGGATTACGGGGTATTTATGTCGATGTCCGGCCGACTCTGGAGACCGGGACCTCACGCGGGAGTGCAGACCAGAGTTACGCGTGAGGCGGCGCATCTCCCTCCCTCCCTCGCCCCTTTAATACGTGCCCTCTCCTCATAAACACGGGCAAGCACCCGTCCCTCTACCAGCGGCGGTCGCGTGTTCCGAGTGCACCAAGGGGGTGTGGAGAAGGGAGAGGGGTATCGGCGGATGGACGAACGGGAGAGTGGGGTTTTGGTCGCTGGCCCTGCGGTGGACAGGGGTCAGCTGCCACGCGTGGGATATTTCCCATCGGACGTGTTGGAAATTGAAAGGGTGAGAGGAGTGATGGGGCGGAGGGTGGAGGGGTGGGTTTCAAGGAAGGGGGTGCGAGGGGGATTGGAGGGGGGGTCCGAGGGCGATTGTGCGATTGGGCAGGAGAGATGACATGGCGGTCGCAGGGGTGATGGCCAATGGGGGGTCCTCGGTAGGAGAAAACAAGGGAATAATGGCGACCCTAGAGTCCGAGGAGACTTCAAATTTCGCGAAACGTCGCATAAATGGATGCCAAACATTCACTGCCATACGCTTCCCTTCCCTTTAGCTCTAACTCTTACAAAAATAATCATAACTCCATTTTATACCCACCTCACCAATGGCAGGAAAGCAGCAAAGTGTTAATCTAGGTTTGAATTCTCCTTCCTGAATATTTGGGTGTAGTTTTAACCCTTCGCCTTTCATAGGGAGCACATATCAGGACAATATGCGGATCCGCTTTAAAGAAACTATTCTTCATTATTCGGGTGGTGGGGAAATATAATGAGAAAGTTAAAGATAGGTTTTATTGTCACTCTAACAAGGCTACACTTGGAATATATCGCAAGTGTTTGGGAACCTTGAGAGAAAGTGTTACTAAAAGAATTAGATAGAGTTCACAGAAAATCTGACAGATTCGTTACAAATTGTTACGATTAGACTGGGAATCAATATTCCTACACATATCGCGTCTATTTTGAAAGGATGGATGGCCATATATATTACAAAGTGCATAAATATGTGAAACTGTTTTAAGAAGACTGATAAATTTCATTTTAAATTTGAGGAACATGTTCAGAGTGTTAATTATTTTCAAAGGAATCAGAGCTCTTCTGAACTGTTTTCCGTCTCTCGTCAACAATAAAGATAGCACTGTAAGTTTAGTAAGAGTCGTTTTTCCAAAGACTGCCCACCACTCTCCTATTCTAAACGGGCCCTCTCCTCAAGGCTCACCCCACAGACGTGGGCCCCCACTTCCCTGAAACCCTTTTCTCTCCTCCCGAGGACCAACCGCCCCCATCCCCACGTCACGTCGGTCTCCATTCGCGCGCACCCTCCTCTCAATAAACCTCATATTCCCACCACCACGCATCGCCTTCCCTCACCCTCGAAGCAGACAGACAAAGGGGGAGGAACCCCATTGTCGCCGCCACCCCATCACTCCCGCCCCTCATCGCCCGATCCTTCACCCTCCCCGCCTCCACTCCGTGTGGGCTGGGAGGGCGGTGGGAGTGAGGACCCCGTGGAAAGGGTAAAGAACGCATCACGCTGCGATCGGCGATCTAGCACCCTGCGACGCGGCAATATGTCGACTCCCTGTCGATATTTTATGCTATCGAACAAGTCCAGAAGGATAATTGTGTTGATTTCGATAATTATCGCCGGTAACCGAAATATACGTGAGTCGTTCAACAAATCGACGTGTACGTCGTATAAATATATTCATGCAAAACCCATTTTAACTCACACACATGCAAATGCATATACTAGCAAATAACATACACAAGCATATGCACATAAGAATATACTATATATATATATATTATATATAAAACTTAGACAGTAACACACAGCACGAGAACACATAAAAAGAACACTCACAATAATATCTTGATAATTCCGACGGACTCGAACTCCGTCTAGGACCTATGTCCTCAGTCATATCTTATCTTCCGAAGAAGACGGAGTTCGAGTCCGTCGAAATTATCAATATATCATTGTGAGTGTTCTTTTTATGTGTTCTCGTGCTGTGTGTTACTGCCTAAGTTTTTTATTCAACACTTCCGTGTTACTTCGAAGAAATCATCTATATATATATATATATATATATATATATATATTATTATTATTAGGTAATCTACCGGTTAAGGTAGGTTTTTGGATGGACACAACTATCAAATAAACATTTTGTGACTCCCCACCTAGCAACTAATCTATATCAGGTCCCTCTTCATCTCGGTGTACTTCTTTCCTCCCTTCATCCCGTCCAACATCCCTATCCTGTTCCTACCCTTACCTCGCTTGCCCAACATTCTCCCCTCTATTACCCTCTTCAACATTCTACTACCGCTCAATACGCCTTTCATCCATTTTTCCTGCTTCCATAGGATTTCTCTCAACAAACCCCTCTCCTCCCCCACCATTTCTAGGACTTCCTCATTTGTTTTCCTTTCGGTCCATTTCACCTTCTCCATTCCTCTCCACACCCACATTTCAAAAACCTCCAATCTACGTCTATCCTCCTGCTTCAGCGACCACGTTTCCGCACCGTACATAGCTACGCTCCATATCAGAGTTTTTACGAGTCTTGTCTTAACATCCCTACTCAACGTCCCCGTCATCAACTCCCTCCTCCTTGAGAAAGCCTCCTTGCCTATCGCAATTCTTCTCCTTACGTCCCTACCACTTTGACCGTATTGGTCCAAAACACTTCCGAGATACGATATGTAAACTGTTCTACCTGCTCTATTTTTTCCCCGCCTATTTTAATATTTAGCTTAGCCTTTTTCTTTCTGGAAAATCGCATAACCTTTGTTTTATTAATATTGATTCTCATCCCATATTTATCGCACTGAACCTCCAATTCACACAACAATGCTTGCAACCCCTTGGCTGACTGAGCAACTAATGCTTGGTCATCAGCAAACCTAACCGATTTTACGAATTCCCCTCCGACTTTCATTCCTACCTCCAGTTCTTCCCATGCCTCTTCAATCATTTCCTCTACATATACGTTGAACAGTACCGGTGACAATGGGCAACCCTGCCTTACACCTCTTCCTAACACTACCCATCCGGACTCTCCGTTCCCCACTCGCACCTGAGCAGTCATATATATATATATATATATATATATATATATATATATAATATTATATTATATAAACACATAAAGACTAAGATAATAAATATTACACACACAGAAACATAAAAGAAGGACATTTACAGTAGATATTTACGTTTCTACGGCACGGCCGTCGTCATCAGGGTTATAAATATATCTATATATATATATATATATATATATATATATATATATATATATATATATATATATATATATATATAAAACCATAAACACAGTAATCAACCCGAAGGTCGGTTTAGTAGGTGATGGTAGAGCTCACCCATGTACCAAGCCCAACGGCGTGTGAATATTCACACATCAGGGTAGGGGGGCCAGTTCCTTTCCCTGTGCCGGTTATGGTTTCCCAGGAAGATCTGGTACCCGAAAAATCAACTAGCTTGGGTGGAGCTGCAGGTGCCCAAAGTGCCTTGCCCGGGAATAGAACCCGGGACCCTCCGGTCAGTAGTCCAACGCTCTACCCGCTAGACCACCGCGACCCATATATATATATATATATATATATATATATATATGTATTTATAACCATAAACACAGTAATCAACCCGAAGGTCGATTTCGTAGGTGATGGTAGAGTTCACTTAGTACTAAGCCCGACGGCGTGTGAATATGCACACAACGCGGTAAGGGGGCCAGCTCCTTTCCCTGTGCCGGTTATGGTTTCCCAGGAAGATCTGGTACATAGCTTGGGTGGAGCTACATGTGCCCAGTGTGTCTTGCCAGGGAATCGACCCGGGTCCTCCGGCCATTAGTTCAACGCTCTACCCCCTGGACTACCACGAACCTTTATATATATATATATATATATATATATATATATATATATATATATATATATATATATATCCCTCCCATGGACTACAATCTTGTCGTGGTGGAAGGGCTTGTGTGTTCCGATGACCCCTAGAGCTGTGCTGGCGGGAGTAATAATAATTACTCCTGGAATGGTCACCCATGCCAGATAGGTCGAAGGTTAGAAGCCAGACGAAAGGTAATCCACGCAGCGTCTGTTCCTCAGTGAGGCAGCTGCAATGGCGTCTGACCCCAGTGGGGCGGCCATTAAGTAATGGTGTCACGTTAAAAACACTATTGAGGAAGGCAACGGGAAACCACCTCAATTATGATTCCCAAGAATATAATGATGGGCACTATAGATAATATGAGTCCTGGCAACTACGGGACTCGGCCCAAGAGGCCGTGTGTCGTGCCCGGCAGCGGGAGAGGCAAGGCTTCCGCGGTCCTCATCCCACAAAACCCTTGCAGGGAAGAAATAACTGCAGCAGGACAGAAGACTCAGAAGAAGGCGAAAGTAGTTAGAATAGGAACCTGGAACGTCAGGACAATGTTGAGGAGAGGCAAATTAGAAAATATTAAGCGAGAGATAAAAAGAGGTAATATAGATGTTTTAGGTCTCTGCGAGGTGATATGGAAGGATAGCGGGGATTACTGGAGTGACAATTATAGAGTGATATACAGCGGCGGGGACGAGAGCCAACGAGGGGTTGCCGTAATTTTAAATAAAGGGGTAGGAAGAAGCATAGTCTACATAGAGCAAGCGACAGATAGAATTTTACTCGTAGAGATTAAAGCAGAGCCGACGAACTTGGTCATTGTTCAGGTATACATGCCACCGAGCAACCACAAGGAGGAAGAAGTCGATAGGATGTATGATGAGTTAGAGGATATCATCGCGAGTGTTCCGGCAGGGAAACATTTGATAGTGATGGGGGATTGGAATGCGACGGTAGGCGAAGGAAAAGATGGTGGTGATGTGGGGGACTATGGGTTAGGCACGAGGAATGAACGCGGTCAGAAAGCAATTGAATTCTGTAGGAGACAGGGGTTAGTCATCACTAACACATGGTTTAGACACCACAAAAGGCGTAGGTATACATGGAAAATGCCAGGTGACTCAGAAAGGTATCAGTTAGATTATATTATGGTTAGGCTCAGGTTTAGGAACAGATTCGCAGTTTCCCAGGAGCGGATGCGGACTCTGACCACTATTTAGTTGTTATGAAATGTAATGTTCGTTTCAAGAAGATAAGGGAAGGGCGGCGGGTTAGGAAATGGAATTTAGAAGCAGTAAATGGATTAACGAGGAAGGAGTATCAGCAGGCTGTAGAGAAAATGATGGATGACGGTAAAGAACTGAGTACTATCGAAGAAAAATGGGAATGTAACAAGAAAGGGATATTGGAAGCCGCTAAAGACACTATAGGAACCGTTAACGGGAAAAGGATAAGGAAATCATGGGTAACGGATGAGATGATTGCAAAGATGGATAAGAGAAGAAGATGGAAAAATGTAAACACAGAGTTAGGCAAAATGAAGTACAAAGAGTTAAACAATAAATTGAGAAGGGCCACAAATAAAGCAAAAGAAGAATGGTGGAAAACGCAATGCGAGGATATGGAAAGTTTACAGAAGAAGGGTGAAATTGGTGCTCTATACAGCAAGGTTAAGTTATTATCGGGAAATAAGAAGGCAACATCTGTGCTAACAGTTAAAGATAAACGGGGTAAGATAATAGTTGAACCAGGAAAAATCCAAGAGAGATGGAAGGAATATATAGAAATACTGTAGTAAAGAACTTAGGCTGACAAGGTTAGACATAGAAAAGGAACATGACGTAGAAGAAGATAGCTTAGGTCCAGGCATACTCGACGATGAAATAGAAAAGGCATTACATCTACATCTACATAAGTACCCTGCGAGCCACCAAAAAGGTGTGTGGCAGGGGGAACCATTAAAGGAGATGAAAGCAATTAAGGCTGTGGGGGTGGACAATATTCCTGTAGAAATGTTGAAATGGTTAGGGAAAGGTGGGAAGAAGGCCATGTATGCACTGATTCGTAGTATCTATGAGGAAGGAATCTGGCCGGAAGATTTTGTGAGATCGGTGTTAGTTCCTATTCCAAAAAAGGCAAAGTCTACGTCATGTGAGGATTACAGAACAATAAGTTTGATATCCCACGCAGCTAAAGTTATTCTCAGGATCATCAACAAAAGGATATAGAGTAAGGCAAATGATTACTTAGGGGATGATCAGTTTGGGTTCAGGAAAGGAAGAGGTACGCGTGATGCCATTGCAGTAATGAGATCACTAGTCGAGAGGAATATAGAATACAATCAGGTATTTGCCTGTTTCGTAGATTTCGAAAAAGCGTTTGATAGAGTGAATTGGGAAAAATTAATGCGTGTATTGCAGAAAATAGGAATGGATTGGAGGGACAGGAGACTGATTCGCAACCTGTACATGTCTCAGACTGCTCAGGTGCGAGTGGGGAACGGAGAGTCCGGATGGGCAGAGTTAGGAAGAAGTGTAAGGCAGGGTTGCCCATTGTCACCGGTACTGTTCAACGTATACGTAGAGGAAATGATTAAAGAAGCATGGGAAGAACTGGAGGTAGGAATGAAAGTCGGAGGGGAATTCGTAAAATCGGTTAGGTTTACTGATGACCAAGCATTAGTTGCTCAGTCAGCCAAAGGGTTGCAAGCATTGTTGAGTGAATTGGAGGTTCAGTGTGATAAATATGGGATGAGAATCAATATTAATAAAACAAAGGTTATGCGATTTTCCAGAAAGAAAAAGGCTAAGCTACATATTAAAAGAGGCGGGGAAAAAATAGATCAGGTAGCGCAGTTTACATATCTCGGAAGTGTTTGGACCAATACGGTCTAAGTGGTAGGGACGTAAGGAGAAGAATTGCGCTAGGCAAGGAGGCTTTCTCAAGGAGGAGGGAGTTGATGACGGGGACGTTGAGTAGGGATGTTGAGACAAGACTCGTAAAAACTCTGATATGGAGCGTAGCTATGTACGGCGCGGAAACGTGGTCGCTGAAGCAGGAGGATAGACGTAGATTGGAGGCTTTTGAAATGTGGGTGTGGAGAAGAATGGAGAAGGTGAAATGGACCGAAAGGAAAACAAATGAGGAAGTCCTAGAAATGGTGGGGGAGGAGAGGGGTTTGTTGAGAGAAATCCTATGGAGGCAGGAAAAATGGATGAAAGGCGTATTGAGCGGTAGTGGAATGTTGAAGAGGGTAATAGAGGGGAGAATGTTGGGCAAGCGAGGTAAGGGTAGGAACAGGATAGGGATGTTGGACGGGATGAAGGGAGGAAAGAAGTACACCGAGATGAAGAGGGACCTGATATAGATTAGTTTGCTAGGTGGGGAGTCACAAAATATTTATTTGATAGTTGTGTCCATCCAAAAACCTACCTTAACCGGTAGATTACCTAATAATATATATATATATATATATATAATGTAAATTCACTAATAGTCATAACAAACACAGAAACTAAAATACATATAAGAGGGACTCACTGGTTCTCGAATTAATTCGAGAACCAGTGAGTCCCTCTTTCATATGTTTTAGTTTCTGTGTTTGCTATGACTATTAGTGAATTTACATTATTGTGCACGTTCGTGGGTTTTACAAGAAAGTGACTATATATATATATATATATATATATATATATATATATATATATATATAATATGTCCCTAAGCAGCGTTGAATCTTGTCCTGACTTGTAAATCGAATGCTTTTACTATTTCTACAATGACTTTGATTTCTTACTATTATGATTACTGATTGTCCGAAGAAAGAACGAATGTTTGTATCTATCTGTACTGGAGTCATTCTCCCTTGTATTTTATTTGTGGTCTCTCTACCAAAATAGTGTATACCTTTGTGCCATAGTAAATCGTGTGTTCTGAATTTTGCCAAGAATCTAAGTCTTGCTTGTTTTCTTTACGTCTCAAGTGGCTCCCAGTTTAATTCCCATACAGACTTGACACTTTAATTGATGTATTAAAGCATTAAAAGCATTACATGAAACCTTTTATCAGGGAAGACAATAAATAAAATTATCTAAATCGCCATTAGGAGGATATGCGGGTTAAACTTAAAAAACTATGTTCCGTTAGACAGGTTGCAAAGGGAAAATGTAATAATTGGTGACTACATACGTAGTCAATGTGAACCCGTTCTTTTCGATAGGTTTCCTTTTTTATCTTCTTAGTGTTGCATGAGCTATTCTCAGTTTTACCTCCAGTTGTAGCATGAATGGTACCCATTCGTACCTCTTCCACTTTCCTTTTCGGTGAATCTCGAGGCGCTATGTGGTCATGGAAGAACTGAATTAGTTATAGTATTGTTAGTGACCTAACACCCCCTGCCACATGTCTCTGAGAAGGCTTATAGCGTAGTGTATAGGTGAAAGATAGATGTAGATGTAATTGATAGTTGATAAGTAAGAGACATAGATGTTAAACCGTTTTTCTTACATCAAATTTAGGATACGCGGCAAATATCGGGGATTATTGGTTGAACGTTTTAAGTAATTATCTATGTAATATCTGAGATATTTAAATAACATTTATTCTACTTATTACTTTATCTTTGTGTAAGTAATGTTGTTAATGAAAGATATTAATTTTTATTTATTTAGTTTCAGGAAGACGTAGGTTGAAGTAATTCGTAGTATGGAGAAGATAGGAGGTTCGCAATTGATTAAGTTCTTTCATGTGATAGGTGCCAGGCAAACCCACAATGAAATGATGGTTGCTTGTGGAAATGGAAGCCCAACATATGACATAGTTGTGAGGTGGAAAAGAATTTTAAAACAGGCCATTTGTCTCTCACAGACGCTGCAAGAAGTGGAAGACCATCACTCACGGACGATTCTGACCCGGTAAAGAAAGTAGAATACTTCATATTATTACACCGAAGAACAACCATAAAAAGGATCATGAATGAAACTGATTTTAGGTAGGGGAGTGCGCTGAAAAGTATTTACGAAGAACTGCACATGTAAATGTTGTCAGCACGCTTGGTTCCACGACTCCTGACTCCTTATCAGAACCAAACAAGGCGCGACCTGCAGTCAAAGCGATGTTGCTTTGAACTATTGCCACATCCGCTCTATTCTCTCAATCTAACCCCAAGGGACGTTTTCTCATTCCCAGAACTCAAAGAACTATTGCAGAGTCAGCGACTCGACAACAAAAATGACATCATTCAAGAATGGGAACAATAGTCTTCGACGCTTATCTGTTGATTTCTAGAATGGCAGCCTTGAAAAGGGCAAAAAATCCTGGGAGGAATGTATAGCTCTGGATGGTGACTAACCAGCTAAGTCTTAAGAATAATCAATTAAAATTTAAGTTTCTATCCCGATTTTTTTTTAATAATAATTAAAAGGTTACGATATCACCTCGTACGTCGGCATCTGTCCCTTGACCCCCGCTGTGTACCCTTCTCTTTATGCTACCTTTTCTTATTTTCATGAAAAATGTATTACGAGTCTTAAGATACATTCAAACCATCTTGCTTTTACTTACGAAGCCCCATATTTCATTTTTATGCTCCACTCTTCTGCATTCACATTTTTGTTCCATTGTATTTATGCATCATTCATCGGTGATTTCACCTTAAATGCTCCTACCTATTGATTTTTTATCCTGCTTGAATGCCTCTTATAATTTTTCAACACAATTCTTAGTGCACTCAGCAAATTAGTGCGACGATATCTTTCGATTTGACCGAGAAAACGCATTGCGAGGTGCTGAGTGAGGGGGAGGTGGAGAGCCGGGGGCACTAAAGGGGATATGACTCACGTGCGTGAGACCGGGACGCGCGCCACAAAGACACACACACACACCCCTGACCCTGCGGAGAACAGAGTGGTGACCCTTACCTATCCCCCCTCTCCAACTCCTCTCCCTCCTCCTCCACCCTCACACTTGGACACTCACCCGACCCACCCGCCCACACAAAAGTGTGCTCTATGGGGCCCTCCCACCGACTCCTCCCCCCACTCCGGACCCCCCTCCCCCCGGTGGCGGGCCGGAGTGACCATCGAGGGAACGGAAATGGGAACGGAGTGTCGTGGGTGGGGGGGACAACGGGAAATCTTTAACGTTTTGCTGCCGTTTGAGAGGGAAGGGGGTGGCGGCATTGAATCCGCTTTAGGAAGGTTGAGGGAGGAAAGAGAACAAGGGGAGTGGAGGTGGGTGTTGAGGAGGGGGCGGAGCTCGATTCTCCATTGTTTCTTTAAAAGAGGCCGTCCCCTTCCTCACCCCACGGGGCCGCACTTAAATCGGCGCGCGCGGCTAAAATAAGCGCGCATCGCGTCTGCGTCACGCGGGTTGACCGCCGCCAGGCCAACAAAGGGGGACGCAGAAGGGGAGGGTTAGGGAAGGGAATGCGTGCTATTATTGGTCTCTCGCCGGGCTCATCCAATAACCTCTTCACCCCCCCCCCCTCCTCCCCCGACATACCCTTTTTCCCCTTTCCCTTCAACCCCTCGATGACCCACCCTCTGCCCTCTAAGTGGTGCGAGGGGAGGACGCCCGGCAGCGAGAGAAAAACTGAATTCATTCTTCTCCAGTCGAATGGTCAAGGCGGCCTGCTATTTATTGTTGGTAGTCCGCAGCGTGGAAGGTTTCCGATGGACACAAAAATAGGTCGTGGGTGTTTTTAAATTATGTTTTACCATATTTTTAAGCAATGCCAAACATTATTATCACTCCAAATTATCTACACCTGTTTGCATTCAAACAAACCATTTTAGGACTACTATCCCTCCTTTCATTTCATCGAGAATTCTTACTCTTATCCTCCCTCAAAATCGGTTACACAACGTTCTACATCAACTCAACATGCCGCCAGCCGCGACAGGGGTATGCGGCGGGGGGTGTTAGGACACCAACCGTGAAAAAGAATGCAATCATAGGCAAAACGAAAAAAAATGCCCAAGCACATTCACACAGACGAATTGTCCCTTCTTAACTTATACGCATCCAAATACATTTAATTGTAACTAAAATAAACATGCACATGCACCTACGAATGCACCAGAAGCCTACGCAGTGTAATCTTGTCCTAGCTTCTCATTTGATTTGCTTTATTATTTTTATTATTATTTAAATTTCTGTTATTGAATTCTATTTAGAAAACAGAACATCCACTTAGTAGAAACAATGGACTCTATTAATAGTCTTCTCACCAGAAGACAAAAGTAGTTACACCTAAACCATGTTCGTAGAACCCGTAGAAACGTGGTCGCTGAAGCAAGAGGACAGACGTGATTGGAGGCTTTTGAAATGTGGGTGTGGAGAAGAATGGTGAAGGTGAAATGGACCGAAAGGAAGACCAATGAGGAAGTACTGGAGATGGTGGGTGAGGAGAGGGATTTGTTGAGAGAAATAATATGGAGACAGGAAATATGGATGAAAGGCGTATTGAGCAGTAGTGGAATGTTGAAGAAGGTAATAGAGGGGACAATGTTGGGCAAACGAGGAAAGGGCAGGGACAGGATAGGGATATTGGGCGGGATGAAGGGAGGAAAGAAGTACACAGAGATGAAGAGGGACCTGATGTAGTTTAGGTTGCTGGATTGGGTTTTGTTTGGAGTTAAAAAATATTTATTGATAGTTGTGTCCATCCAAAAACCTACCTTAACCGGTAGATTACCTAATAAAAAATATGTGAGGAAATGAATTTTCGTTGCTGGATAATAGCCGTTAACTGTCGAAACCGGTGGCGCATAATTAAAAACGGTGTAATGTCATTTGGAACATGCTTTTGTTTTTAAAATGAGTGAGAAATAATGGAAAATTGATGACCGAAATAATCGATGGCAATATTTTTAATAGTATAATTGGAGACCACAATAGAAAGAAACAAAACTGTGACAATTTGAACTCTCAGAATTGAATTAATCACCAATTATTGTAGTTTTTGGCGACGTAACACCCTCTGCCACCCGCCTCCGTGACGGCTTGAGGTAGTAGGATGTGGAGGTAAAATGAATAGATGTGTATGTTGTTAATTCGTACTTAATTACGAAGAGGAATTCCAGCCTTAATGAAAATTGGGAATTTCGTGGCAGGATTTTGTAGCATTTTCATTTGAGAGGACTTACAGTTATTCTGCGGACAAAAATAAGCAGGCTTTACGACCGTCACTTTTTTTTAAACGGCTCTCTTGGCACTTTTATGACACCAAAAGCGGGGCGACGTTCGCCTTTGCCAACGAAAAAAAAGAACCCTTTCCTTCCAAACGGTCCGGAATCCTCCAAACGGGAAGAGAAAGGAAAAAAAATGGTAAGGGAATTTCCCTGGAACTGGAATGGTCGCCTTTGGGCCCAGCCTCCTGACAATCGTCGTATTTTTTGTCACCACGTGTATTTTTCATGTTACCCGTTTCTTTGGGCGAGATGGGCGTAAATTTAAGAAAGTGTTGACCTTCCACGACTTGGCATAGGGGTGGATTTTGTGTTGAGGAGGGTGATTTTTTTATGCGAACAATTCGTTCCTCCTGACCTCCTTCCCCCAATCAATTAATGACGACGAGTGACAATGAGTTTGACCTCGTTACGGTATCCTAAGTTTCTCCAAGGTTGTGGGATCCGACCAAGGGGTGAGTGGTGCATCCCGAATTGTGGGGGATTTCTCCGCAGGGTGCCCGTTCCCTAGGGAGATGACGCACACCCGGTCTAGACTCAGGGCCAAGTGTGACTCGGAACACTACTACAAGGAGGACGAAGTCAAAAAAAGTAAACGTTCGCGTCCGCTTCGGCAGTGAAAGACGCAAACTTCCCTTTCCTGACTTGACTTAACGAAGCGACAGGAACCCGCTCCGACAAAAAACTCCCTCGCTTCAAACTTCGAGAAAAATAAAGGAAGAGTCATGAGTTACACGTGATCGATCCTACTTCTGGCGAGGGCATTAGGGCACCAGCATATTTACGCAAAAACATAAGTCGAAGCACGCATACATATTTGCATGAATTTACATTTGCAATGCCCACAAAAGTACGGATCCGCTTTAAAGAAACTCGGCTTCAATAAATGGCTCGTACTAAATACTGCTTCGGGTAAATATAATGCGACATTTTAAAGAGAGTTGTTATTTCGCTTTCGTTAGATCCCTTTTGGAATACGGCGCAAGTATTTGGGATCCTTGCGATCAATCTTCGATTAAGAAAATTAGAAAATGTCCAGAGAAAATCCACCAAATTCGTCAAAATTAGTTATAAGAAGACGAGTCTGACAGGGCATTTGGGGGAATTACGCTGGAAGCCACTTGAGATGCGAAGAGATTAAGCAAGACTTGGACTTTTAGAAAGGTTCAGAATAAGCGAGTTTAACGATGACACCAAAGGAATTATTATGACCCCACACTGCTTAGGTAGATGAGACCACAAAGATAAAATAATGGAGATAAGACTCCAGTACAGACAGGTACAAATATTCGTTTTTTCCCCGAACAATCAGGAGTCATAACAGTAAGAAATCAAAGTCATAGTAAAAATAGTAACAAAATCTAATTGCAAGCAAGGACAAGATTAAATGATTTTTAGAGATCTAGTGAATTTGTACGTGAACGTGAAATTTCACCGCAGCCGAACTAATTATGAAATAACTATGACCTCTGAATCAGATCACTAATTGTTAAGAACTTGTTACAATTATTTTTTGCAGGCGTGACTTTATGGAATCGATTCATTTTAAAATTGTGAACTTACTGGCTGACTAAGAAGAGGAATAGGTATTCCTGGATTCCAGAGTAGCGAAGAGAGAAAGATATTTATGCATTTGTATGGAAGAATGCTTACAACAAAAAAATAAATATCGGCTGGCACTTTCAATACGTTGATTCGCCAGAGAGCAAAGGCCGTTACCAGCAAGGTTCCTAATTTACACCCCCGTCGTCGCCGCAACCGATTCTCGAGGACGTGCTTAGATGATAGCCGTGGGAGGTTCGGGGGGGGGGAGGGCAAGGGGGCGGTGGAGGCAAGCTGAAAATGCTGTAAAAAACTTTCCACCATTACTCCGGGGTGGAAATGGGCGGGATTCCCAAACGAGAGGGGACCCTCGGACACAAAAAAGAGAAAACGTTTCTTTTTCTCCATTCCCACCCCATCCCCCCTTTCACCCTCATCGCCACTCCCCCTAGAAACGTCAATTCCCAATTGTGCATTGGACGGTAAAGGGTTCCCGTGGGCAAAAACGACCGGCGGAGAGGAAGGGTTGCGACGGGGGTTGGAGTGAGGAGGGCAAAAAGAGAGAAACTTTCGATGGGGGATTAGACGGGGGGGAGAGGGGAAACGACGGAGGGAGGTGTTGGGAGAGGGGTGGGTAGGTGAGGAGGGAAAGACGGTCGAAGGTCTTCTTCCAAAGGAGGAAAGAGTTGCTGTGTTTCCCCCCCCCCCTGACCTCTCCTCCTCGGTAAAAGGCTTTTCTCTTCTCACTCCTGAAAATCCCTCCCCCTCGCTGACGGTGTGAGGCGTCATTTAACGACGTGAGTCCCGAAAAAACTTCCCCGGAAGGAATACGAAAAAATCGCAGTGTTTTAAGTCACTCGCTGACTGTTCATGCAAGTTGTTGCCATAAGAAGAGAGGGGAAAAAAGTATTATTTATGCTCCATGGAGGTTGGTGTGCTGCAAGGAAGATTTTTTTTCATCTCTGCGAAGCAACGGGACTTGAGTAACGGGAAAAAGCAAGCGGGTCGTAAATCTGGTACGTAGGCAGTAGAAGGGTTGTGGGAGGGAGAGAAAATAGTGCACGTTTGGAACGAATTGGAAAACAGATCGAATAGATTGAAGCAAACATAACGGCATGTGTATATGTGAGAGTACATGTATTTATTTTATTGTTCAAATATATATTTATGAGTGCAAAATTTATGCATAAAAGTGCGGTACCCCTATACGAACCGCCATATACCCCTTCTTTAGCTTGAGAGTAATTGTGAAGGCGTGAACTAGACTACACGAAACAGATCGTTGGGATCTTTGAAGAACCGTTAGCTCCTTGCTGTAAAACTGAGGAACCAAATCATTTATGTGAGCATCAGTTACTTGAGGAAAAAATTCAAATCATTACTCACCTAAATTCACTATTCAGTCAACCTTTCAAACATTTAGGAAGACCCAGAGACGAATAATCTCGTAGGAACCACCCCAAAGAAGAAGAAATCCGTTTGACTGATAGGAAAGGGCAAGAAAAAATCTTCACGCAAATTAAAAAAAAGAATCAAAAACTTAGTTAAAACTTCTTCACCAAAAGAAACATTTAGCAGTCTCAAAAAAAATTATCCATCAGTCAGTTATTGCTCAAGTTATTGAAATGAGTTAGTCATTTATATTGCCCTCGTCTAACGGACAAAGTGTTAAAGAATACCATTCCGAAACGAATTGGCAAAGCATGAGATAAAATCAATGTCTAATGTACGATAGTGTTAGATATGTTGAGGAAAGTATTTATACACAACTATATAATTTTATGCATTTATTAATGCCATAACTATATAAAAAGTCTCTTATTAGAATTTATCATCAACAATTGAAAAGTGATGAAAACAATTTGACAACAGCAAACATGCACTACAATATTAGAAAAATGGAATTAGGCTTTTTTTCCTGGTAATACAGGAGCACTGTCCTCTTGTCCTTCGCAAAAAAATTGGCGTCTTAATTTTGTCTATTCCTCAGTTGATATCTAAAATCTTATTTTAATGATTTTTCCTACTTAAATATGATGGAACCGGGTTTTTATCGTCATTTTGAGCGCTGCCGCAAAAGAAACCTGCTTCCAATTTATGCAAAGGCTTTAAACCTATAATTTAGCCTTTACCCTTCGCTCCGCTATTGATTCCAAACCTATATCCTCTATTAATCTAGATACGCTTAGTTTATCATAACACACTAGCGGGCTATGTCCCCTAGCCGCTGAAGGAGACCCTATCCCGATTGCCCTCTATTTACTCGCTACTCCGCCACTCATTCTAAAGACCAGTTCATACTTTTATAATGCAAAACAGTAGGTTAATCTAAAGAACTACTTTCCAAACAAAATTTTAATAAAACTCTAAATACTATCAGAATTTTGTACTTTTATGCCATAAATTGATCGATAGATCTTGTTAGTGCTCCGTATACCTCTGCATTACTTAATTATCAAATTAAGCTATGCGTTTAACCAAATTATTAAAGATCAGTCACTGAAAATTAGTGATTCTAATTTTGAGAGAATTTTCTGGTTAATTTTAGCGTTAACCTTCAGGATAGTATTATCAATGAGATGGTTTTACTCCAATGGAAATACATATAAATACATAAATCTGTTACTGTCGCTCCAACTATTCCCGCTATCTTTCCATTTCACCTCGCATAGGTCTTACATATTTAACTTCTCCTTGCTCCATCTTTCGATTTAAATTCATGTAATAAACTTCCCTGTACTTAATATCGTCTCAGCATCTCAATTCCTATGTTCCCCACGCCGTGTATCCGACCCTTTGTTTTTCCTGCTGCCACTCGCTGGGTACTCATACTTACGTTGTAGCTGACTCAAATCTAACCCCATTACACTTACTTGGCAACCTGCATGCCACTGCTGAAGTTAATGGCACTAGATAGTTCCACAGCAGGTATCCACGATTTATTTTCATATTACTAAGAAGCTAGAAACCGATTTCTCAGTCGTACAATTCGAACGCCACGGTAGGTGAACTGCCTGCCTGCTGGAAATGAAGGGATCCGGGTTTGAATCCATGTCAACGTCAATGTTTTTTTTACACTTAAATAAAAAATCACGAATGCTAAATTCGTGAAGAATGGATTAGCAGCAATAGTGTTTAGATTGATTTCAGAGCACTACATGCCACCACTCTACAAACCACCCCTAGGGCACATGTCACGGGGTGATTCAACTCCAGGCTTTTAGCGTCAAGAAGTAAGTTTTTCTCAATTTTTAATTACGATTTACGAGTCAAATAATCAAAATAATGTAGACCGTGATAACTACATGCACATACACAATGCTACTTAAATTAGATTCTACATGGATACGAGGATTTGAAGAATACTGCAAGCGTAACAAATAATGCATAATGTACGATACATAGATATGTATGTGCATTAGAGTTGTATTTGAACTAACGTAAGTGTGTATGAACTAATAATTCTGCATGGTTGGTGCCCTAATACCACCCCGCCGCACGCTATTTCAGAGACTAGCGGGGTATTGTGTAGATCTTGATGCTGGTAACATACTTTTTTATGGATCAGATCATGCAAACAGAGAAAAAAAAGGATTAAGAGTGTTTAGGCAATGATTTTTTTTGTGTGGGAAACGCATTCTCATAAAATTCAATAGGTACTTCATGAACATGAGAGAGGAGAGTCACCATAGTGCGACACTCTTCCACCCCTCCCTTCCTTTTCCCTCCTCCTCCTCCCTGCCATCTCTCCCTCGGCCTCGCCCCTCCTACACCTCCCCGAGGCGCAGTTGTTTGCTTGTCCCGCTAACGAGACGCAGGACTGTCCCTTCCGCTCCCCCTCCCGCCTCTCGAAGAGCTATGGGAATTGGCTCCCCATGAAAAAAAATCCAGGACTTCGCGGGTGCGAAGGGGGGAAAGGCGAGAGATCACGGTGGGGGTGGTGGTGTGTGTATTGAGAGGGGATTGGGTGGTCCCCCATCCTCCAACCACTACGGAAGTTTGGAGCACTTAAACGAGTGGAGCGACGTATGCGAGTGTGTCCACTCCGTGATTGATGACACTGGAGACACGGAAACTCGCCAAGTAACTTCGGGGATATTCAGCGACTTTTAATTTGAGGGGTTTCTTTGAAACATCGCATCTACATATTACAATGAAAGCCTCAACGAGAGCATGTGGCAGGGGACCACCTATCGATAGGGAAATTGGTGATTTTTAACTTTCACGTTTAATTTTCGAGTATTTCGGAATGCCGTACTTGATATCCACTAGTTTTGTTATCATGGGGGAAAATTTGTTGCCTGGTGCGTACATTTAAGGAACTTACACGACATATTTAAAATGAAAGAAGTAACTTTGCAATTCCACAAGACCTTTCAAATGAATTTCAAACAAAAGTTCGGGTGTAACTACAAAGTTACATATTATATTTTAAAATATGAGGGAACATAATACCTTTAATAGCTCTCATTCGCGGTCGATTTCCCTCTTAGCCTATCGCTATCGTCTCGTCTTCAAATGCAATATGGGGACAGAATTATTACTCTCTCTGTATAAGCATCAAACTAATCTAATCTTAAGGAGTTCGGGGGATAAAGCATTATTTTCCCGTATAAAAATTATGTTTTTTACATTGATTCAACACAAGAATCCATCAAAATACCTATACCTGTAGGAGTTAATCAAAGAAAATACTTTCTTGGCATGACAACTTGTAGGCTTATAGTACAGCAGTCCGCCATTATCCGAGTCCATTAGCTTCATCAGGGTGCTCCAAAGGGGAAAGGAAGTGAGAATCTGCCCGTCAAGGTAAACCTAGCATTTAGCAATAAGCCTTGGATGCTAGAATGGGTCAGCTGATGCATAATGGTACTATTTTGGATAAATTTAATAATTTGCACTTTGACCTGTAATAATTTTTTTCCTGGCCTTATTCTACTTAATTTCTTTGGAAAAACTGTCTGAATGTGTATGACTGTTTTTACATGTAAGCTAATACATAAATACACATATATTAACTGCGAATAAATGGCTGGTGCCCAAATACGTGGGTATTTTGTGTATGTAAATGGATACTCCACTGACGATTGATTGCAATTTACACTCGTAGCTGAACATCTCTGCAGACATTCACAAAGGGCTGGTGAACAATCCACCATGTAATCCTAAGACACTTCGTGAGCGGTTTAACAATGGACTTGCTTAATTATCCAAAGATTTCCAAAATAAGACTTTAAAAGTATTCAAAAGCCGCCTCAGCTGATGGAACTGTTTCCGGCTCAAATATCTGCAATTACTATACGGTTAGCGCCACAATGAAGAATTTATAAATGCATATTGGATAAGTGGAGAGCTATTTCATTTAAATAAAGGTTGTGAATGGGAAATTAAGAATGTAAACGTGCAGTAAGGCACCTACAAAGCGCTAATAGAATGAATGCTTCTAAATTCTCTTGGCTGGCAATCATTTTCACTATAAAGAGTTTCAAATACATATCAATTCATCAAATATTCACAATAAACTCAAAAATCATAAGAATCCTAGTTTTTTCCCATCAATTTGTTTCAATCGCATTATCTCTCAACTATTTGCCACAAATCCGAGGAATAAGGACATGGAATGACAAAGAGGTCTGTGGAGGGTGCATGAGGGATTAAAAGTGCTAGCATTTCATTGAGTAAAATTACATTGAAGTTAAAATGTCTTATTCCTAATGGAAGTCATCTATCTCTATATGATAGCAGTGAAAAAAAATCCGCAAGATATGGCAGGAGGTGCATCCATACCAGGCATAAAAAGGTTTGTGTAATTTTTCTCTAGGTGCATATGTATGGGTATTTATGCGTAAAAATAAATTTTGATACATCTACATAGTACCCCACAAGCCGCCGCAAATCTGTGTGGCGGGGGTGTTAGTTCATCACCTGTGTAAGAGAGTAAAACAACATGCGAAATCAACAAATTCATGCCAATGTACATCCCCAAAAGTCGTATTAAAGTAAACATGCAAATACATATTTGCATATGGCTACATCCTGGCTAATATGTATTAAATTAATTTCACTGTCAATGAAATGCTGTCATCGTACAATTGCTTGGATAATTAAAAATGAAAAACAAAGCAAAGCCGTTAAAAAAAGATTAGGATTATAAAAAATCATAATATTCGATTTTTGCTGATACAAATTACTATTAAAATAAGGTAAATTAAGCTTCGCAAATGTTATCCCTATTACAGAAGATTGACATTCATACGCAAAGCAATAGAAAAAGTATGTCCAGGTGAATAAAATTACCACAATTAAAAATAAAACTGGTTGGAAAATATAAAAAGTAGAATACAAAATGATAACAGGGAATACATAAAATAATTTTTCTCCATAAATGAAACACCAAGAAATTTCAATAATATTAAGATTGATTGAATTACATAGTAACGAACTTTTACGAAAACTGTACCAAACTAAATGATAACGCCACGTGTATTCCATAAGTCCTGATATTTTCATAATAGATTGTTAATCGTAAAACAAAAAAATGATACTTGAAATTTGTCAAGAGAGACAATTTTACAAATACTTACTTCGCTAACAAATATTATTAATTATTTTGTCAGAAACTTCTGTGGAGGAAAGATTTGAATATAAGGGTTCTATAAAGCCAAGAGTTGAATTTATTAGTCACTTTATATAGGAACTTACGATTAACTTTCTTCTAACGTCCCTCCCAATTACTTATACCACACTTACAGTTATTCACCCTCTCGTTCCTAACCTTAATCTTGAGCTACTATTTCCACCGTTTGGTGGGGCTAACGTGAGAGCAATTATAAGAGGTACACCTACAGAAAAGAATGTATACAAATGAGTCTACAATGTTTCGAAGGTATCTGGCGGGAGTAAGCATGAATGACAAATTGGTTACGTTGAAGCGATAGATTAAGTCAAACTAAATAAAGATAAAATTAACTAAATTAAACTTAACTAAAATAAAAAGTGAACCTCATTAAGTAACAATCTGATAATGTTCATCATATTCGTGAGTATGGAGAAAGCATTCCATAATGTCGACTCGGATAGCTCTTCCAAAGGAGATCCTTCTAATAAGAGAGCGATCTACGTTATGCACGAAGTCATCTATATACAAGATATTCCCTGTAAAAGAGAATGACGTGAACTATGGAAATGATACAAAAGACAGTCTATTCTCGGGAACACATCAGGATTTAGCATTTAGTTAATGAAAGTAGCGAAGAAAGATGGGTATTTAAAGGGAACAATAATCTACTTGAAAAGGGATAACTTGATGAAACACAACCAAGGTTGAGGCCATACGGATGGGATCCTACGATATTGTAATCTAGAAGAAGTTTACTGGATATTCAGATGCTAGAACAAATGGAAGACTTTCTATTTCCGAAAGTGGACGACGATTGAGGGAAAAATCCAAGAATGCGCTCTAAAAAGCATAAATATTTACTCCCTGAGAAAAACATAAATTAATGAACATGAAAGCATTTAAAATAGGCATACGTATATTTATTATTCTTCTGGTAAAACTGCCATAAGTGGCCAATGAGATGATTAAAAATTTATAATTAAATGAAATACATATGTTTCTGAAAAAAGGCTTAAATGCAATTTTTCCACGAAAAACAAATGACCAGAACAACTGCCATAGACGTCACCTAGGTGATTATTTGTAACTTCAAGCAGTCTTTTTTAGAGTCTTACTGTAGCTTTTAATGCTACTGCTAATACTCACGCAGTATAATCTTAAATTATGCAAACTGTCTTCAATTTAATTACATGTATTATTAATTTTATTAGCGGCTTGTCTCTCATTCTTATGTCATTAGTTTTACATAAACGCTAATACACACGTATACTAGCTATTTGTGATCCTAGTTATTTTCAATTTCAATTACTTGTTCTAATTATGCCGGTGCATTTCTGGTGTGATATAACGCTCCAATTAAATGAGGCAACTCTGCTGTAGTGGAGAAAATTCTAACCTTGTATTGTATTGCGAAGCGAGACCACCTTGAGAGGTAACGGGGAACTGACAGACGAAGAGAAAGATTGAAGGCACCCTTTCACTCTCTCGTAATTTGCAACGACAACATACGGAAGCATCAAGCACAGCAATTTGAACTTCACAAAAATAAAATGATACATATCGCCGAAAATCACCAATTACCCTAATGTCTGTTGACCCGAATCCCCTTGCCAAAAGGTCTCGTGGTGGCTTTCAGAGTACCGTGCAGATGTAGCTAGAATGAGATCTAATCGACGTTGCTAGCACTCCAATCATTTCAATTGGGAACATGAGTCGCTTATATGGTCCAATTTCTTCAGATCGTATCTGGAGGGAGGGCGGACGAGGCAAGAGAGGAAGAGCAGAGTAGGGGGCAGAGGGGTCCAGAGCAGCCAAGTTGGCAGACTGCGACACTCAGAGTGTGCATCTGCGGAGCCAGATGCGCAATTCTTGCGGTGGGAGCGCCTTGCGGAGGAGGGTTTGGGAGGGAGGAGATGACCAGTGCGGGGAGATGGTGGAGGGCGTCTGTCACGGGAGACGATCCGGAAATGGACCGAAGGGAAGGACGGGACGCTAAAAAACAAGAGAGAGGACCGGGGGCGAACGGAAGCTGCGGGAGGAGAGAGGTGTGAAGGCGAGCCGCTCGCGTCCAAGAATTATGGCCGGGATGATGGCGTTCCCTCTGCTCGAACCACGGGGGTTAGGGGTCCTTTGCGACCCCCTGGCAGGATATTTTAGATGGAAAAGTTATGTGGAAGTATTTGAGAGCCGATGTGAAAAACAACTCCACGAGAACCATAACCACAAAGCGTATGATTTTTCCTTCTTAATTGAGAAGGATTGGCTACACTACGCTTCGTCTCTCACCTCCCCTCAATCTCTTTGCAGCCATTCGAGACTTGTAGGACAGATATGTGATTGCAAAACTTCAAGAATCAATGGTCATTGAGTACATTATTTAAGTTATGCTAAACACTTCAAGAAATAAATACCTTTACTAAGGGTAAGATCCGGTGTTTTCCTTGGGTATTAAGTGTAGAAATCCCTCTCGAGTGACTTAAAGAGTGTTCCCTCTTAGTCTGAAGATGATGCTTGATTTGAGCATCGAAATGACAAAATATAGATTTTCACCCGGTGGAAGACACCAGAGAGACATTTCTATACCAAAACTTAAGGTAAAAAGAGTGATGAAGAGGATAAAATTTGAAGGTATCGTGAAGTGCTTAACAAACATTTACCTCCTAGCTGATTCTCATATCGATAAACTAAGTTATGATGATATTCTGCAGATAAGATATAAAAATCATAAAAGATAAACATGGGTAACAATACGTATACTTGTGTTACTGCCATATCATTTACCCTTTTCCCCGAATATATTATTATTTATTTTTAATTAAATCAATTCGGCTGGATTCCTGTAATATTGCCAATGCAAAACACCCTGGGCTACACCTTACCGGTGGCTTTGACGTAAATGTGAATAGTATATCTCAACCCAAAACTGGCAGCAAAAAAATCCGCAAACTTTTTATCATCATAGGCTCATGTTTCCAATTTCCTTGCCTAACGCCATGGGACCTCCCCCGGAACCCTCTTTTACGACCGGAAACAATGGGAAGGGCCTCTGGAGCGGGTGGGAAAGGCAAAGTAAGGCATGCGGGGCCAAGTAACATGCTTGCTACTGATGTGGTATCGCTTTCTCTCTCATTGAGGATCCTTTTTGCTCATTTTTCTGCAATTAGCAGCCGAAATGAAGATAATATGACTAATATTTCCAAAAAATGATTTTAAATCATTAAAAAAATAACATTAACATTTTTTCATTAATTTTTAAAATAAAATTTATCATCATACGATGATGGCGGAGGTATTCTCTTTTTTCTACTTTGTTAGCATTATGCTCTTTTCCACCAACACATTAATTTGATTATGCGGCCAAGGATTTACTTCTCACTAAGCTTCTTTTGATGGGCTTCTCGCTGAAGCGCGCTCACCCGAATGACATCTTAATGTTGAGCCTTTCTTTCCAATTGCTAAACATTTTCAAATTCATACATTTTGGCCATGAATTTTGCACTGGTACAACAGGTAATAATTTTGAATAACTACAAATATCTTCATATTTTAACTCACTCAACTTTAGAAAGACCCTTCGCTTTTTCTCAATAGTCACGGGAAGCAGGTGCACCCCATTAAGGAAAATGAAATTCCCTCCCACTCGTACATAGTTTCAGTTTAATGTCAGCAAATGATATAATAGCGTAAAATTGTTTATTCCAATCAAAATGTTCTATAATAAATACTAAAATACATATAAGAGTACGTCTCGTAATTAATTACTCAAACGGGTTCCCGTTAATTTACATCGTAAGTAAACACTTTTAATCATCAAGAGTTTTAAAAGAATTAAGTTATTAATCGAGGTGAGCTCACTCAGTAAAATTTTGGTTTTGTTAGAGCTCAGCGACGATTGGGCATGTTGGAGTCGAATCGGATAAAAGCTGGACTTCCTTCTCAACCGCGGTAAGTGAATTAATTAAAGTCTGCAGAAAGTTAAAAGTCCAGTGCTCTTGTTTTCGCCATTGATATCTTGCTATCTCCGTGATTTTGGTTAAGCCTCTGCCGGTCTTAAACAGTTCACCGCGAGCGGACTTCGGAGCAAGCAAGGGGAGGAGGGCGAACGTGGCGTGAGGTTCAGGGTGAGAGTCTCGGAGACTTCAACGACTGACGCACTGCGGGAGTCTCGACCGTAGCACTCCGAAAGGTTTTCTTGAATGCGAGCGCAACGAGTTGCGGAGTTCGCTCTATCAAAAAGGCGAGAGGACTAAGATGCAGGCGTGAGGTGCGATCCGAATTCTCTTCCATTATTGTACGAACGACCTCTTCACCTCATGCACGCATGTGCATCATCTTGACACTTTGAAATAAGAGGGTGGGGTGTTGCCTCCCCACACTCATCCCGAACCCACAGCACCCTCATCCTCGCCTCTCTGCTACCACCCCTACTCCCTCTTTGGGTACCGCCCCCGAGGCCCTTATTTATTGCGTCCGCCCGCGTCCGAAATAGACGCAAGTCGCCGACGGCCCTCGCCGCTCCTTCTTTCATCTCCCCTCCCGCCTCCACGAATGTTACCACTTCTGCAGCAGGGTGAATGTGCACTTCCAAACACGAGCGAATGCATCAATCGGGGGGTTGTTAGTCGACGAAAGTGGTTGGAAGCGGGGAGAAGAGCGTCTCCGCAAAATGAGATCGCCCGGAAAAAACAACCGCTATTTATTAATCGACAGAAATGGGTGAATACTTGATCTAATGCACTTAGTACTTGAACATATGGTACTATAATTTGAGATAGAATTTTGAGGTCGTTATATTGGCCGAAAATATGAATAGGAAAGTCACTAGGAACATTTTTGAGAACTTTTGCAACGAAAATTTTGCTCTAAATATAAATACAAATTGACCAGTTATTCTATTTTTTAAATTAACATTCATACACGTAGTTATCAAGATCACAACCTGAGGACGCGATCTTAATAGAAATACCTAATTAGACAAGGTTGAAAACATTTAAATTATCAATAATATAACTCAACATCAAAGTTGTTATTAGCAATAATGTTAGAATTAATTAAGGATACATAGATTGCGGAAGATCCCACAATGTGATGCTGTTAAGGATCAGTGTAATGCGGAACTTCTTAAGCGTATGTTCTTAAGCATATGTAAGGAATCCTTATGCATTAAGAATGCGATTTATTTCGTTCGGTGCTTTATTTTTTGATGCAATGAATTACCAAAATACTACAACAAGAAAGAATAAATCAGTTGAGTGAGCACTGTAAATATTGAGACCACGCTTTAAGGATGACACCGATATTTCATAAATAAGTCGTATTTTAAAGCAATGCCCTTTTAGACAACGGTTTTAACATTTCGGGTTAGCCTGAAGAAATAGTGGTTCTGGAAAAATTCAACGTTGGCACATTTTTTCATTTAAACAAAAATAACTTTATAACCTCTTTTCCTAGAAATATATATATATTGGAAAATCATATCAAGTTACACATTTTTGAACAGTTTACAGTATTAAATTACATATAATTGCGTTAGTGGCAGAAAGAAAAACATATGTCTAACAGTGCCAATTTATCATAATGTACTGTTGAAAAGATTTCGTAGGCATGAGTCTAATTAACAAAACATAATTATATTAACATTACAAAATTAATAATAATAACATTAATAGGTCACACATTTTAGTGTGTAATCATTGAATTTTTCTGTACATAAGTAGCAATATATAAAATTTGTGGGAAAAACAAATGAAGAAACACAAATACCACTGATTGAACATTGTGGTGGAATAAATACAACACGTCTGATATCCGTAATATGATTAAAATTTTATGAATAGAAAAATAATATTCCTTTTACAAACAATTAACTATAAAATACCTAAAATATTCATACCATATTAAAACAATACTGTGATTGTTACAGTGAAAACAATAAAAAATATCTTTACAATGAAAACAATATAGAAGGATACAATTTAAAAAGTTTTCATAAGTAATACATAATAAAGTTGAAACTAACGGAAGGAATTTTGGATTGGACACGCACCATTATACAACATTTTATGTTCGAGGAACAAGAATTTTTGAAAATTAGTGTCGGACATTTATGTATCATATGTTTTTTTTAATTTTATAAAAATAAAAGTATTCCCGGAATATTTATTTTATGATGACTAGTGTTTTAACTAGGTTTAACAATTTCCTCAATTAGTGCCATGCATTTGGGAAAATAATACAAAAATGAAAATAAATATAACTTTACAAAATAAAGAAAATACAACTTACAGCATAAGAAAAATATCTTCACAAATAAAATAATACCTTACAAATCCTGTTTACAGAAATCGACAAAATCTTAATTATACACATGCTATTCATTATTCTTTATAGTTGCATAAGGGGGGTCTAAGGAACGCCAATCTTATAGAGAATCTATATTTGGAGGAAAAATACCTCGTGAAGTTCGTGTAGCTCACAGAACCTATTTAATGTAATATTTGACAAACTAATAGTTATAATATCTACAAACTCCGATATGAATCCGCGTTGCCTTTGCCAAATCACACAATCTCGAGTATATCATTAATTATCTCAACGGATCAATAACATAAGAACAATCAATTTCAACATAGAGACATAGTTAAATGAGCAGTATTTATAATTCATCTTAAGTCGTAAAAGTGAAACAAAATGGAAATACAGAGACTCAATGCTAATTAGAAGGAATTCTCTTTTCGTCTAAAATTGGCCCAATATGTGGTGATCTTAACATCTTAGGCAAAGGCATTCAGAAAGCTTTATGCAGAGTTATTAAAAAATCCGCTCGTCTCTTAAGAGACTGCAAATGAAAGAATGTATTTTTACTGGAGGATTGTTTCGAGCAAGGTCGTAGGTACGTGTCGTAGGCAGGTAGTGAAAAGGTAAGAGATAGAGGTATTACTATTTCGCTTTAGTTAGACCAGATTTAAAATTAGCGGCAAGTATCTGGAATCCATGGGAGAAAACTTTATAAAAAGATCTAAAAAGTTTTTTTAAAAATTCAGCTGGGTTTGTTGAAAATGTTTGCTTGTAAATGCCATTGGTATGCCGAAGGAATTAGGCTGGGACTCTTTATGACATTTGAAGAGTTCAAAAAGGTATATTAATTTAAATCCTGTAATTTAATGAATTATTCAGTCATAAAAATGTTCCGTTTTGCACATTGCCATGCATGTGCTCGAGTGGTTTTTTTATTCGAACTAACTTGATTTCAGGTGCCCGAATAAAGTAATAATTCTGTAAGTATTGACGGTGAACTAACACCCACCTCTACATGCCAATGCGACGAATTTTGAGATTTTGTGTACATATACAAACATACTTGACATACGTAGTCATGGAGCATGTGGATAAATTGATAAGAAAATGGGCGCTCACAGAGCTAATCACTCACCGATATGTCCCGTGCACTCTTTTCACATCTCCGCGTCAAGAATTGAGGATCGATAAGCGTTAACGTGGCACCGGAGCACTAACGATGACTCTTCCTCTCGAGGATTATTTCTTTGATTTCACACTAGAAAAGAAGAGAGATATGTTGATAGGCCACCTTAAACCAATAAAACATACGTTCAATCATTTATGTCAACAAACTGTCGTTTTCTATAATGTTGGTCCAGATTCCAAATGAAGTTTTTGGTATCGAAATTTTTACCTGAAACGTTCTTTGGCTTCCCCACCTAAAAGAAGGGACAACATATGTTTTTATCTTGTTATGTTTTACTTCTTTATACTCGGCATGAGTATTATGAATTCGTAGTTACACGGTGTAAAAATGGTAGTATGGCAATGAGGAACTCAAAAACAAATGCGAACCCCTCTCAGAAGATATCGTGCTTCAATTACACAGGCCAACAGTGTTTTTGGTGCCGGAGCTTTTAATGTTGATTTAAAGAACAATTGGGGTGCTGAATCCAATTACGACACTAGTTTTTTCCTATCAGCTATAGTTTTCAAGATATAGATATGTTGTTACTTACGTAAAAAAATCTTCTACATGATGATATGGGAATATTATATTAATAATTATCTCATTGGCCTACAATATAGAAATATACATAAAACTTATTGACAGTTTATTGAAAATAAAAGGAACACCGCAGAGTGGTTATAAATTAGTATACTTATAGATTTGTTTAACTTTGAAAATTATTTTCCGGAATATATCAAATATTAAAACAACTAATCGTAATATATGCCATATCTAAAAAAAGTAGAGCTGTTAAATAAAAACGGATTTCATATTTGGATTCAGCTCTACAAATATAGTTAAAATCATCACAAAGATTCCCGGCACCAAAAAAAATTTCTTGTAGGCCTGTGTTATTCATGGAATGGTCTATCCGTCCACCATTCGGATATCCAAACACACTGTATTGGGTGAATATCTGCTTATTCATGATCCTAACCTATCCAGATTTTCTTTGACCTCACACTTCGAAAATCAGGATATCTGCAACGCTAATTTTTACGCCGATTTTCTCACATTTATGAGCACACCAGCGAGTGACCCCGCCAAATGTATTCATCTACATATACACAATACCCCACAAGCTGCCACAAGGGTGTGTGGCGGGGGTGCTGCTGTACTGTTGATAATTTATTATTGCTGTATACCGCAATTTCTTTGAATGAATAAACGATCTTAAAATTAATATTTGTTGAATGTTCACGAAGGCAAGACTGATTAAGATGGAAGTTAAAAATTAACAATGATTGAAATTTTTACGGCGATGGGCGATAACTAGCTCTCACAATTTGCATTTTTGTCTAATAAGAAACTATACATTTGTAATTCCACAGTATTATAAATTAATGATTTTCAATTATAAAATGAATAGATTCCATAAAGTTACGCCTTACAAAACCAATTATAGCATCCCCACCACAACTTGGAAGAGTGACGGGGTTCAAACAGAGCAAGTACTAGATGCTAAGCAAATCGAAGGGACCAGAAGAAAATTATATTATATAGATTTTATTTTTCCACTGATATGAGATCCGGACGGTGAAAGAAAGTGTCAAAAGAACGTAAGAAGGGAAGGAAATGTGGTGATGTAGAAGAATGATGAACATTAATAGTGACAGATGAAGAAGTAGCTAGAAAGGTGAAAAAAAATCCTAAGGAAGGCAAAAGAAGTCGGGAAAATTTACTGGAAACTTATATACGTGTGAAACTGGACACTTAAGTACGATATTTGACCGAATGTCTTAGAAGGAACCATAAATGGAGAAAATAAAAAGGAAGTTCAAGAAGGAACAACAATTAAGCAGCCAGTGGATGACGTGAGGACAAAAATGTAGGAAGGAATGAAGAAATTGCATGGGGATAGGATAGCACGGGAATTTAATGCATACCTAACAACCCATGATGATTGATAACCCATGATGATGATGAATGGACAGAACGAGAAGGAATCTAGTTTTACGAAGAGAACCTTGCGCCTTGTGCATTTCCCCTTTTTTCATACCCCTGACAGCTCTCGCGAGCTCATGCTCAGTATTCAGCTGCTTAAATAGAAAGGCAAGCAAGGGCTCCTATAAAATAAATTATTCACACCCATGTGGTCGTCACGCGCGTGTTTCACATAAATAAATACGATCATTTCCCAATGACTGTTGCGACCGGCTCTCAACCTCCGCGAGATCCTGGGGAACCCAGAGCAACGAGCACGCGATACATTCCCGACTGCCGGTCGCCCAAAACCTCCCTCCTACACAAGACGACGGACCCAGAGGTTCGTGCCGAACGCTTAATTTATTTTTCCTGCAATGGGGAAAGCACACACCATTGCACCCAACACCGAAATCTGGGGTCTCATTGAAAGACTTTTTTTTCTTTCGAGCACCGTAACGTCCCCTTGGCTATAAAAGTCACCTGGAAACCCTTAAGTAACGCGGAAATTTGTCTCATAAAAAGGATCTTTTTTTTCTTTCCCGGGGAAGACATCCCATCTCTTTGGAAATACAACTTTTGCTCTTCCTTCGAGGTCCCCGCCGTCACATTCACCGCTCCAACCCATCTGCCTCCACGGACGCAGGGGCGGAGTCCGACCGATGCCGCGGTCCTCCTCCTCCTTATTACCACTCCTCTTATTACTGCACCCCCTCCCCTCAATTCTCACTCATACCGCTCCCCTCCCTCTCCAGGCGGGTGCGGAGGAAAGGGGAATCGGGAGGAGGTGGGTTTGCGGGGGAGGGGAGAGGGTGATGGATCGAGGCGGTGGAGGAGAAAGGAGAATCACATTTACGTATCTCATCTGAAGGGTAGAGGTGGAGACCGAAAGCCGTTCGAAGGAATGGAGAGGAGTGTGAGGAGAGAGAGAGAGGGAGGAAAACCGAAATTTGGAGGAGAAAGTGACCGTAGTGGGGACGTCAAGGTGGGGAGGTAAAAAGTGGAGAAAGGAAAGAGGGTGCGTGGAAGGAAGAAGAATAAGTGAGGATTGGAATGAAAGGGGAGGGAGGAGGAGGGAAGGTCCTTCCGAGAGTCGATGCGGAGAGTATCGAAAAAAGATCGCTTCAACTAAGGCAAGGGAGACCTTTCTCCCGTTCGACCGACAAGAGGACCGGGGCACCCGGGGTAATTTATTTCCACTCTCACCCTACCCACCCTACTTCCTCCACCTCCACCTCTACTCTCCTTTTTTCTCCCTTTTCGGAGGGGGTGGGGAGGTGGGGGTTCATCCCGCCCTCCTACCCCTGGAGAACGGAGCGGTAACACGATCGCGGCCAGCTGACTGACTGACCGTCTGACTGGGCAGAAGGAGCGGCCGCTAAGACCACTTCGAGGGCGAAAGGGAAGGTGGGAAGGAAAAAAAAACTAACGACTCTCCATTCCTCCTCCACACCATCCAACTCCTAAGAAGAAAAAAGGGGAGGTACAGTCCGAGGAAGACACCCACATCCATTATTACGCATTTTTTTCAGGAGAACTCCCATTCCTTCGTTTTTAATCTTTCTTTCGCAATAGGAAAGAAAAAGCTGTTCTAAGGCATGGCCGACAGCGCGCAGATATATATTAGTCGGCGGACAGGCTTGCTAGTTATTCTTCACCGAGTGTGCGCGGTCGAATTGCCGACTGGGTTCTTTTGGTGGTCAGATTGCTAACTCATAGGGCTCGGATGCGAATCTAGCTTCATCGGATCGGATATTAGCGTTGCACAAACGTTGTTCGTTCCCCACAGACGAATAATATCCAAGGTTATACGCGACATTTTCGTGGGAAAAGTGTTCATAAGCGAATGTGATAATGGTAATATTTTTCGTTCATAAGTACCGATTGCAGAAGATGTACATCCAGTCCACGAATTGCTAAAACGTTGATTAAAAACTGCATGAAGAAGAGGGGTTGACAATAAGAAGAGAAACCTTGGGGCATTACAAAATCACTCATCTCTATCGACATTAGAACCAAAATCGAATTACGAATACCCTCTATAATCAGTGTCAAATGCTAGAATATTCCCCCACTCATAGGCCCACAGTCGTGGGAGGGATGGCCCAGCACTAGGAAAACCCTGTCTTCTTGAAGAAACACGATCCCAGCCATCGCACCAACAAGGCAGTCCCTGCCCTCCCTGGCCCCGGCTTAAAAAAAAACTACCCCTGCCAAATCTCCCTCCTTCGCCAATTTCCTGGAAAAAACTGAACGAGAGTGTGAGGGAGGCCGAGGCGGTGGTCAAGGAACCCTGGTTAGGGATGGAGGCTACACCAGCCGACCTTTGTCCCTCCCTCTTGCCTTCGATGCCCGGCCCCGCCTCCCTCACTCGGCGACCGCTCGCTCCTATTCCTATGCCAACCCCCTCCCCCCGGGCCCGACATACTCTGCATTCCACGAAAATTCCATGAAATCCACGAAATGCCGATAAAATAACGCCGAAATAATTCATTTTGGGTCATCGCCAACTTAAACAGCCTGTGAAACAGTTTGGATAAAATCTCCACGTCATTCCAGTAGTTTCCATCGTCTCTGCGTCTTGGGAGTGCTTAAGCTCATCGTTTTGTTTTTCATCGTAATTTTTTTCTGTAGTTTTTACCATCCCTGACTTTCACCTCTAACATACCATTCAATTCACCCTTGTGCCATTGTAATTATAAACTATTATCGACAAATGAGGGAAGACTAATTATGGAAATTCCACTAAAATTTTTATTTGGCAAAACCATCTCCTACAAAGTTAGCCTTCCTTCATTTACGCCAAATAACGCCTGAGGCAGTGTCCAATAACGAGCTTTAATGTTGAAAAACAACAATTTCACCTTCCGCTAAGAGCACATTAAATAGACAATGTTTTAGAGGTATTTGAGAAAATAAAAATATTTAACAATGTTTGACGGAGCATGAGAGCCACGCACTCCTTACGGTTACCATCAAAATACATATATTATTCTAATTGTATTAATTTCTGAATCGTTATTTTTAAATAACCACTTTTTCTATTAATCGCCGACGCCTATAAATCTTTTGAGAGCAATTCTTCATAGTATAATTCTTGTACACCCAGTAATATATTTTCGAAAAGCAAAGGGATCCTTTCTCACTATAGTCATTAGGCCGGGAGTGAAAAATTTAAGATGGGCCAAAGCAGTTTGGCAGGTTGCCTTCTCAGGGTCAGAGAAAAGTGGAAAACTCCCACAGGGTAGGTGAGGGGTGCTACATGAAAACTAGGTCAGAGGGAGGATAAAACATTGGCCTTCTCGACGAAACGAGAGCGAATGAAGAGGTCAAAACTGTAGCAAAACCCTGAGGTCAAACTACATTTTCTTACCGGAACATGACCGTTTGAACTGAATGTTAACATTCATCTACATATACATCTCCACAATACCTTGCAGACCGTCGCAATGGCGTGTGGCGTGGGTTGTAAAGTTACTAGCCAAACATACACATTTGCAATCATGTTACCTTTACACACATATTAGTTTGATCATGCACTCGAAAAATTTCAAATCACACGAAAGGAAGTGCTTACAGCAATTACCTATTTATATTTATTAGGACCTTGTTGGGCCGGATGCCAAAATAGACTTATACTCCTAGAGAGAGTAACAATATTCTGGGTTGGATTCATTAATAGAATATTCCCGTTCTTACTTCCCAGTTCTGCATGACCAGTCATGGTATGCTGGGCGTCTGTCGTGTTAATGGTCGTGGTTCATTTTAATTCCCTCCTTTTTTGTATACTAAAGAATCTTTGTAGTGTGTACATGATGCATAGATGTGGTGCCTCCAAAATGTCTCCCACGCGCCTTTGTGGGGTATTAGTTAGACGCAGATGAAAAAATGGTGGACAGAGATATGAAGTTTTAAATCCGGTGGGATAAGAGAGGAAATTTTAAATGCGATTCTAAGAGAGTCAGCGGAGACGAGGAGGGAAAGATAAATGATTTTGGACATCATGGACCCTGGTAAAATGTGGGCATAACAGAAGAAGAGGATGATGTACATATGGAACATAGGATTTTAGGGTGGAGGAACTTCACGTGAAATATTGTTAAGGACTAATAAAAGTCTAAATTTATTAAAAAGATTATTTTTTGCGATAAACTATGCACTTACAGCTAAGAAAAGGGCTTGCAGGTAAACTTTGGGATGGTGGACACACATTTTTTTAAATTCCATAATTTTTTTCTAATGTATTAGTGTAGAAAATTAACTATCATCTACATCTACATAATACCCCGCAAGCCGCCGCAAGGGCGTGTGGCGGGGGGTGTTAGGTCACCACCCAACTATAAGACGAATCCCATTCCCAATTCTGCTTATTCACTCCAAAGACAGGAGCGCCGCCGTGAAATTACTGATAAAGCTAAACAAGATCAATTACTCATGCTAAGACAAAAGCTAAGCTAAAGCAACATTTCAATTTACTTGTATGGTATGTGTAGACGCAATCTCGAAAATGAGATAATCGATAAACTCGCGAGGCACTCATTAAAATGACTTGAATGAAAAACGTTGCCTACTACTTCTGAAAAAGGAAAGCGAGAGATTGGAGATAAGATATTCTGTAAGACGTAATAATTTGAAACAAACTCCAAACTGGGGAAACAAATACGCAGAATTTTAGGAAAGCAATCTATGGATGAAAATCAAATTATAACGGATGTGAGATGGCTGGCTGGATCGCTATCATTGAGTTTACGGGGACGTCTATCACCTGAAGCCAGCAATACTTCCAGTAACAAGGTGAGGAGACGAAAGAAAGCTTAATAAATCCCATGCATATTGAAATTGCAGACTTTAACTAACTTACCAGGAGCACTATTTCCAGAGTCCGATTGATCGAGCGCGGAACAAACATATATATTATAGCGAAAAATAAAGAAAAACTGAATTTTTGATTGATCATGCACAGTGTTGAATCGCCCTCTGCCACACATTCTTGCGGTAGACTGCAGAGTGTTATCTACAACTACACAGTATCCCGCAAGCCGTCGCAAGGACGTGTGGCGGGGGTGGTAGGTCACCGGCCATTCTACATATTTTCCCTCTCTTTCCTCATGCACCGGGCACCCCACGATTCACCAAAAAAACACGTGGAAAGGCGGCGACCGAACACCATTCATGTCTACACATATTACCAGTATTTCATGATTTGCAGCTATTCCTATGCCTACACAAAGAGGACAATTATTATTAGGTAATCTACCGGTTAAGGTAGGTTTTTGGATGGACACAACTATCAAATAAACATTTTGTAACTCCCCACCTAGCAAACTAATCTATATCAGGTCCCTCTTCATCTCGGTGTACTTCTTACCTCCCTTCATCCCGTCCAACATCCCTATCCTGTTCCTACCCTTACCACGCTTGCCCAACATTCTCCCCTCTATTACCCTCTTCAACATTCCACTACCGCTCAATACGCCTTTCATCCATTTTTCCTGCCTCCATAGGATTTCTCTCAACAAACCCCTCTCCTCCCCCACCATTTCTAGTACTTCCTCATTTGTTTTCCTTTCGGTCCATTTCACCTTCTCCATTCTTCTCCATACCCACATTTCAAAAGCCTCCAATCTACGTCTATCCTCCTGCTTCAGCGACCACGTTTCCGCGCCGTACATAGCTACGCTCCATATCAGAGTTTTTACGAGTCTTGTCTTAACATTCCTACTCAACGTCCCCGTCATCAACTCCCTCCTCTTTGAGAAAGCCTCCTTGCCTAGCGCAATTCTTCTCCTTACGTCCCTACCACTTTGACCGTGTTGGTCCAAAACACTTCCGAGATATGTAAACTGCTCTACCTGTTCTATTCTTTCCCCGCCTATTTTAATATTTAGCTTAGCCTTTTTCTTTCTAGAAAATCGCATAACCTTTGTTTTATTAATATTGATTCTCATCCCATATTTATCGCACTGAACCTCCAATTCACTCAACAATGCTTGCAACCCCTTGGCTGACTGAGCAACTAATGCTTGGTCATCAGCAAACCTAACCGATTTTACGAATTCCCCTCCGACTTTCATTCCTACCTCCAGTTCTTCCCATGCCTCTTTAATCATTTCCTCTACATATACGTTGAACAGTACCGGTGACAATGGGCAATCCTGCCTTACACCTCTTCCTAACACTGCCCATCCGGACTCTCCGTTCCCCACTCGCACCTGAGCAGTCTGAGACATGTACAGGTTGCGGATCAGTCTCCTGTCCCTCCAATCCATTCCTATTTTCTCCAATACACGCATTAATTTTTCCCAATTCACTCTATCAAACGCTTTTTCGAAATCTACAAAACAGGCAAAAACGTCCTGACTGTATTCTATATTTCTCTCGACTAGTGATCTCATTACTGCAATGGCATCACGCGTACCTCTTCCTTTCCTGAACCCAAACTGATCATCCCCTAAGTAATCATTTGCCTTACTCTCTATCCTTTTGTTGATGATCCTGAGAATAACTTTAGCTGCGTGGGATATCAAACTTATTGTTCTGTAATCCTCACATGACGAAGCCTTTGCCTTTTTTGGAATAGGAACTAACACCGATCTCACAAAATCTTCCGGCCAGATTCCTTCCTCATAGATACTACGAATCAGTCCATATATGGCCTTCTTCCCACCTTTCCCTAACCATTTCAACATTTCTACAGGAATATTGTCCACCCCCACAGCCTTATTTGCTTTCATCTCCTTTAATGCCCTTTCTATTTCATCGTCGAGTATGCCTGGACCTAAGCTATCTTCTTCTACCTCATGTTCCTTTTCTATGTCTAACCTTGTCGGCCTAAGTTCTTTACCATACAGTGTTTCTATATATTCCTTCCATCTCTCTAGGATTTTTCCTGGTTCAACTATTATCTTACCCCATTTATCTTTAACTGTTAGCACAGATCTTGCCTTCTTACTTCCCGATAATAACTTAACCTTGCTGTATAGAGCACCAATTTCACCCTTCTTCTGTAGACTTTCCATATCCTCGCATTGCGTTTTCCACCATTCTTCTTTTGCTTTATTTGTGGCCCTTCTCAATTTATTGTTTAACTTTTTGTACTTCATTTTGCCTAACTCTGTGTTTACATTTTTCCATCTTCTTCTCTCATCCATCTTTGCAATCATCTCATCCGTTACCCATGGTTTCCTTATCCTTTTCCCGTTAACGGTTCCTATAGTGTCTTTAGCGGCTTCCAATATCCCTTTCTTGATACATTCCCATTTTTCTTCGATAGCACTCAGTTCTTTACCGTCATCCATCATTTTCTCTACAGCCTCCTGATACTCCTTCTTTGTTAATTCATTTACTGCTTCTAAATTCCATTTTTTAACCCGCCGCCCTTGCCTTATCTTCTTGAAACGAACATTACATTTCATAACAACTAAATAGTGGTCAGAGTCCGCATCCGCTCCTGGGAAACTGCGAATCTGTTCCTAAACCTGAGCCTAACCATAATATAATCTAACTGATACCTTTCTGAGTCACCTGGCATTTTCCATGTATACCTACGCCTTTTGTGGTGTCTAAACCATGTGTTAGTGATGACTAACCCCTGTCTCCTACAGAATTCAATTGCTTTCTGACCGCGTTCATTCCTCGTGCCTAACCCATAGTCCCCCACATCACCACCATCTTTTCCTTCGCCTACCGTCGCATTCCAATCCCCCATCACTATCAAATGTTTCCCTGCCGGAACACTCGCGATGATATCCTCTAACTCATCATACATCCTATCGACTTCTTCCTCCTTGTGGTTGCTCGGTGGCATGTATACCTGAACAATGACCAAGTTCGTAGGCTCTGCTTTAATCTCTACGAGTAAAATTCTATCTGTCGCTTGCTCTATGTAGACTATGCTTCTTCCTACCCCTTTATTTAAAATTACGGCAACCCCTCGTTGGCTCTCGTCCCCGCCGCTGTATATCACTCTATAATTGTCACTCCAGTAATCCCCGCTATCCTTCCATCTCACCTCGCAGAGGCCTAAAACATCTATGTTACCTCTTTCCATCTCTCGCTTAATATTTTCTAATTTGCCTCTCCTCAACATTGTCCTGACGTTCCAGGTTCCTATTATTACTACTTTCGCCTTCTTCTGAGTCTTCTGTCCTGCTGAAGTTATTTCTTCCCTGCAAGGGTTTCGTGGGATGACGACCGCGGAAGCCTTGCCTCTCCCGCTGCCGGGCACGACACACGGCCTCTTGGGCCGAGTCCCGTAGTTGCCAGGACTCATATTATCTATAGTGCCCATCATAATATTCTTGGGAATCATAATTGAGGTGGTTTCCCGTTGCCTTCCTCAATAGTGTTTTTAACGTGACACCATCACTTAATGGCCGCCCCACTGGGGTCAGACGAAAGAGGACAATAAAAAAGACTAAAATAGGGCAGGTACACATGCAATTCAGACTCTTATTACCGGTTAGTATTCTACATATTCCAGTGGGGAAATTCATAAATATAATTGACTTTACATACATTCATCTACACCCCACTTGGCTCAAGGGCACACGGCGGGGGGAGTTAGGACGCCAGACTTAGAGAGAGTGTTGTGGGAGTTTGATATGGCACGTTATACCCCGATTTTCTACAGCGCGTGCCTATTCCTTTCTTAGATGCTCCCCCTTTTACTGCTGTCGCGAATGGCGCGCGGGAAAAACGAATGCTTGAATCTATCAGTGTATCAGGATCACCTGAATATGTTACGCTGTAACGAAACCTAGGTGGTAATAAAAAAAATTTCTGTGTGGGAAAGCAAACGTCTTCTTTCATCATAGTGCGCATATGCTTTCCCCAAGTAAGATCCGATGCAATGGCGACCCCCAAGTATTTTACTTCATATACGACGCTCATCCGAATACCTCCAAGTGTGTAAATTAGTAAGGTTTGGTCGTGTTCCCTATAGTTTAAGATATGCATAACGGTACATTTTTTCGTATTTAATTCCAGTCCCCATTCTAAATATCATTTTTTAATATTGTTGAAGTCACTTTTTAGTGATTCACGATCTGCATCATTCGCTATTTCTCTGTAAATTACATTGTTCACGGCAAGGAATCTTATGTTGCTTTCTAATTTACAGGTGAAATCATTTATCTATTTAAGAAATAGCAGGAGTTCTATGGCACTACCTTGTGGGACGCTGGATGCTATTTTTACATAGAGCTTGAGCCATCTATCACTACCTTTTGTTTGCGGTCATCTACATAATAACCCGTAAAATATTATGCACTAAAAGCACTAGTTGGGTCTAGCAAGATCCACCTTACGGAAACTGTGTTGGTTTCTTATCAGTAAATTCTGATAAGTGGGATTCCCCACTATTGAACTTGCAATTATGCCCTCGAAGATTTTGCATAAGATGAGTGTGCGAGAGACGGGTTGAGAATTACTCTACTCTTCTCTATTGCCTTTTTTTTAGTATGGGCATGACATTGGCTACCTTCCAGTCCTTGGGTACTGTGGGATAAATTTAGGTATTTATAATCCCTAGGGATAAATAGGGATTCATGCTCAGGATTTTCAAATAACTTGCTAGTTCTGACGACATCGTGTTGTAAATGCAACCAGAGAATTGATCAGGACCTGGCGATTTGTTGGACTGATGTGTTTAACTTGGCGCTCGATTCCAAGAGGAGATATTTCAATTTTAGACGCGATCATTGAAGCAGTCAGGTTGCGCCTCGAATTTTTACGACGAATGATTATTAAAAAAGCTATGAAATTAGTGATTTAGTGTACTTACTTTTTTCTAAATTGATGGTAAGTTATTTTCCGTTGCTATTTAGGGATGACGCAGCTGACGACTTACTTCCCTGAACCTCCCATACACGTGACCAAATTGCATTTGGGTAATCGTCCAAATATTCACCTAATCTTTTATTTTTATATTCTGTTAATACCTGGTGACACGCTTTCCATGCTAACGCTTTAGCTGTTTCATAGTTTTGAATTATTTCATCACATTCATTCCTAGACTCGTTACCAGCTTCCTCATTTTCGAATGCCTTGTTCTTTGGTGTTTTAGGGCTTTGCGTACTTCCGTATAATGTAGATGCAGAAGAAATACGGTTGAAGGCAAAAATATCGGCAGTTCTACTAGTCTAAACTGTCGCGAAGACACCCACCAAATTTACTGAAACTGATTACTCATAAAGGAAACCAAAGGGAACGGGAACACTCGTTCTAAAGAGTAATAGTTTAAACCGGAGCAAAACTAATTGAAAATAATTTAAAGAGAAATTTAAGCAGATATTTGTTGCACGTTATGGGATGTGCATTTAGGTAGTTACACGCGCAAGTTTTCATTGCCTACTTAGACAAGTTTCCTGTAACAACTAGACTTGTATGTGTTGCACGGTACCGCAACTTCTTGTACATATGTAGATGAAAATGAAATTATTCGGAAAGCCAATAGCCACCAAAGGCTCTAATCACTAATGGCTGCTGACCTGATATCCCGGACTCTCTCTCTTGGCGACTGTCTGGGTAAGATTCGGACAACTGTTTTAGGGCAAAGAAGGAAAAGTTTTGGCAGAGTCCTGCATCTGTTACTAGAGGGGGAACTACCGTTCGAGTAAAGCTCCAATTCTCAACCCCGTGCCGTCGGAGGGAACGGACCTTTGCACCTGGAGGGAGGGAGAGGGGGCGATCCTCCTCTCGGCCGGATTTATCGAGGCGGATCGGAGCGGGAGGAGTGGGCGGGGATTGGGAGGAGGGATGAGTGGAAGGGAGAGGGTGGGACGGACCTCGTGCGGCCTGCAGCGCGTGCCACCTGCCTCCGTAGGTTGCCAAAGAGAGAGGGAACCCCAGCGGTGAAGACGGGAGGAGGATTTCAACCGCCCACGCACGAGCAGAAAAAGATATCTCCTTCCCCACCCTCTCTCAGCCGAAACATCCCTCCCCTGTCCCCAAAAACGCCGCCGATAACCGCTCCCCCACCCACTGAACCCTTATCTCCCCTCATCCGACAACCACCACCCCGGCGACTAATCTCCCGGCGACCGAGAAGGGAATCGGCGAAATAAATGTTTTAACGCCTTCCGCTCCCCATGAGGAGCGCACGAGAGGACTCTCTTCGGCTCGAAAACATCCTGTGTGCCTTATCTCTCCCTTTCCCTCTCTTTTTTTCCCTTCCCACCTCTCCCCCTGACGTGCTCCCACTGACGCCACCGCCGCCGTCCGAATGGGGGTAGGAATGCCTTTCTTTCCCATTCGCCCGTTGAAGTCACCATCCCTACCCATCCACCCACCCACCTTCCGGCGACGCGTAATCTCCGACGGACCCGAAAGAAGAAGAAAAAATACACGGGCACACAAACACCGGCGCGCAATACATTGTGAGGGACGTCTTAAATCTCTTACATTTCTTCCTAAAGTCCAGGGGGACGTGGAAGGTAAGATCAGGGGAAGAAAAAAAACACACAAACGGTGAGAAGAATGAATGCACCTATATATACCTACAAGGCATAAAGGAGGAGGGAGATAAGAAGTGCACCTGGCTAGCACTCCTAGGGATGGACCTATACGTTTAGGAGTGATTCATAAAAAGGGAACTGTTGCGGTAAAAAAATCTCGTTCGACTTTTGGGACCGGCGCTTCGCTTTTTCCTCTTCTTTTTTTCTCTGCGGATGTCGTTTAGTTGCCCTCCATCCCTTGTAGCATCCTTTCCTTTGTTGCACCATCGGTCAGTCGGTCGTGTTCGCTCTCCACGGAGGATAATCGCATCGGGTGGGTGACCGTCGATCGTGCGTAAGCCGTGTATCTGAGGCCGCGATCTCTCCTGGCCCTCGAAAATCTGTGCAGGGGTCCTTGTTCTTCGGATCGAGCTGGTGCCCTCTCGAGAGCACAAACTAAGTTTTTGTGGTGTATGAAGTGGGTTGCTCTCACGTGACCAATCGCATAGCATAGATATTTTATATGATGCGGTACTTCGTTTCACATTTCAAAGATATTAACAACCTAAACAGAAGGAATCAGTTCATGAAGACTTAAATATGGATGGGTGAATTTTACGCTTCAACGACTGCAAAGGACGGGATAGAACTCCATGAGGGTAACAGGGTAAAGAATAAAGCCCTTCAACTTCTGGTACTCCTTAAACTGTAAGCGGTCAACTTCACTCTGATCCATTGCATTCACGGTATCTTTCACTATCGGGAGCAAGTTCTTTTGGGCGCGGTAGTCGTGATATGCTAACTTGATGTCCACATAATCTTCAAAGGTTTTTTCCGAATCCTAAATACATCCATTTTTTACAATACTATTAAATATTCTCTAGAATTTAATAATTTCGATAATCCATGTTTCGTATGAATTAATCTTCTGCCACACAAACTAACATGTACTGGCAAGTAAGACGCAAATCTGGATTAAATAAAATTAGTACGATGGATATAAAAAAATAAATGAGAATGTGAATCTCCTGGAGAATAGTGTGTTTAATGAGGATAGAGTGGGTAAGAAATGAAGAAGCACTTTGAAGCGTGGATAAAGAGGCAGGATGTGGAGGGCGATTACGAAAAATGAGGAAAACTTATTGGAGACAACATTTTTCCAGAGGACCGAACTTACCAAAAATCATGATTGAAGAAAGACGGAGCTATAGGTAAAGCTAGACGGTAAACTATGGGAATGAAAAATTAGTACCCATGTAAAGAATACTTTGGAGCAATGGAGATGTGAATAATATATATCAACAGAACTTTCAAAAGATAAGAGTGCTAACAAACCAGAGTATTCCCAAAAGAAGGTAAAGCCTCTTCCTCACAGGTGCGCACACACATACAATTACGACATTATCATTTTACCGGACAGAGAATACAGGGCAGAGGCGACAAAATAACATCAAAAACAAAACTGGATACGACCAAAACAATAGCATGTCAACATCATCAAAAACAACGGAAAAAACCAGAAAAACAAGAGCAACCACAGCTGCAAAACTTGGCCGACCCACACAACAACCCTGCCTTCCTGTACGGGCGGCGAGAGCAAGAATCGCAATACTTATAGAGCAATGATTTTGCCTACGGCATGTAGAAGACACATTTGTGAAACATTCTAATGATAAACTCAGAAGCGTATCAAGTTTGTTACATTAGTGAGTCACTCGTCTACCTCTACATAAATATCTTGCGATTCACCATAAGGGTGTGTGGCATGGGACGAAGGTATCAGTAGGGAAGGGTAAGGAATGAGGGAGAGGAAGGGTGTTTAAGGTTAGGAAAATGGAACAACTCTAAATCCCTGAAAAGACGTGAATGGTTTAGCAAACTCAAATAAAAAAGAGCGTAAAACTTACGGTGTGAAGCTGAATTAAAGATTAAATCTATGGAATAAATTAGAAGAAGATCTCTTAAGCGATGATGTTGTAAATGTATTATTATTCCCATATTATTACGGCAGAAGAGATCATGTCAATACAATTAGAGAATTGAAGTGTAGAACAGAAAGATCAAAGGCGTCATTTTTCCCAAGAACGGTAATAACAAAATTGATCAGGGTACATCTACATCTACATAATACCCCGCAAGACGCCGCAAGGGCGTGTGGCGGGGGGTGTTAGGTCACCACCCAAAAAAAGGAAAAAAGAAAAACCGCATTCAAAACTAACACACACGTGCAAACCCAAATCCACAGTAGTGCATACATTCATAGAAACATTCTATCATTGTAAACGCATGCAAACACACATCCACCTCACCTCACTCCACAAGCATTCAAGTACACATGCTTAATTACAACAAACAATTGTATCTTAGGACGCAGCAAGGAATCTATCCAAGAACGTGAAAGGTAGATTCAAGTAAGTAGCAAGGCGAAATACCACCACCACAAGAACGTGCAAAACAAAACGCTCTCCTACCCAAGGTGAGGAACCTGGCCCAAAGGTGCAGGCAGGAAGAGGGCTCCCCCACGGAGAGGGACAAGGGATGGAAGGGGAAATTTAGGGTACCAAGAGGAGAGCAAACAATACCGTAAACAGCACTACATTACTTAATGGGATTCCAATGCGGTCATGCGGGAAGGGTTTTGACAACAACAAACAGGAGGTTAGTGAATGTGCATGCAATTGAGTAGGGTAGCTGTATCCGACCGCGATGGGGGAAAAGTATTTTTCTTTTTTTCATTCGAAACAGCCTAGTATGTTGCCATTATCTCATCTAGCCTTAGTTATTGTCCTTCTTGCTATTAATATCCCCTGTTGCATTTGCATGGAAATATACCTTACTTAGGATAAGATAATCACTTAAGAGTTAGATACATTTCAGCAAAAACCCACCAGATCCGGCAAAAATCAACAAGCGAGACTTAGACTTTTAGTAAGGTTCATAACACACGATTTTATCAAAAACACAAAGGGCATTGTTATACCCACACTATTTAGGGAGGTTAGACCACAAAGATTTATTCTATTTTACAGGTAGTGACCTAACACCCCCCGCCACACGCCCTTGCAGCGGCTTGCGGGGTATTATTTAGATTTAGATATAGATGAAGATGAGACAAGAAAGATATAATCCAGTGCAGGTAGATACAAATATTTTTTTTCTTTCCTTAGGCAATAATAATTCGTAATAGTGAGAAATTAATGTCACAATAGAAATACGAGTAGTAAAAACATTCGAATTATAAGCGAAGGGATTGAGATGGCGCGGTGACTAACGTACTGGCTACCCACCCAGAGGACCCGGGTTCGAATCTCAGCGGCGGCAGATAATTTTCAGTGCTATTCCGACCCTACATCTACATCTACATAATACCCCGCAAGCCGCCGCAAGGGCGTGTGGCGGGGGGTGTTAGGTCACCACCCAAAAAAGGAAAAAAGAAATACCGCATTCAAAACCAACACACACATGCAAACCCCAATCCACAGCAGTGCACACATTCATAGAAACATCCCATCATTCCACGCGCATGTAAACACACATCGACCCCCCTTCACTCCACAAGGATGCAAGTACATACGCTTAACTAAACAAATAATTGTACCCCAGGTTGCAGCAAGACATTTATCAGGAACGTAACTGCTATAGATAGATAGATTTAAGATGTCAAATTTTCCACGAACGATAGGGGATCAGCGTAACATTGCCCGACCGCGGCAGGGGTCATATTCGGGTCGATATTAGTCTTGTGTATTCACCCTCTGCCACACACCCTGGTGGTGGCTTGCAGAATTTTTAAATATTTAAACTATAAAAAACATATGATTTTGTTATATAACCCTAACGAAATAAGGGCGAAGCCTACAGTCTTGAGCGATTTGAATAATAGTACTTTCGTCACAACATTCAGTCTTTCTCAGATTATTTAAGTGTTCTTAAATGTCAAGATAGCTTAAATCTCTTACTAATATTAGTCTTACAGCTCAACGTGTTTTCTTACGAGTCTTCTACATCAATTCCATGCCATTTTTCATTTGGGAAATTGATCGTACTGCAAATACTGTCCAAGTGAACATTAGCACTATTGACTTAGTTCTGTCAGCGTTATTTAAGTTAGTATTAGAAAGCGGTAACGGATGAAAAAAGATCTTAGAGGTACGTTAAAGCAAATATGGTGGAAAGCATTTTCATGCTTTGTCCTACTTTATAATTACAGTCACGTATTCGACATTTTATCTTTCCGATATCATGTTTGGTCTCCAAAAAATTCACCAAGAGCAACGTTTTAACAAGATCATTAAAAGATTTACATAACTTACTGACCCTAATGGAAGGGTACTTTGATTTAGTACGCCGTCCGTCGGATGGGAAGTTATACTGCGGACCCCTTAGCGCCTTTCGTTAAGGGTAGGCTAATGCTGACGCCGGGTTTCTCTCCTCCCTTCATCCTTTTCTGTCCATCCCTAATGACACAAATGACCTCAGCTGTCGGTCGCCTCCCCTAAAACTACTACCATTACCATTAGAAACGAGGGCAAGATTAAACGCTACGTAGATATATGGTATATTCGTTGGAGCATATGCATTTGTATGTTAGTTACTAGTGTATGTATTTTGCAAGTACGTTAGTCAAAATGGATTTTGCATGGATATATACGTCTCTGTGGGTTTGAATTTTCATGCTTTTCTTGGTTATTTTGCTTTAGAGATGGTGTCCTAACACCCCTCACCATTGCGGCGGATTGCTAGGTATTGTGTAGATGTACATGGGATTCATCGTAGAGATCCAGGATTCAGAGAAACTCCGCTATATGTATTTCAATTTAATGAGAAGATAATGAGCGTGATATGTTGGAGGGATTAGGATGGGGATCCCTTGAGGCTGGAAGAGAGCAGGCAAGACTTTGAACTTTCGAAAGTTACAGGGCACCTGAGTTTTCTTACGACACTAAGGGAATTATTATGGCCCCAAATTATAAAAGTACATTAGATAACCAGGATAAATAAGAGAGATAGGTGCAGTCACAGGCAGAGTCAAGTACTCGTTCTCTCCTTGCATTATACGCAATCACGACCAAATCGAACCGAATACCCGATTATATTAAATGAAAGACTAAAAGTTAATGATATAGGGAAATCAGTTATTGAATGATGTTGCTTGCGTGTGCGGGGTTGTGCGTAGTCGTAGCTGAATCATGTATTTGTTCTCTCGTAATGACACTATTAATGAAAAGAAAATTGGGCGTAGAGATTCCTAAACTTTTAGTTAAAAGTAGTAATTTCAAAACTTCACTCGAAATACTTCATTGCTGCATGTTATAAATTCTCATCATATGCGTATGAGTACTCGTCTTTATATAATATGAAGTAAATATCCTATTTATGATTTATGTTTTTATGACTCAATGATTGGTTAACTAACAACCACCGTCGCACGCCATTGTGGCGGCTTTTGAGGTATTGTACTAATGTTAAAGGAATGAACCTAGGTCCTTCCACAAAACTGAATGGTCGATAGGTAAATTCCATGAAAGATGATAAAATAATTTTTAAAAATTATCTAGTGGTTTAATATCTCACAGATGAAATTTTTATCGATACTAAGGTTTCAAATATCAACAAATTGTATTTCTAGTGGAAGATGGCCGCCAGTCAGCAAATGACGATTATGCCCTGGGATCAGAACTAGAGAATTCCCCTGACCTCCGTCTCCCCACGATGCCGATGAGATAACAAATGACTCACTCGTCGAGGATCGAGGAATCGAGGAATAAATCAAATGCCGGGGACAAGTACGGAATTCTTGGAACCCTGAAAAAATAACTAGAATTGCTGCGCTTAGTTGCCACCCTGGGTGAATGCGATAATGGCTGGTGTCCACTTAAAAGTACTTCGCAATTTTTGACCGTGACCTGACACTAATCACAGGTGTTCCTTTCCAGTCGTGATATATAAGCGCGCACCCATTGTGTGAACGTACGCGCGAGCAAAAATAAACGTGGCCTTCCAGCGGGTATTTCGAAGGGATCCAGGGGATGCTTTTTTTTCCTTCAACTTGGGAAGTGGCAAAAAAATATCGGTAGTCGGAAAAAAATATTCCGGTCATTCGTGCAAGACGGAGAAAAAAACGAGGGTGCCGAAGCGTTCTCTGGTCAGAGGAGAAGAAAAAGAAAGAAAAAGCGTTTTCAGCTCAAAGATGGAACGACGGGAGGGCATTAAACACCGAAGATGGAAGAGTGAGGGTTCCTTTTTTATTACTTCATCTTTTCCCATCGATTCTACGCTTGTGACTAGGTGCTGTACTCAAAGAAGGCAGTGCTTTACATGAAAGGTGAGTGGGCGGCCTAGGTAACCAAGGAGAACCCACGGGCAGGTGCTAAGATTATGTATCTACGTAAGGCGTTGGGAAATGAGGGAGCTTTATGCTATTAGACGTGAAGATTCTTGGAAAATAAGTCGAGTGCGCCAAGTACACGTACTGCAAACGAGATTTTTTCAAACTGCCATTTAAAGAAGTTATTTCAGTGGAAGGAAAATAAAATTATTTTTTTGTACAGCCGCCGTAAAATATTTACCCATTCGATTACAATGACTGTTGGTAAAGAGCAGTTCATTTGAATCCATAAATAAATAACACATTCCTGATGTGAAGCTGTACTCTTTAAGAGAAAAAGGATCACATTTTCAACGCTCATTTTGTGCACGATAAATACTTCAACAAATTTACAGTTGACAATCAGGTTTCATTAAAATTGACATCCCTACGAGTGTGTGCATGAAACGTCACCTTAAAAAATTAGAATGTAAAAGCATGTCATTTCAAAAATAAAAGAAGTCATTGAGTACAATTTCTTAAATTAAAGATTTTTCTTTTCATGAGAAAAGGTGAAACATATGGTAAGTATAGCGAGTACATAGATTGTTAAAATAACAATGGAAATATAAATTATATTAAATGATAGAGCACTTATTATGAGGATTTATTATTGTTTAGTGCGCGCCAATCAGTAGCTCTGATGCTGACTTTAGGCTCTATTGTTCGAGTCCCGATAGGATGTCGATGGACCACTCCATCTAAAGGGTGTAATTTCTTGTCACTAGAAACCAACAGTCTACATAAAATGTATTTATTTAAAACTTTTTATCAACTTGGCATAATGAACCACAACAAAAAAACATTAGAAGGATGAAATTTGGAATTAGTATGTTTCAAATATTATTTTTTTTCAAAGAATGATAAAAGAATGAGAATTATTTTCATGAAAGGCACCGAGGGAATAATTTTTAAGGTATTACAAAATAAAAATAAAATAATTCATCCAAGGAATAATTTTTTAACTTAGTATCCGCCTAATTTTTAGGCAATATTTTTTCGAACTCTCAATGCATTTAAACCAATACTTGCAGTTTGTATGGTAAATTTAAAGCAGTAAACGAAACTTGGAATCCTTAGGAAGCCAGTCTAAATTATACGGCTGCAGTAAAACGTAAGGAAAACGTAAGAGAAGGATATTTTAACTACGTTTTAATTGGAACAAATTTCGAACACGCGGCAAGTATTTGGGACATGCGGGAGGATACGCTGATTCAGGAACAGGAAAAGGTTCAGATAAAATCCGCGACTGACTGAAAACTGCAACGAGTAAGCGTGAAGGGTATGCTGGAGGAATTGGATTCGGAACCACTTGATTCAAATTTAAGCAATCCAACCCTAGCCACCACAAGGGCGTGTGCCATAGGGTGTCAGGGGACCAGCCATTCAATGGGCTTCATACTTGCAAATGAATACATGATAGATAATACATGCAAACACTCAAGTACATTAATACGATATTTTTTTGTTTTCTATTTCTTTTGACCTCACGTTGTTGGAGGTATTTTTTTCTTGCTAAGATACAGTAAATGTCGAGGGGTGCCAAGTTTGTTTCTTTGTTTGCATAATTTCATTACTGATGATGATGATCTCTCCTTCATGAATTGGAAAGACCTATTTTTTCATTGAATTGCACTGGAAAAATGTCTGGTAACTACAATTTGATGCAAGGTACGTGACCACTGCCATTACGTACTATACGTACGAGTATACTGGGCCTGCCACTTCGCTCTTCGTCATGAACAAATGTTCATGACGACGTTCGTCCATTTTTATGTTCCAGATATGTTCGTCCATTTTTAAAATCACGGCACCATTTTCTAACCTTTCCTCATAACTGTAGGTCCATAAACTAGGCATAACTCCCGATGAATTTCAGCAGCCGAAAATCCTTTTGCATACAAGAATCGTATGACAGAACGCACTTCACAACTGGCGGGATCAACGATTGTCGCGGACATTGTTGTTAGCATGGACGGACAAGCAAACGACTTCTGAAACAAAACAAATGCTGCTTTAGCTTCTAAATGAATCAGTAGATGGCGCTGTTGGAGTAAAACTGTATTCTGAAGCCCCAATATTCAAATATAAGCAAGTGGCTTGTACTTTATGAATATGCCTCGTAAATGCATACATAGTAAAGGTAACACCAATATGCCGTTCACCAATGTTCGATACACTCGCGCATACAAATGTAAATGAATGTAGTACCTTTACGTTTTTCTCAATACAATATCCATTATTTTAATTATCTATCACATTTATTGGTAACTAATGTTTAAGCAACATACAGTTTTTACGTTACATGCCTGCTTTGGAATTACCCTCTGTCGCACGATCTAGCGGTGGCATCTGTTGTGCTATGTAAATGTAGATTTAGATGAACCCATTCCGAGAATCGTCGACTATCGTCCGATGAATCACCCGTTCCGCGCCCGCCGGGGTGAAGACGCGGGCCCGTCTGTCCGGCATTCTATCCATCACCTCCCATCCCCCGATTCCGAGGGACTCCCTTCCCAACCTTCACCCCCCGCAACCCAGGGGGACCCCTCTTCATCACTCCCCCGGATTGATTAGGGGGAAGGGAGGTGGGAATCTAGCCCTCCTCCGCCACGGTCGTGCGATGTTTATTCTCCAATATCGATATGCAATAATCATCTACTTCTTCTGAAGGAGACAACGTATGAAGCTACCCCGAATGTCATGAATCACCAATTACTCTAATGATTGGTGCCCTGATAATATCTTGCCAAACCTTTCATGGTGGAATATGTAATAAGATGTGGATGCGCACACAAGACCCCTTGTAAGGTGTGCGGCAGGAGGAACTTCCACAACAGGCAGGAACAGTACCTGAAGGCTTGTGACCATATACCTTGCGTGATATAATGGTGTTTACAGACAATATCTTTCATATAACACAATGAAAAATGACTAGTGCCAAATGCACGAAGAAGAGATATTACCATTAGTAGGGAAATCTCACAAATTAATAAAAAACGATCTGGGTATCTCTATAAATTTCTGATATGTCCTATAGATCTGTGTGACATTTTTCATGTCACCAGTAGGGGTGTGTGAAGAAAGAAAAACTAGCATTTTGGATATCGATTCTATTGACCACACCTTATATGGCCCGCATCGAATATCGAAAATTGACTCATACTGTTTGTCTATTAAACGATCCCACATCTATTACACGAAAGCTCCTCGTTGGTAATCGTAACATTTAAGTTAGCTGAATCATTCTCCTTTATATGCCCACCCAGAATGCCGCCATAATTTTCTACGTCCTTCAAAATTCAGAGATTATCGTCCTTGTAGTCATATCGATGAGTATTTTATACAGGGAATCCATTCCGTATCGATATATTATTAATAATATAGCATTGTTAACGTCAATATCGACAATCTAGCAATATTGGCAATAAATATTGATCTTGAATATGTCGCTTCAATCCAAACTTTCTCATCAAAATTGCCAGTTCAGAAAAACTACAGTAGATCCTACAGATTTAAAGTGGAATTCTTTCCTTGAATAAGATATGGAATTAGAGGAACTATAAAAGTCGGGATTAGGGAAAAAATTTATTTTTTAATTCTAATTTGCTAACCTTTTGTTCACATACCCATCATTTATTTTTTACTCGCTATCAGCTCGTCCGGCAGAGGTAGAGAATTAAATTTACAATTAAATGCCATAGCATATGTCCGAGTTCGTAAAAATTAATTTCTACTCTATGAATTATTTAACATATCTCTGGGTAACTAGCATTTAAACAATACTAAATATTGATGTTCCACACCTGGTGTGGAAACATCGTGTGTCACGCACCTTGACCAGTGGACCAATGGGCAAATTTTTAAGTGTAGACATGAAAAAAACATTGGCGATATATAAATAACATATCGAAGAATCGCACTGCCCCATCCGTCCTCTCCCTCAGCCCCCTCACATTCCCGCAGCCAGGAAGAGGGAGAGAAAAAAACGTCCGTCGGATGGGGGTGGGAGGAGGGGTCCTGAAAATCCGACTGCCCGCGCATTCACACACATACACGCACACACACATCCCTCCCAGGGAACGGAGATCTCGCCCCGGGCAGCGGCGAGCAATAAATCTCTCCCCCTCACCTCTCCGCCCGCCTCGCTCCTTGCCATCCCCCTCGCCAACGGTCGCCGCCGCTTCGCAAGGACCATAAGGGAGAGGAGAGGAACCCGATTTTTTTCCCCTATTGCTGCTGCTCCGTGTCCAAAATGTTCCCTCCCTCCGTTTTTTCTCCTCTTCTCCCTCCTCCTCGTCCCTACCCCTCCAGCATCCCCTTCTCTTTTTTCACAGCCACCGCCTTCCCAACACCCCGCCCTTCCAGACCTCCCCCATCATGAGAAGGACCCCATCACAGACAAACGAGAACACCCATCGGGATTGTCCGGAATGGACGGAGAATATGGATTCATGTGCGGCAGTGAAACAAATACCTTAGAATGACTATCCTTCCGCGTGCACTGTTCAATCGTGAGAATGGTCATTCGGATAGCACTCCGTAAGAAATATTCATTGAACTATCGAGTGTAAAACTTTAAAATATTAGATTAGACTGAAGTCATAATTTTATTCTGCGTAACCATTTTCCAATTGATCCCTTAAATAGTAGTATTTCGTCTCTCATTCCTAGAATAATAGTATAAATTAAGGCATTGTAGAACATACAAGCTGATATGACATCTCATTTGGTAGCTTACACCTAATCAACACTTATTTTAAAATTGCATGGTTGGATAGAAACCTGTCCCACTCATTCAGGGCTTTCAGGGTACACCTACACAACACTCCACAAGTCGTCGCAAAGGTGTGGCTGGAGGGCATCAGTCAGTAATGAACAGGTATCACCTAAATGCAGATACCTTATGTAGATAGATTGCAAACAAACTCACACGTGCTCATATACAACATACAGTAATTGACATTATATCATCAAATTTTTGTCTTCAAATAAACGTTTTAGGATGCTTGGGTTCCCCACCTCTCTTGTGTTTGTTTTTTATATATGTTCATATGCCTTTTCCTTATATCTATTTCAATGTGGAAATGAATATTTGTTCATTTTGTGAAAGTCTCACGACGTGAATAATATGTAAATGGAATTAGCACTAGTAAACAAGGAACCGAACTGCGTTCCTTTCCTTCTCTTGAGAAAGGTGGTTAGATCACCGAAAATTAAATACCTAGTGAATTTCTCTTGTGTCATGTGTTTCGGTGTTTTTGTCTTTGTCTACCAGTGCTAATTACATTTACATTATATATATATATATATATATATATATATATATATATATATATATATATATATATATATATATATATATATATATATATAGGTTTCCTTATTAGCTCAATAGGTAGAGCATCCGCCCGGAAAGTGGAAGGTCCGTGGTTCAAATCCCGGATAAGGAAATATTTTTACTTTCGTGATCTGCTCAAAAACCGCCTTCCCCACATGTCCTGTGTTCGTCTTTTATGTGTTTTCCTATCCCCTTTCCTTATACCTATTTCTGTTTGAATGAATATATATATATATATATATATATATATATATATATATAAGAACTAAGGCCTTCGAGACACTCTTGATTACGTCAATACCTCGATGGATGAGGCCATATGGTCCGATTATCGACCTTTTAGATCCGAACTCGTCCAAGTGCGACAAAGAAGAATCGGATGAGCAAAGTGATGTACCGGCAAGCTCAGTAGTGTTACTTCATTATTTTGAACTGGGTGGTCAGCGAATTCCAACTGCAAAAGTTTCCGCCTTTTCAATATTTTATTGATTTTTTAACGACTTTTTTCTTGGGACGAGATTGAAACTTTATAGTCCTTTCTTACACTTAACCCTTGCATATTAAATTTAAGATAATTAAAAACAACCAAACCCTAGGTGGAGGAAAACCCACCTAGGCGGGAATCAAACCCGTGATCTCTGGTTTGGCAAGCGAGGACGTTACCCCGGCGCCACCAAGACCGGCATGTTTGCCCGAAAATATTTCCCTGAAAATTCCCTGCAATCAAAAACCACTAACAAATACGCTCTTGAAAACAAACCATTTCCTCTAATTATTATCACCTAGTTCTATTTTAGAAAAATGAAAATTGAGGAGAAATGTAACTTGTACAAGTGTGATCCGAACTATTTTCGCCAAAGCTTACCCATTTCCCCATAGTGTTTCCTTTCGGCAATCCATCTCTCTTATTTGCGACAATTTTCCGTCTTGCCTCTGTAATTGGGGGGTTGAATAATGCCTTCTATATCGGGTACAAAACCACACGATTGGCAACTTTGCAATAGGTTTATTCTTATTTCAACGAAATTATTGACTTTGTGATTCCACATACACAGATGAAAAGTGTGTGGAATTACAAAGACAATAATTTCATTTCAGTTTGTTATGTTAATTCCATAAAGTTACGCTGGAAACAACAAATTTTACAAGGGTTTTATTCTTGCTCTGAGTCTTCACATCTATCTAACTGTGACGATATGTTCTTTCTCTACATCTACATAATACACTGCAAGCCTAAAGCTCGGTGTGTCAGATCTCGATGTATCAATACCAAGCATGCACAATAGGCGAAGCGATCACGCACCGTGCATGAAAGACTGGAAGTTACAAAAAAGTTTCATAAAGGGAGTAAATCAATGCTACAATAAAATTCGAAACGAATAAACCAATGATCTCTTTGAGAATCCAAAGATTTCATGGCAATTTCTCCGTGAAAAGCACTCTCGAACCCTAACATCCCCACCATGCTCCTTGCTATATGCGGCGCACACTCCATCTAGAGGTCGCGGATGATAGGGAGAATGAAAACAAAATTCGACTTAGACCTCGTGTTCATTCTTACTCATATCCTCCCGCCAAACACCTTATAAAAAGGTACAATTCGATTCAGAAACGACACATAAGTGAAGGAGGCTGTCCTCGGTGGAGAGAAAGCATTGATCGTCGATTGTCTAGCGATTCGGTGGCTGGTCAAATCCGGTCATTTCACGGTACCCTATTAGAAAAGAAGGGAGAAAATAAATAAAAGCATATACATAGGAAAATAATCCGGGTCTGCTTCCTAGTCCAAGAAACACACGCATTGGCTTTGCACGAACGCACGCACAAGTGTGTGTGTGTGTGCTAAATCCGCAAGAGGAAAAAAGGGTCCGCACAACAAAATGCCCGCATAAGACTCTCGTCCACACTGAGAGCAATATTTTCCCAGAATCCCATGGGAGACACGGATCCCAGATAATCTTGTTACCTGGACTATGGGACGAATAAACACGATCGGCGACAAAAAAAAAGAATGTATACAGAATAGGAGACGGAGAGAGAGAGAGAGATAGAGAGAGAGGAAAAAAGTAAAAGTGTGGAATGGGATGCGAGGCAGGGGTAGTCCTTGGCGACGGAAATCGAATACGTAATCCGTAAAGGAGGAAGGAGGTATTGAAGGAGATTTCGCGGAACATTCCATAATAACAGGAAGGCGCTAAAATGGAGATATCTTTCCGTCTTTCTCCCCCGATGCGAGCGGGCAAATCCTCGCCGAACACTTTTCATCCGGTCGGAATGGATAATGCGACGGAGGCAGGGGTCCCAGGGGAGAGAGGAGTGGGATTAAGAGATTTCGGTGGTGCACCCGAAATACTGACTCGGTCCTTTGGAGGTCAAAGTTTATGGAACGGAAAATTCCAGTATAAAATTTGTTCGTGTCCCCCTGCCACACACCTTTTTGGTGTTATATACGAAGAAGTATTTCCCCATTAATTCATATACCGGAGTTTTCTGCCACCTAGGGCGTAATTTAGGCGACTTAAAAAAATCAAATGTAAACTAAATATTTCAATAGTTCCCATATAATTTATTAAATAAACTAACTTAATTTATCCACTCATCCAACGTAGGTTTTTAGTGGACTCAAACCAACTTTTAAATGTAGTTAGTGTACTTTCTCAAGCCTTAAATCTTTTGTACGCTATACTATATCCAAAATCAAATTTACACGACATCCACCCAACTATACTAACCGCACTCTTTCTATAAATGGCAACGAGATAATGGAGCATCTCGAGAGCCAGGATTTATTGATGAATAATCAGCGTGAATACGCTATCTTTGATTCTGCGGGGCACAACTTGCCTGGTTAGCTTAAAAAGCTTTGATTGCAGGAAAAAAAAACTTTTCCAGTTGAAGTATTTTCCTAGACCTCTAAAACTTTCTGCAGATACAAAGGCAAATCATTTAAATAAGTTTTTTCCAGAGCTGCTACAACAAAGATATTAGCGCACCAAACGAGCGTCATCAACCACTCGGAGAAAACATGAATGCCATCGCACTGTCCAAGAAAGGAATAGACTACCAGCTCCGTAGTATAAAAGCCAACAAAGCACTGGGTCTAGAAGAAACATCTACTAGAATAGTGAAAGAATTAGCTGACTGTACGTATTGTCCCGTTTTTAGAAAGTATTTATCGTAAGTCCATAGAAGAAGACTCAGCATCTCGCGACTGGAAGGTACGTCACGTGACTCCATCTATAAAAACGGAAATGGAGAGACTACCGCCAATCACAAGTCCATACCATAGAAAGACGGCTTCTATTCTTATTACACAAGAAAATTATTATAAATCAGCAAAAAACGATGGTGTACAGGGGAATAAGGACCCCAGAATATTGCGGACTACTGTCTAGCGATGTAGACAAAACATCGGACTGATGCAAGGCAGCGGGATAAGAAATGAACATGAGCAAATGCATTGTTGAAATATTGGAGCAAAATAAGTGATGACCAGGACATAAATTATTCAATAGAGGTTTCAACGTTAGCTATCACGTAAAAAAATTAATATTTGAGAGTAGTCCTAATCTTAATTTTGCTAAGGGAACCCATTCCAACTCGTAGAGGACAAAAAGAGTTTGCTATGTCTCGCAAGATATACGATTTTGGAATCCATGCTAATTCTTAATCAATAAATACTGGCCCCATAATAGATGTGACAATTTATGTGTTCTGGAACCTTGCATGAAATCGATGTGAGAGAAATTGGTCTATAATTACTGGGTTCTTCCCTATCGCCATTATTCAATACTGGAGAGATGTTAGCTAATTCACAATGCTTGGGACCATTGTGTTCTGCCAATAATTTGCTAAATGCTATTTTCAGGAATGGGGCTATTTCAAACGGCAATGTATTGTAAACGCGGACAGGAATTTCATCGGAACTGGGAAATCCATCGGAAATACGTAGATACGTATATCATACTTAGATAACGTACTACATGTACCTGTATGTGTAGTGATGTACATAATTTTAATTATATTATTTTACACACATTTTGTTAGTTTAATCTGAGAAAAAATCAATATTTGATGTTGCATGCCTGGTTTTGAATCACCCGCTGCCATATCCCCTAACGATAGCTTGTAGGATAGCTGTAGATGTTGACGAAAGCAAATGGACGTAATTTCAGAATTTAAAAGTATTCAATGGGGCTACTCGTTCGTGAGTTCCGATCCCTTCTTGAGATATTTTGAGTGGAACTTACACCGTCCGTCAGATGGGGCGTTAAACTGCTGACCCTTGGCGTCTTACGATAAGAGTAGGCTAATGCCAACGCCGTGTTTCTCTCCACCCTTCCTCTTTTTCCATCCATCCCTCATGGTGCAAACGACCGTAGCTGTCGGTCATCTCCCCAACTATTACTACCACTACTCGTTCGTGAGGTTTCTTTACGGACGAACAGCGACACATTAACGCTGGATAGTATGAGTTGGGAGAGAGGTGGAGGAGGAAAATTATCACCAAATGGGTAAAGATAGCACCCTATTTCATTATTGGGCAACATCTCAATGGGAAGATAAATGAAAATTGACCGTCAAATGATCAAATAAGGATAATTCCTCCCCCCCGCATGTTTCCAGACCAAAACAGAAGTAAACATAATTAACGAACAACTGTGCTTCGCGAAAGTCGTTAATCCCAATCATCAGTGGTTAAGCTGCTCGCTGGTCATTCCCCTTCCTACCACCTGCCCCCGAGGCTATTCACCAAGGTAGATGTAGATGTAAATAAACAAACCGTCATCACTTGCCACCTCGGAGGGTATGGCAGATGCAAAATGGGTGTTTCATATTCTTCGCCACCGCGGTCTCCCCTCGCTTCGAGCGATCGCCAAAGGAGTTTGAATCCCGTAGGGTGGTCCACGGGGGCAGTGGAGGATAAGGAGGGTGGAAAGGGAAGGGGTGGGTGGGGGAGGAGAAGATTCGGTGGTGGAAGGAAGGAGCCAGAGGGCCAGAGAGGCGGGGACTGGAGGAGTGCGGCTGGAGGGGGAGAGAGAGAGAGGCGGGGGTGGACCCCTGGAAGCGACGGATTCGATCGATCAAAACGAGGAGGCCTTCCCTACCCCCAAGTCGGAGCAGGGCTGCCACACGCGGGAAAAAAACACTCCTAGTTTGTCTGGACTTGTTTTGCTACACTTTTTTAGTTTTCCGGATGGAATTATGATCTCAGAGGGTAAGCGGTCGTTTTTGCACTAATCACATGCATTAATGCCATCAGTTCCCGGTGTTTCATGGATTAGCGCATACGGGAAATGGTTTAGCACATATGGAAGTCAAGGGTTGGGCATTTGTTGTAATTAACGGCAAAATATAAGGGCAATGTGTAAAAAATTTAACAAAAAATTAGAATTTATTAGAAGATTATTGGGGAAATAAGATAAGAAGGTTAATAAAGAGAAATGCTATGCGCCTCATTAAGGTTATACTGCAAGTATATGGGATCCTTATGAAGTTAAGATAATTGCTGACTTGAATCCTGAACTGCGTTTACGAGCCCAGTTTGTAAACTATTGTCATGATAAACAAAGTAACGTAACAAAATCATCATAGGAGCTACATTGGGAATCACTCAGGGAGCGAAGTTTAATTTACAGAATGAATCTCTTGCGTAAATTGAAACAGGTCTCTACAGCGATGGTGCTAGGGTACATCTACATAATACCCCGCAAGCCGCCGCAAGAGTGTGTGGCGGTGGGTGTTAGGTCACCACCCTTAGAGTAGGAGTCATACCGATATAATTAGAGATATCAAATGTGAAACCGAAATATACGATTTATAACTTTTCTTGCAATCGGTAAGGGATCAGAATAACTGTAACTGTGACCAGGGCTTAATCCATCTTTCGACTTGCCGGGCCAATGCTCTTCACCACTTGAACTATCGAGGAAACGTAAATTACATTGAAATATCCTGAGGTTTATGCAACCAACTATCCCCGATTATAATAATAATAATAATAATAAAGTGTCTTTATTGGGGCGAGATTGAGACTGAGATAGTCCCTTCTTCCACCTAACCCCTCGTCAAGTTACATATACATATATAGTTTAAAATATTATTTACATAAAATGTGAGAAACACTTGAAATTATGCAGGAAAGCACCCACACAGGAAGGGGGGTGTGAAAACCTGCGAAATCCTACTGAGATATAGCTAATGTTTTACTACAAGAAGTGTTTCTATATATACATTTTAAATTAAAAATTAAAATATAAAGGGAGTAATAAAATAAATGCAAATGAAATTACAGACAAATAATATATAAATAAAAACTGTAAAATATAAGTAATGTAGACAAATATAATAGAAGAAGAAGAATTTTACAAAATAAAAATAACGTCTTGTATTGTTTAAAGACGTGCGTCTTGTCATTTCGATTGTTGGGTTGTGAGCATTGTCTTGTATAGTGCCCTTTTAAACGATGACAATGAGAGTGCGTGTATTGTGGTTAATTTGATGTTGTTCCATTCCCGGCAGGCGGTAACAGTGAATGACTTGTTGAATATGGCTGTTCGGTGATGAGGAATGACGAGTTTGTGGCTTCCCCGGGTGTATGTAGTGTGTACTGTGTCGAGACTACGAAAATCAGCTGTAAGATATAATGGCGTTTTTGTATTCAGTACTTGATATAGAAGGGTTAGTGTGTGCAGGAGGCGACGAGAGTCAAGTTTTAGCCAACATAGTTTATTTATATAATTAGTTATGTGGTCGGAAATTTGTAAATTAAATATGAACCTAATGCATGAATTGAGGGAACGCTGAAGTTTTAATGAAAGCTCTTGGGAAAGGTCTTGATATGCTACATCAGCATAATCGAAGTGCGGTAGTATTAGGGTGGACACTAACTGTTTCTTTAAAGATGTGGGTATCACGTGTTTCAGCTTTAGCAGAGGAAATAAAGACTTGTTGACTGATTTACCTATTTTAATTACGTGATATGACCAGGAGAGCTTTTCATCTATCATTAAACCTAGGTTTCTGACCACCTCACAATAGGGGATGGGTACATCTGCGATATGTAAAGTCAGCAATTGATCTTTATCTATAGATGCTAACATTCTTGGATAACCAATTATAATTGCTTGTGACTTGCTAGGATTTATGCTTAAGAAATTAGTTTTGCTCCAGTTGTTGAGATGTGAAAGATCATTGTTAATATGCCGCAGGCTGTTTTGCAAGTTACTAATGTCAGAGTGTAAGTAGATTTGCAAATCGTCCGCGTAGAGGTGATATTTGCATTTTTGAAGTATAGAGGGACAGTCATTAATGTATAAGGAAAATAGCAGGGGGCCGAGAATAGAGCCTTGGGGAGCACCTCTTGATACGTTTGCCCACGAAGAGCATGAGTCGCAGTTGATTACTTTCTGCTGCCGACCAGAAAGATATGCTGTAATCCAGTTAATAGCAGAGGGAGAAAAGCCCATGCACTTAATTTTTGCTGCGAGGATATCCTTATCTAATGAGTCAAAAGCTTTGCTAAAGTCTAGGAGAACTAGTACTGATACCTCCTTCTTGTCCATTGAGCGTCGTATATCATCAGTTATTTTGACTAATGCAGTAGTGGTGCTATGTCCATTGCGAAAACCAGATTGGTATGGGTCAAGAATATTATTGTGCTGTAGAAAATCAGCCATTTGCTCATGTACAAGTTTTTCGAAGGCTTTAGAGAGGATTGGGAGAAAGGAGATCGGGCGGTAATCTTTTTCTTCTTGAGAAGTGGTCTTTTTGGGGATTGGTTTAATCAGGGCACATTTCCATTGGTTGGGAAATCGCTCTTGTGAGAAAGATGAATTGAAGATGCTAGTGACGTAAGGCAGTATTATTGGGATTAATTTGTTGATAAAATCAAGAGGGAGTCCATCCGAACCTTGCGCCTTAGACTTGATTCGTCTAATGGAAGAGTATACTTGTATTTGGGTTACAGGAGTGAATTTGAATTCTTCAGTGGCATTGCTCATATTTCCTGCTCTTGAATGGTACATCTTTAAGGTTTGATCTTTAATTTCGTGTACAATTGTGTTAGGTGGTTGTGAGAATCTATCATAATGGGATTATGGGTATTTATGTACAGAGTTCGTCCGAAAAATAAGTGTACTGAGCTCAGGAAAAAAATTTATTACACTTTTACATATCTTAAGTTAATATTCCTCAAAATAGGACCCTTGTGAGTCGATACACTTGTTCCAGCGGCGTTCCCATTCCTGGAACGCTCCCGCGAAGGCATCATCGGGAACCTCTCGAAGACACGTCGTCACGACCTCTTTGACGGCGTCCAAAGTCCCGTATCGCGCTCCTTTCAAACTCCTCTTTATCTTCGGGAACAGAAAGAAGTCCGGTGGTGCCAAGTCCGGGCTGTAGGGCGGGTGCGGCAGCGTTGCCACGCCGTGCTTGGCCAAGAAGTCCGACACGACAAGCGCGGTGTGAGGCGGCGCATTGCCATGATGCAGCCGCCAGATGTTTTTGATCGCTGGCCGGACGCGGGCGACTCGTTTTCGAAGCCTGTCGAGCACTTGGGCGTAAAATGCAGCATTTACAGTTTGTCGTTCAGATACAAATTCGCAGTGGACGACTCCTCTTTTGTCAAAAAAGACTTATTTGTCAAGACACTTATTTTTTGGTCGAACCCTGTATGTATGTATGTATGTATGTGTGTGAGTGTATAGATAAATAAATATAAAATATAAAAATATTTTTGTTTTTGTAAAATTTCTTTTTGTATTTATTTTTATTTTTTATGTATATATATATATATATATATATATATATAAGACGGAACAATAAAACAGATAGTGAAATATATAACACGTAAAAGAACACATTGTAGATTGTTTGAGCTTTCGGCCTACTCCGAGGCCTTCTTCAGGTCAGACCCTCGAAGACCTCGGTGTCCTTGGGGCGAGAAGGCCTCGTTATCTATTTTATTCTCTGTTCCATTGTTCCGTCCAAATGTTATATTTATATAGTATGTTTTATGTTATAGTTATATACTCGTGAGTATATATATATATGTGTGTATATATATATATATATATATATATATATATATATAAAGAAACTCACTAAATAGTCACAGCAAACACAGAAACCAAAACACACAAAAGAGGGACTCACTAGTTCTCGAATTTTCGGTGGTGCAACCACCTTTCTCAAGAGGAATTAGGAATAGCACTCTTTTAGAGTTCTGTTCCTAATTCCTCGTGAGAAAGGTGGTTGCACCACCGAAAATTCGAGAACTAGTGAGTCCCTCTTTTGTGTGTTTTGGTTTCTGTGTTTGCTGTGACTATTTAGTGAGTTTCATTGTGCACGTTCGTGGCTTTTCCGGGAAAGTGAATATATATATATATATATACATATATATATATATATATATATATATATATATATATATATATATATATGTGTGTGTGTGTGTGTGTGTCTCAATTTGCACCACCATGCGTGTCTTTTCAGGGATTTTAAAGTGGAGGTTTTTTCCATTTCCCTCCCCTTTTAAACTCCCTTCCTTTCCATTATACTATATTCTGCCTTGTCGAAACGATGCTTGCACCCCCTACCATACAACGTTTTGGTGGATTGCGAGGTATTTATTTAGGTCGTTGTACATATGTAGAATTCTAAAAACCTACTACTAATATACATGCCTAGGCTATACCATACACATATATGCCTACACTACATACTACAACTACAGCACACACGTACATCAGGCACAAAATGTTGGGCTTGAACAATTCATCAAGTTTTAGTTTTCTAGTTAATTTTCTCTGACTCTCGGGTTCCCCTACATCTACACGCATACACAAATCCCCAAAATGTCGCAAAGACGTGCGGTAGAGGTTGTTAGGTAAGACAGCTAGTCTATATGCTAACCAATATACTAATACATGGCACCCCATTATAGGTGGTGGGGTAGGTAAAGAGGGGGCGACTAAACACACCATTCTTGCAATTTTCGTTACACACATTGTAATTGCTATTCTCTTAGTAACAACTATAATGACTGCAGTAAGAGCACAAATAAGGAATGTAATTAAATTGGCCGGGATAATATATAATGCAGTCACCAACTATCAGGTAGAATTCAACTCATACAGGACGGACAATTCACGAAGGATTTACGAGTATATCTACAAATTTATTTACATGACACCCCACTTTCCAGTCTAAGGGCGCGTGACGTGGAGCGTTAGGACATCAGCCATGGAATGGGTTCATCTACATAATACCCTGCAAGCCGCCGTAAGGGTCTGTGGCGGGGGGTGCTAGGTCTCCAGTCATACATGCACAATCGTTACACTTTTCTGATATGGAGCGTAGCTATGTACGGCGCGGAAACGTGGTCACTGAAGCAGGAGGATAGACGTAGATTGGAGGCTTTTGAAATGTGGGAGTGGAGAAGAATGGAGAACGTGAAATGGACCGAAAGGAAACCGAATGAGGAAGTACTGGAGATGGTGGGTGAGGAGAGAGGTTTGTTGAGAGAAATCCTATGGGGGCAGGAAAAATGGATGAAAGGCGTATTGAGCGGTAGTGGAATGTTGAAGAAGGTAATAGAGGGGATAATTTTGGGCAAGCGAGGATAGGGCAGGAACAGGATAGGGATGTTGGACGGGATGAAGGGAGGAAAGAAGTACACAGAGATGAATAGAGACCTGATGTAGAGTAGGTTGCTGGATTGGGTTTTGTTTGGAGTTACAAAATGTTTATTTGATAGTTGTGTCCATCCAAAAACCTACCTTAACCGGTAGATTACCTACATATATATAATGTTGTAAAAAATCTACTTAATATGAATAGATGGAAAAAATACAAGTATATTAACTACCAATACTAATTATCCCCTTCCCGCCTGCTATCATATCTATTTTGATCTATAATGGTACGAGGAAAATATGATATTTTAAATCTATCCATTCCACTATCTATATCCCAGATTTTACGAACGTGATCTGACCTACAGTAATACGGGACCTATAGTTTTAGGTGTTTCAATATTAATGTTAACGGTAATTTTGATTATTCCGTAGTCGTATTTACAGCGTAATTGTTTCAGCGTTTAGCAGCTGGTTTGAAATTCTTTTTAATTCCTTGGGCTTAAGTTTTTATGTTTTATAGGTGGAAATTCTTTGATAAAAATGTTGTAAATTTATTATTGTGATTTTGAACGTTGCGATTTTATTAGTTTATCATTTTCATGTAATTAGAGTTATTTCCGTTTATGCATTAGTCCATATATTATACAGTATTAGTCATTTATATCGTTTATTCTTTGGGTACACAATGGTATCCTAATCATTATGATTTCTTATCTGCTGCACCCTTGTCAATTCGTTAGCTTTTCAAAGGTGAATGAGAAAATCGGTGAAAAATAAAATTATACAATTATGCTGCATATGATATTTAATAATTATCTTTGCATAGCTTTGGAATATTATCAATAAACTGAAATTTTCCTTTTCATTAATAGTAGCCTTAATTATTTTGAAAATGAACAGATTAGCATGGGAATTAACACTATCCGCAAGTGATCTAAAATGTGATCCTGTTCCCCCATAGATCCATTTTGGGGCCATTTTTTTCATGATGTATAATGGAATGTTTGTGCACGAGAGCTGCATGTGAGCTAGCATGTATTAGTGTAAACGTTTATAATAATTACAATGAAAAAATTTCAAAGTGTAAAAAAATCATTCGCATTGACCGGGATTCGAACCCGGATCCCTCCATGCCCAGCCGAGTGATATGGCAAGTAGAGTGGAAGAGGATGCCTTGGTAGCTTAACTGGCTAAAGCAGTCGGCTGGATATCGAGGGATTCCGGTTCGAATCCATGTTAAAGCGAATGATTTTTAGATTTTGAAATTGTTGCATTGTAATGTTAATTCGCGTATTACTCCGTTTAAATTTATTTCAGTGGCATCTCCCGCAGATTCTTTGAATTTTTATACATTATTTTGCTGCATTTATGGCTGGTGCCGAATACATCCATCCGTGGTCCAAACAGGTGGAGCGGGTAATCCGCCGGTGTGCCGTAAAAAACGGCGGGGCAATCCACCTGCGAGCGATACAACAACCACTCTCCGTTTTCCTCCCCCTCCCGCCCCTCTCAAAAACCCTGTTTCACACCCCTGCCCCTCCGGAGGCTGAAAAGAGACGTGGGAATAGAACTCGACTCTCTCAGCGACCCCAGAATCCGCAGTGGGAAAAAAATAATGGGTGGCAACGGGGCAACAACGCCCCTCAAAATCCCCGTCCCCCCCTTGTGGAGAAAAAAAAGAACGCTCACCCCAGCTCGGGGGTCATTTTTTGCCAAAAAAACAGGTGCCTCGTTGCCCGGAGGGGGCTGCTTCCATTTTTCCGGGAAACCAATACCACCCCTCACGCCTCGGCACGCCCCCCCTCCTGAAACGGTTTCAAAAATGCTCCCCTACCACCTGCGGAAGTGAGTCTTGCAACCAGCAACAGCATCATCCCTCTTCGCAGGAAAAAAACAGACTCGACTTCTTTCCATTCCCCTAGGGGTGAGTATGTGGGTCGCAAAAAATCCCGGCCTGCGAGGAAGCGGGCGAGAGTGGCTCATTAGGGCGCGACCCCCAAGGGGGTGTGGGGATGATGGTGAAGAGGGGACCGTGACCCCCGGAAGAGGTGGGACTTTCCCGCCGAGAGGTCAACTCGTGAAATGGGTGCTTGCAGGAAGCTCCCGGTCCCCCAGGGGGGCGCGGCAGGGAGGGAGGCTGACTCTTCTTTGGTTTTTTTTATGCCCTCCTTCCGAAGGGAGGGGTCGGAATTTTTTTTCGCCCAGTTTTGGAGTTTTTATGGCTGTGGTCGGTTCGGTTGCGGCGAGGGATGTAGGAATGGGGGGGGGGCGTGCGTGAGAAACGATTTGGAGAGTGGGGAAGCAACGTTTCCGGTTGGGGAGACACGATTTGGCGGCAATGAATGATATGCACCTGAAACGCTTACAGCAAACGCACGCTCCGTCAGAGCATAGCATTTGCGAAGGCTCAGGTGGATCTCTTGGCACAAGAGGACCGATGAGGGTAAAAATAAGAGAATCATTCACACTTTCACTCACTTTTAATGCTCTACGACCATGGTTTCGATGCTTCGCGATGTTTTTCTTAGTTTTTACCCTCATCATGAAGGAATTCCACAAAGTTAAGCCTGAAACTGTTAACTTTAACAAGAGGACCGATCTATCGGTAAGCACCCACGGGAGAGAATTTATGAACGCGAAGGGGGATGGCAGGAGATACATAGAAGGATATCTCCCCCGTTCGGCAAATCAACATCATGAATTAGCATATTCCACCATTACTATTTCATTTCTTAAGGCCTAGCTGCCGATGGTATTCAATGATCTCTAGCTCTGCCCTGAAAACGACCTGAAACCATAAAAACCTAGACCGTAATAAATTGAGTTCAAAGAGAGGACATTTTTTTAATTATTGGTCATTCTTCATGTTCCGATTCAATTAGACACATCACGCCTAAGACTCCACAATATTAGTCATATCTTGAATTCAGTTAAGTATTTTTTATCCCCTGATAATCCACCGTAGAATGCCGACTTCTGTAGGTTTCGAATCCATTTCCGGATCGAAATTTTTTTTCTCTAAATATCGAGAAAAAATTAAAGATATTCGTCTCCAGATCTCGCTGGGTTTTCCTCTACGCTGGTCTGGAGTATCTGTTTTCTTCCATCTCAAAATACAATCACAGAACAATTTATATTTTTTCAATTGAAACTTGAATGAGTAAAAAATAACTAAATATGCGCTTATAATTTTAAAGAAATAATGTAGTAAATATTCATATGTGTAGTATTTGGCCAAATATATAACATCTATTTCAACAAATAATCTAAAATTATGAACTTCGGAGGTGGCAAAATTTTTCTGTCAAGATCCTCCGGATGCTTTGTGGAGAGCACCTTATGTGAGGTTACTGTCCGTCGGTTGGAACGTTGAACTGCGGACCCCGTGGCGCCTTTCGTTAAAAGTAAGGCTAATGCCGACGTCAGGCTTCCCTTCACCCTTCCTCTGTACTCTGAATATCTTACCCCTACCGAGTTACACCCCTATCCTTAATGACCATAGATGTTGGTCGCCACCCGTTAATAAGAACATCGATGTCAAAGCATTCTAGATAACTTAATTTAAATTATATAAATGAAACAATATTATAATTAAAAATAAATAAAAATAATAGTTATTTTTTTCTGACCATTTAGTTGAGCATCTAACTTAGGCTTTCGTTTTCTTTAAAAACCAATTACGTCTTTTCTCAGGCACACACTATCTTTATTTGGCGTTTCAAAAAAATTGATCCAGCAAAACGACTACGTACAAAGCCTTTGACTACAATACCATCTCAATTAAGTTTTCCCATCCGCTAATTATCTCTATAGTTTCAGAATTTTTATAGCAGTCATATAACGAACTCAATCCGGAAAGAAGAGATAAAACCAATTCACAATAAATATGCTCAATATTGGATTATGAACCCTTGGAGGTGCTCAACTAAGAGATTTCACTGCAATGATGTTATTCCTATAATTATTTTTAAGACAACAGGGAAACAAAAAAGCGGATAGCAATGCTATTTTTTTCTGTAACTACCTCAAGGAAAAGTAACACTAAATGAGAGAAAACAACTCCGATAAACTCTCTTTTTTTCATTCAGTTATTTTTTCTCCTACCTCTTCCTACCCTTTTGACCACCCTTCCTCTCCCTTATCCCTTACCTTTTCCACCTGATGCTTGCACCCCATGCCACATACCTTTTTGTGGAAGTTGAATTATATGTAAAGATGAAGATGAAAAGTTAGGCTTTCTACTTTTTAAGGTCCTAACAGTCAATTTCCTCATTTTGACCCTTATGGAATATACTGTTCGAAAATCTAGTCTTGGAGAACGTAATCGAGTGATAGTTTACCTAAGGTTACGTTATGAAAATTTAGGATGGGAGCCATTAGTTGACCGAATGTTGAAAAATAAGTTAAATTTACTGCATAAATTTGGGTTAGATCCCTTATCTGAGAAATTTAAGGGCATATTGCAGGCGCCGACTTACTACTGTAGATCATATCACGTGCGTAAAATCGTGGAGATAGTAGAACGGGTATAAAACGTCGTTTTTCCTCATACCATGAGATATCAAAATAGTTGGCAGGCGCGAAGGGGATAATTAGCGCTGGTAGTGTATGTATTTTGTTGATATCCTGCATTCATTTCAAATAGACCCATTTTTATAATATTGGTCCCACATGATTTAGATGTATCCTGCTATTGAATATTTTTGCATTCAAGTGGCCTCTTTCGTGTGATTAATTTTGCTCAAGTGCATGACCGAACTGATGTCTCTGTAGTGATTGTGCATGCATGGCTGGTGACCTAACACCCCCTGCCACACAACCTTGCGGCGGCTTGTGGAACATCACGTAGATGCCGATGAAATTTAATTAAAAATATATTTAATTATTTCGTAATTAAAAAAGTTCAAACAAATATTTATTACATGACGCTTGCAGTATTCCGATTTCATTCGGTCTAAGGACTTCTCTCCCGACGCAACAGCGTGTTTTATGGGTTTTCTCTCTTTCCACTTGAGTCAAGGAGGTCACACACACACACACACACACACACCGGGGGAAAGGGGGAACTGACTAATGAGCGACCCTCTGCTTGAGAAGGAAGTTTCTCATTCATAAAAGTGTGTTTGGCTTGGATGCTACTGCATCGGGGAAGAGAGGATAGGGGGTCTTCGCTTCGGTGGGAAAGACGGCCTCTGGTACACACAGCGCGCCACCCCCGGGGGGTAAAGGGGGGGTCGGCGGAGAAGGCGCATTGGGCGAAAATCGCCTTCGAAAAAAATCGTCCACTCACGGAGTGGTAACGTAATCCGAAGGAGAGAGTGAGAGAGAGACCCCTCAAACCCTCCCGCATCAGCCGGCCACCCTATTCCCCTCTCCCCCGTTCCCATCCCGCTGGTCGCTGTTTTGACGTCTCGCTCAAGTGCCCTCATTAGTCACGGAATCACTTGTATCGAGAGAGGAGACAAAAAAAAACGGAGGGCCTCCTTCCATTATTGTGCCCACTGCTTTCGGATGGGAAGGGAATCAAGACGGTGTCAGGCGCTTGTTTGCAGACCAATGCGGGGGGAGGGGTATACCAATACATTGCCCGGAATAAAAGACATCTGATTTGAGCGTGTCCACCTCCATTCGTCTCAATTGTGTGCATTTTTTTTCTAATCTCGATAAGGAATATTCACCGGCGGGGAAAAAGGACCAAAATCAGAGATGCAGCCGGCGCTTGCTATGGGTAACATTTTTGTAACTTTTGAAATGAAATTGAAGGCAAACACACTTTTTCGTAAAAAGTATACAACAAAAAATCGGCAAAGCTGATAGAAAATTACATTTACACAATACTCCCAAAGCTGCCGCAGTGACGTGTGTCGGGGGGTGCAGTGGCAGTCGTTAAGCATGTAGAATCATTGATTGACTCATACACTTCAGTAATCGTTAGGTCATAAAATAAAACTGTGATGCCTATTATTATTATTAGGTAATCTACCGGTAAAGGTAGGTTTTTGGATGGACACAACTATCAAATAAATATTTTGTAACTCCAAACAAAACCCAATCCAGCAACCTGCTCCACATCAGGTCCCTCTTCATCTCTGTGTACTTCTTTCCTCCCTTCATCCCGTCCAACATCCCTATCCTGTTCCTGCCCTTTCCTCGCTTGCCTAACATTCTCCCCTCTATTATCTTCTTCAACATTCTACTACCGCTCAATACGCCTTTCATCCATTTTTCCTGCCTCCACAGGATTTCCCTCAACAAACCCCTCTCCTCACCCACCATCTCCAGTACTTCCTCATTTTGTGATGCCTATATAAATAACAAAATTATTTTGGCGTTAGAGTAATTCCTTAAACTATATTAATCATTGATATTCGACGGATTAAGGAAAGTATTGGATTGAAACATTACTCTCCCAACAACATACAACCTGACACCCAACTATCCCTCCCCCTAGTCCCTCTTCATATCCGTACACTTCATTCTTCCCTTCCTTCCGTCCCACATGTCTAACCTATCCCTACCCCTACCTCGTTTGCCCAACATTATCTCCTCTATCACAGTCTTCAACGTTCCATTCCCAATTAAAACACTCTGAATATATCTTTCCTGTCTCATTGATTTTTTCCAACTATCCCCTCTCCTCCCCCGCCGTGCCTAGCACTTCGTTTGCTTTTCTATCCGTCCACTTCACATTTCCCACCATTCTCCACTAAAACATTCAAAAAACCTGAATCGCAACAGCCGTTATTCACATCACGTTTAATAGAATTTTAGTAACTATTCCACTGACAATACAAAGTGAATAAATAAGGACACCCATTAAAAAGGGTGGACCCACGTGCAACGCAGTCATTAATTAACAGGTAGCATTCTTCTCATACAGGACAGACATATTAACAAGCAATTGAGACCTACAGCTTTATTTAGTTCGCTAGGACGGCAGCCATGGCGTGAGCTGAGGATGAATGTACCTTACATGTTCCTGACTATTCTTGCTAGTGCCCACTCATTTGCATTTCAATGTATCTCATTTTAGTTGTAGTCATAAATGGTGCATGGAAAACGGAACACTCGAATCTATCCGTTCAGCAGTCTGTCCCTCTTATTTTGCGACAATTTTCTGACCTGATTATGTTATTGGGGGGCTGAATTAAATACTATCCCCCGCCACACGCCCTTGCGGAGGCTTGCGGGGTATTGAGTAGATGTACCTTCTATATCGAAAGCAAAACCACACGATTGGTATCTTTGCAATACATGTAGGTTTCATATACTCGTAGCTCTGAGGTGGTTTGCATATCTGAAGCTTCCTATCCCGGATCTGGGAAAAAATGTGTAGCACTTTGCTCACCGCATTCATAATGTGGGTATTACTAAAGAAAAATAACATGTCATTTTCAATTTTTCCATCCCTACATCATTCAACTGTATGTCAGCTTCTTTCAAGTCCCTCCGCAAAAAGCTCGTATGTGTTTTCCCCGTGCAAGGTCGAATGCGTTGGATGGACGGATTTACGTAAGTTCATCCGAACGCCTCTGATTGTTTGTTAAATCTAGTAGTGTTTGTTTATTTTCTAATGAGTGATAACCGTAAGTTTTTAGTGCTTACAACCAAACCTCATTCCGCACACCATTTATTAATGCTTTTTAAGTCAATGCTTAGTATTTGAAGATTTGTTTCGGTCGCTCTTTCCCTAATGATTATTACAGTGCCGTCGGAAAACATATATTGCTTTTTATTACTGTGATATAATTAAAGTGAACAAGAATGTGTAAAGGGTCTAGGACGCTACTCTAAGGGATGCAGGATGTTACCTGTACATAATTAGAGCATGAGCCATCTATCACTCTATTTGTTTGAGGTTTGTAAGAAAGCCTGAAACCCAGTGTATTACATCATCGTTTGTTCCCTTCCCTCAAAAATTGTGAATGAATTAAATGGACTTCATCAAAGTCCTTTTTCAAATTCAAGAAAATCGATTTGACTCATTCGTTCCTTACCCCTGAATGCAGGATATCGTGCATAAAAAACCCCTACAGCGTTTCTCATGATGTCTCATTTCTGAATGCGCGTTGTTTCCTGGATATAATGTTGTGAGTTTCAAGTAATAGTTAGCCCACATTTGTGTAAAGCATCTGGCACTCATGGAATAATATATTATTTAAAATTAAAAAGATATTAGAAAAATCCACTTGGTTATTTTTTTTAAACATGCTAGGAAAAGCGATTACACGTCACGGGTGTACTAAAATATTTAGGCTGGAAGTCAGTCGATTATCGATGAGAGCATGCAACACTTGGAATTTTAGAAAGGCAACTGAGTTCCTTGCAATACAGAGATTATTATATCAACATATTCTGCTGGCAGATTCGCTCCAGTAGGAAACTTGTCGAATTCTTTCTTGATTTTAAAAAATACGGCATTCACTTTGGTATTCCTCGCTCCAATTTTCAGGATATCGGAACTAATAAGAATAACTTGTGAAAGCTATTTCCTCAATTCGCACTGGTTACGGTGACGTACGTGTTTATTGTCGAAAAAGGCCATTATATGTATTACTAAGGATTTAGAATTTACTAAGGATTTTCGGAAGATAGATGCTACAGAAACCGATCCGTAATTTCCGGAGTTCTCCATATCGTTGACTCTATACAGAGGAGTTGCGTGAGTTAGCTTCCAGTTACTAGGCATTTAACTTTCTTCTTTTAACTCGAAAATATCGTTTTTATATTAGGTGCCATTCGTCAGTCATGTACTTGTACGTCTTCCGATCCCTAATTTCATATTTGCATACCGTAGTTCATGTAAGCTAATGGGAAAATTATTTCTGTCGATTACATGATAATAATATCCAATTTATAATTTGTATCGTTGATTATCCTTTAAACAACATTAGAGTGTTATTTTGCGGGCCTGATGTGGTATTACTCCTTGATGCATATGCATTTGGTGACTTACAGGCTACAACATTGGCGTATATTTTGATGTTCGCGGCTGCTCTCTTTGAGAACAGGCTTCATGCGATGATGGAAAGAGTCGTCCCATCCCGAAGGAAGCAAACCCCTCATGGTCTTCCATCTTGCGAAACCCTCCCCCTCTATCTCCGCTTCCCCCACAGCCTTTGCTTCTCCTCTCCCCTCTTACTCTGGCTGTCTGGTCTCACGCGCCCCTCCGAGACGTGGCTGCGTTTACACTCACACACGAACACAAATGCGGATATCTGTGGTTGGAGGGAGGGATGGATCCAGCAGCGCCAAAGGATAAGGGTGTTGGGGAGCGAGAGGGTAGGATCGGATTCGGGATATCGGGACGGAGGGAGGCAGGAGGAGGAGCGGGAAGGAGGGGGGGCGAATGTGGCGTCGGGGGCCCACTCCCCGTCCCGCCCCACGGCCAAAGGGATTGAGGAAGGCCACATCGGACGTCGCCGACGATGCCATCGGACGAGAGAAAGAGTTAGGACACACGAGCGCCTCCCTCCCTGCCAAATCGGGGATCGAAGTCGGGAGAAATCGGAAGCAGATACCCTCGCAGGGTGGATTTCTAAAATCAAATTTGCATCTACGACTGCAGTGACTTTTTCTTGTTCCCGAAACTGAAGATACCCATGAAAGGACGACGCTACGCTACGATTGACGAGGTATAGACTGCATCGGAGGAGCTGAACTAGATCACAAAAAATTATTTTTTTAGGTGCTTCGAGGATTGGAAAAAACGTTGGCACAAGTGTATAATATCAAATGGGGATTACTTTGAAGGTCGAAAAAATAGATATTCATGTGATAAATAAATAATTTTTGAAAAAAAAAATTTGCGATACTATTTAAACAGACCTCGTACATTTTGTAGTCCTGTATGAAGCCACTGGGACCGGTGACAGGAATACTGTAGTGTACAAAATACCTGCGAATGAAAAAATCAAAATAATTTTTCATCTCTGGCGCGCTCAGAAAGTTGTTCTGATCCCTTATCCTTCTTGGGAAAAATTGTATCTTAAATGTATCTGTAGCACACTTAATTTCTCCAATTTTATGAACATGGACTCATCTAATGTAGTACGATTGGCGTAATAGTACATTTTCAACATCACTGCTAAAGAGACATCCTTCCAATTTATTCAAGAGGTTTAATCTGAAATTTAACCCTTACTCCGTGAGTGATTCTCAAACCAGTGCCAAAAATTATCTTGAATCACTACTCAGGTTGTTATAATAACGTTTTACAAACCTAGCTCCTCAACGCTGCACACGATCTAATTCGGTAATCGAACTAACTTCATGAGGATACAAAACACCAGCAGCATAAGTATTCTAAACGAGGCTTAACCAGCGAAAGATAACATAGCTGTTTAACCTTTCGGTCACATTTCCCCATTATTCTTCTAATAAATCCGATTTTTCGCAAGTTTCGTCACCTTTTCCCCGTACATACCCCGCACAACTGTGTATTCCCCTGATGCTAGCACCCCCTGCCACACACCTTTTTGGTGGATATTTATTTATATAGATATAGATTATGTTTCACCCAGAGGAGGTCACGAGTTAAGAGTTACGCCTTAGTATTTAATCGAGTGTACACATTCCATTTCGGCATTTCTGATGCAGCTTTCGGGAGGGAACTATTCCTATTCCAAAAATTCATTACTATGCACCTCTCTAAGTTTAATTCTAATTGCAAAGTGTCGCAACCACGTTGTGTAACATTATAGTCATCTGCTAAAGCTAATTAATCCTCAGGATAACAGATCTCTGAGAAACCACAGTGTCGTCGGTACATAAGCGTATGTTACCTAATAACCACGAATTTTAGTTAACGTAAAGATGGAATAAAAGAGGTCCGATAACACTTCCCTGGGAAACACTTGAAGTGACTTTTACTGTCTTAGTGCTAACACCATCTATGACCACCCTTTGTACGTACCCATTCAAAAAGTTTTTAATCCAACCCAGGATATTTTAATCTATGCCATAGGCTTCTAGCTTTGTGGGTGGTGTCCTACAAGAAGACATTTTGTTTTCTTTTTACTAGAATTAAAAAGCAGGAGGCTTTTTAATCCTAGTAAAAACGCATCCACTTGAAACTTATTTCCTCCCGAATCCAAAGTATCAGGAACAAAAAGTATCAGCTGTTGTGACTCATCCTTTCGGAAACCGTGCTGATTTTCCATCAATAACTCTTGACTCATTATCGAACTAAAAATTATATGTCTCATAATCTTGCATGATATGGATGTGAGGGAAATAGATCTGTAACTGCTTGGTAACTTCCTGCCTCCATTTTTAAATATAGGTGCTCCTTTAAAAGTTTTCCAGTACCTTGGAATGTTATCTATTAGGGGATATTTAAAATATGATATTTAGATATTTCATAATTTCTGACGCTAGTTCCTTTAATATGCTAGCTGATACACGATTGGACCCAGAGGATTTACTCGGGTTAATACTTTTCGGCAAACATACTATTCCATTACATGAGATTACAATTTTTGGCACCGTTTAGCGGGAACGATGTGGTAAACTATCAGGGACATTCGGTGAGACATTGGTGAAAACGCTTTGAAAGAAAGATTTTTATAAGTTGGCCTTTTCCAAACTGTTGGTTACTCTTTCGCCTTTATCAATTTTGAGTAAATTAAACAAATTTCTCTAAACCTCTCTGACGTTCGACCAAAATGCTTTCGGATTCTCTTTCAAATTTTCCGCTATTTTTTCCTTTAGAATTCGCTTAAAGCTTTCTGAAATTCCTTCTTGGCATTCACCCTAGATATCTTATAATCATAATTGATGCCATTCCTTTTGTCTCTAGTAATATCATTCCTTACATTTTTTTATCTTGGCGTGACATGGCTTTTGACGTCACAATGTTTTTCTAACATCCGCGTTGTACCAGCTGTTGTAACATCCGTGTTATCAATTATAAAAGTACTTGGAATGAACCTGTTGAATGCTGAACGCGTGATGTAAAAGAACGGTTTCCGCACGTCCTCAGCATTTTGGTGATCACTTTTTTCCTTAAAAGCAAAAAATGAATACCCAGATGTTTTCATCACTTGGAAATATATGCAGTGCATTTCCAATGTTTTGGTTGGATTTACATGTAATAGCGTTCTATTTTACGGTTGATGTACTAGCATTTGCCATCATATACCCATGCAGCAGCTTTTGGGGTATTCTGTAGATGTAGATTAATAGATTAGATATACTTTTCCAAGTAGACGTCTACATCTACACAATACCGCGCAAGTCACCTCAAGGGCGTGGAGACAGAAGGTCTGTCAGTAGCAATAATGGCAATAACTATTGACGACCTACGTATCTCACGTCACGTAATTTCACGTCAGCTGCATTTTTTTTATTATTTGAAGAGAACTCAGTAATTTACAGATAAATGAAGACAACGGCATTTTGCATGCCAATTTCTAACGATTTAGTCGCAGTGGTGTAAAAATGGGGGCTTGAATTGAATGTCACAAAATGTACGGTCAAATACATGTTACAGGGCAGCTGATTTTTCTTGGGTCACAGAGGGAATTATCATGACACCAAATAATATTGGCAGATTTGACCACCGAAATCAAATAAAAAGATAGGTTCCGTCAGAGATGAAGTACTCGTTCTTCCCTCACACGATATGCATTCATGTCAAAATCGATCCCAAGAGGCTGAAAATAATTGATTTATCCTGAAGAATAAAACTTATTGAATTTGTCAAAGAAACAATTATAGCGTTATGCATAAGCATGAATGTGCACGTGGGTGAAAGTTTATGAACTTCATGTTGAGTTAATGTTTTACGTAATAATTCTATATGTATTGCTGTTTCTCTGACCCGTCCAGCACCACATGCTTTTTTGTTGGATTGCGGGTATAAATCTACATTTACACAATACCATGCAAGCCTCCGAAAGGGAGTGTGGGGGGGTTGATAGTACACTCCGCGAAACAGAATGTAATCGCATGCAGAACAAACAAAAGCATGCCATTTCAAACCCCCACATAGGTAATATTCATTCAAAACCACTTTTAACTTACACGCATGTAAATAAATATACCAGAAAATAACATACAAATGCATCTACGAGTGTACCAGATGTCTACGAAGCGTTTAATCTTGTTCTTTGTAATTCGAATATTTTTACTGTTTCTATTATGATTTCTCACTATTATAATTCCTGGTTGTCTAGGCAAAGAGCGAGTATTCGTATCTATCTGTACTGGAATATATCTCCCTTATCTTATCACCTACTTCAACATAGTACCCAGCAAGCCTCTGCAAGGGCGTGTAGTGGGGGTGTTAGGTCACCACCCGTAAAAGGGAAAAAACCGCATTCAAAACCAACACACACATGCAAACCCATACACAGAGTGGTGCATAAATTCATGCAAAATTCCTATCAATTTACACGCATGCAATCAGATAGATATGCTTATATCTAACAAATAATTGCACCTTAGGATGCAGTCAGAAACTTATCCAATATTGTGCAAGCTTTATGGAGGAGCTGTTAGTCCATAAACAATGGTCCAAATATATTCCAAATAGATATTCCAAATGAGACCTAACCAGTCCTTGTGGTAAAACCTATCGAGACGTATATCTACCTAATCGGATAGTAAGCGCATTTTACTATTAACCATAGTGTCAAAGTCTTTATTGTAAAGATGGAATAAATGAGTTCCTATGACTTCCTTTGGAAAACTCTTTGTGTTTCCTAATTGAAGCTAACATCCATTATGATTACTTTTTATAATTAGAGATGATATATTAATTTTGATACCCGTAATCCAACAAGGATATGTTAACACTGATAATAGTTGATGATAACAAGAGCGTGGATTTTGCTGTGAGTGAAAGACCTTCCGAATGTCACACTACGAAAACACCAAATCCTCCGGGTCCCTTATTCGCCCCTAGCAGTCGCCAAGGAGTGACCTGGGCCTTGGTCTTGGCCCTCGCCGGCCATCTACCGGGGAAATACTACACTTTGTGACGGGATCATAGGGCAAGTCCCTCGTGGTCGTCGACCCCGCTTCGAAAGGGACGCAAACAGTACCTAGGTTCTCCGTTCGGGGGCGCGGGCAGTGGCCGAGGGGTACCCATCAACTTTCCAATCTTGTTGTCCTTTTACGGGGAGGGTTTCAGAGACTTTTTGCGAGAGGAGGCTACCAGGGTCCCTCGGTTTGGCGAGGGGGGGGAGAAGGAGGTCGGGAGGGACATGCATACAAATCCCACCCCGAAGCTTCGGACGGGCATGCGCAACTCATTAAAGAGACTTCCGGTTCGTGGTCGTAGGGACGGGAGAAAAGGCCCTCCGGGCGGCGTTGAGTCGAGTGACCGAAAGCCAGGGCTGCGTGCCATTGGAAGAACTACTGAGTGATGGACCGAGTGAGATCATGGATGGAATACCTCCGTGGTACATTCATACGACTGCATCTAAATCTACATCATAATCATCAAGCCAAAAGCAAGGAGTTTATCCACACCAGGCATCCACGGCAGGGGAGTTGTTGTCGCGTACCGAGAATATTTACAAGTAACAATTCGAGTCCCTCAGGGTAGCGCCATAGGCCTATTACTCTTCCTATAAATCATATAGCTAAGAAATTATAAATAAATTTTAGCGATGACCTAGGGGTCTTATTTCTTTATGAATTACTGTTTCGTCTGCAAATAATCTAAGCAACCGCATGGGTGCATGGGAGGGGGTGTTAAGACATCAACAATAAAACAGAATACAACCGCATGCAAAACAAACAAAACCATGGTATTTTACACCCACACAGACAAACCCTATTTTTTTCGGAAATTTAATCCCAAGACACTATTTTTTTCGGAAAAATATCTTAAATAAATCCATTATGCGGCCAATCTCTCCAATGTTGAATGAACGATCATGTCTTCCATATTAATTTGGAATTTTTTAAATGTGTCATGTCTTACATATTAATTTGGAATCTTTTCGAAAAACTGATGTGTTATCGAGGGTTGATATTGAAAAATGAATGTCACGCAGAGCGGTGATCGCCAGAAATAGGAGAAATTGAGGACAAACTAAACTGGGCAGGGGATGATCATTCGAGAAAGCGGTTCACTTGAAACTTTAAAGGGTTCAAATCAATTAGTCCCTGAGAACACGAGTGGAGGCAAGAAATAAAAGAAAAAGCCTCTCTCCCCATTGGAGAAGAGGCGCATTCACTCCCCTCTTTACCTTCTCTTCGGCACGACCCATTTTATTGCCGCTCTGGCTGCTGCGTCGGAAGGCGCGCGCGAGCGTGGAGCCCCCACCGCCTGGGGTGGCGGAAAATACCCTGACCCCTCTCCCACCCTAGGGTCGCGAAGGGGTTTTGTTTAAAAGGGAGAGACGACGGCGCTCATTTATTTTCGGAGTCGGGGCGTGAGGTTGGGGGGTGTGGTGTAGGTTTCTTTGTCGGGGAATGTGTTTTTTTCTCCTCACCGCCCCCATCGCGCCGACTCGGAAGTCGCGGCGACGGATTCGCCCCTCGCCGGCCGCCCATGGCAGTGAACGTGCCCCCCCCACCCCAACCTTACCCTACCCTATTCCTTCTCACTCACGGCGATCACTCGTCACGTGCCTCAGGGGGGGGGCGATGAGATGGTGGATCCAGCTGCGAGCCTGCCCTACATCACCACCACCACCCCCACAATTGGCGCTCATTGATTCGTCCTTTAAAACGAATTCGATATTTATTTCGATACGTATTCTCGATATATCTACCCTCGCCATTCCACCAATCTGCATGTTGATTACTGTCTCGGTTCTCGAATGAAACAGCTCTGAATATATCAACCATGATTTCGGACAATATTTTATGCGATGCGAGTACGTCTCTGACTCGCAAGAGTACTTAAAATGACATCATGATTGTATGAACACTCAAGATATTAGATTGCCATACCTACAAGGGTATAACGAGTATCACATGAAAGGTTGAAAGCTTGAGTGGCGGTAACGGAAATTTATGTGGGTTGCGAAATATATTGCAATCCCAGATTTTGATAGAAACGATCCGTATTCATCATAACATAGATCAGGGATCGTCTGCAGGATAAGGCAGAATAGGAGAAGATATTTTGCTTGGGAAAGTGGTTCATATAAACGCAGGCAGCTAAGTGTCGATTTCTTTCGTCAAAGAAAGCAAAAGACTTTTAAACGAACTGACATTCTAAAAATAGACACTATTTTTACCGTAGGACATCGTTAGATAAATTAAATTCAAGCCCCGAAAATTGGTCCTAATATTCTTAAAGATCAATAGAAGCAGATAATACGGCTGGATCATGGCACTCCAATTTTGTACGTGTATAACGTATGTTTGTGCCATTGTACGAATAAATCACCATGTCTACCGCCCATCATCTACCACTTAAAGAGTTTTATTTTTGAAATTCCATAGAAATTTTCGCTGATCTTCGTAGAGCTCTTGAGCACTTTCTTCAAGTCTAAATTTTGTTTCCCCTTCCTAATTTCCTTCCTCTCTTCTCTATAACCCATATCCCTCTCTCCCTCAGCTCTTACTACCTCCCCTCCCTACGTGCCGTCCAAAAGGTTCTACTTCCACTCCCTTCCTTCCTTAACCTGAAATTCTTCTTTTTAAGTGTTTCAAGACCTACTCGATGGATGCAAGACGAGCTGTAGGAATACAAAGAGCTGCAGGAGATCTCCCGAATGTTATTTTGACAAATTCCTCTGCTGGTGTGCACCGAAATAGGGAAATCTAGAGACCTGGGTTCGAGTTTCGAGCAAGGTGAACGAAGTTTTTTACAATGTGAAATTTCTGCATTTCGGCGCACATTACAAAATGTTTTAGTTTCAGTGCGGTGGCGGTATCTCTCGCAGTTCTTTGAATTTGATAGATGGAAACACCTCCTGCGATTAAACGCTATCTTTCCCCATCAGGACTGTGAAGCAATGCATATTAATACGATTACTTGAGACGTCTTATAGAGTGAAGAAATTCGTCAAAACAGCTTTTTACTCGATAGACCCTAGAAATTCACGGAGCTGTATTAATGGTTAAAATATAGTAGGAGTAAAATGAGATTCTGGGTACAACCAAGTCGTTGACCGCGAATGGCTGTCGTTCAATTTAATCCCTTCATTTTCATATAACAAAGAACTATTTTATTGGATGAAATTGCAGCTTGTTTGGAATTAAGTTTTTCATCAGCATGAATTGTAATATGTACATTTGTTGGAGTTTTTTCATTGAATATTTTTTCCTTTTGCCTTAATCTCGCTAATTATCCCTTATTCCTTACCCATCCCACCTGGTGCTTGCACTCCCTGCCACACACCTTTTGGATGGATCTCGGGGTATTTATGTAGATGTATACGAGTCTTCATTAAATAAAAAATTACACAGGCCAACAGTTTTTTTGGTGCCGGAGCTTTTAATGTTGATTTAAAGAACAATTGGGGTGCTGAATCCAATTATGACACTAGTTTTTTCCTATCAGCTATAGCTTTCAAGATATAGATATGTTGTTACTTACGTAAAAAAATCTTCTACATGATGATATGGGAATATTATATTAATAATTATCTCATTGGCTTACAATATAGAAATATACATAAAACTTATTGAAAGTTTATTGAAAATAAAAGGAACACCGCAGTAGTTATAAATTAGTATACTTATAGATTTATTTAACTTTGAAAATTATTTTTCGGAATATATCAAATATTAAAACAACTAATCGTAAGATGTGCCATATCTAAAAAAGTAGAGCTGTTAAATAAAAACGGATTTCATATTTGGATTTAGCTCTACAAATACAGTTAAAATCATCACAAAGATTCCCGGCACCAAAAAGATTTTTTTTGTAGGCCTGTGTTATCACCTGGGGACTTCCATGGTATTTATTATGTACCGTTATCATTCACGGGAAAAAATGAAGTTTTAATATCATATATTCTAATTTTAGTTTTTGGAGTATCGCCTAATGTAACAGATTGGAGTTAATATTCTATTTATGACATCGTGACAAAAGAGATCTGCTTCTAGTTTATGGAAGAGATTTATCCTGTAATTTCGGCTTACGGTCTGCGAAAAATAAATGAAGGGCTACTTCACACATATTGAAGGAGATACATACGATTGAGGAATCGAGTGACGTGGCTTATTTTATGGATACCGTGAATAAAAACTGCAATATTTAATTCACTGCTTCTCCTTCATATCGATGGGTTTCGAAATACCGTGAAAGGAGCGACCTGTCCTGGAGACGTGGACGATGAGTTACTAACATTTAATCCACAAATTAAATTATTTAAAACATTTAAATATCAAGAGTTAAAATTTGATTCACACTTTTGTTATGTGTGTTATGCTATGTGTGTCATGTTATAACAGCAAAAACGGAGTTATTTTTCATGTTTATCTTTTTTGCGTCACGAATCTAAATTAGTCATTCTTTTTGTATGTTATTTTGCATTTTTTGTCCCAGCATTGTGTGTTGCTTAACATTCAAAATTCATTATTATTCATTGCCAACATTTCTACATCTATATTGAATAGAACACACACACACACACATATATATATGTATATATGTATGTATATATGTATGTATGTATGCATGTATGCATATATGTATGTGTATATGTATATATATATATATATACCTAACTTCATATGCGAGTATATAAACATGTATAACTTTTAATGCGTATTTGGTAGCGCATCCGCCCGGCAAGTGGAAGGTACGGTGTTCAAATCCCGGTTAAGGAAATATTTTTACATTTGTGATCTGCTCAAAACCGCCTTCCCCACATGTCCTGTGTTCGCTTTTATGTGTTTTCCTATCCCCTTTCCTTGTACCTATTTCTATGTTTGAATGAATATTTGTGCGCCGTATGGCGGGATTTCGTATTTGAATGTGTATATATATATATAATGTGTATATATATATATATATATATATATATGGTGGGTCGCGGTGGTCTAGTGGGTAGAGCGTTGGACTACTGACCGGAGGGTCCCGGGTTCGATTCCCGGGCAAGGCACTTTGGGCACATGCAGCTCCACCCAAGCTAGTTCATTTTTCGGGTATCAGATCTTCCTGGGAAACCATAACCGGCACAGGAAAAGGAACTGGCCCCCCTACCCTGATGTGTGAATATTCACACGCCGCCGGGCCTAGTACATGGGTGAGCTCTACCATCACCTACTAAACCGACCTTCGGGTTGATTACTGTGTTTATGGTGATATATATTTTCACGTACATTTCTTGTGAATGAGTGAGTATCCTTTTTCTTAAATATTTAGAGTATACAGAAACTTCCAAAGGTAAAGCCAGAAGGTTTCCATAGATAGAGCGCTACGCTTTTCCCAACCGGGGTCATGGCTTCATCGTAGCTTTACCAGACAGCTATTTGGAATGATTAAGCCGGATGCAAAATAAGAATTGTTTAGATTGAGAAGGTTGCGCTCCTCCGATACCGAATCCTTTTGTTTTCCCGTCGCTGGGCGGAGGGGGAGGGAGGTAAGGGGAGAAGTTAGCGAGCGTTCAAAGAGATTCCTCAAACAAAAGAAGCAATGCCCACCCCGCAATGTAAACACATCGGAATCATTTGTCCTCGCTCGTTTGGGCGAGTGGTGGCAGTGGATAGGAAAAACAAGCGATAGTCAAATGAACGCGTGGCCAAAAGGCAGGATGTTCTCAGCACCGAAAGGGAAGTGCTCGCCTCCATCAAATATAATCGCGTTCTTAACGTACCAGGGAACATTCTACGAACAACATGTGGCCATGAGAAATAAATTTAATTTCTTAATCAATTGAATGGAATTAATAAACAAGGCAATTTAAAAGCAATAGAGTACGTCAAATAAGCGAGGACTTACTATAGATTGCTAATGAACTCTCTGTTGCCTTGGGAGCAAAGGGCAAGACTAGCTTGGCGGCAAATGCTTTCTCTTCTATTTACCATGATTATTTCTAGAGAGTTTGTTGGGTATTTTTTCAGCTATTTTACTATTTCTTAACCCTTCCAAAATCCTTCCTTTTCCTTACCTCTTACCCTTTCCACCTTGTGCTTGTACCCCCTGCCACATAACTCTTCGGTGGATCGAGAGGTATTTACGCAGATACAACTGTAAATGAATAATTGATGGTATTCGGCATAACTTTGTGAAATCGATTCATTTTGGAAATGAAAAGATGTTAACTTTGTTATTTCACAGAATCGTAATAAATTTCTGTGAAATTACAAAGTTATCATCTTTTCATTTCCAACATCTAGGTGAATACGCAATTTACATTTGAGTACAAACGAAGCAGAAACGATTGGAAGTAGACCCAAGTAGATATCTACATCTACATAAATACCCTGCGAGCCACCAAAAAAGGTGTGTGGCAGGGGTGTATGTAGCCGCGTTGCCTCTCAATAGTCTACAAGCATGTTATCCATTTATATCTATGAACAATCCCGCAAGCTGCAGCAAAGACCTTTGGCAAGAGGTGTTAGACCACCAACCATTGCGAGTATACAAGCCCCACCTGGTGCTTGCACCCCCTGCCACCCATCTTTACGGTGAATCGCGGGTTATTTATGTAGATGTAGATATGTAGAAAATTGCATAATGCATGGAAAGAGGACATCCCAGGGGGGAGGCATGGAGGGTGGTATGAAGTTAATTAACCAGGGTTTCGTATTTCCCTGCCCATTTCCACTTAGCCATTGAGGGGGCTTCGTCGCATGTGTGTGCCGGGCGGAGGCGGAAGAAGTCGGGGATTATCTCTCCCTCCAGCCTCGGCAATTTCACGTGTGATTGCTCTCACCCCCGCCCCACCCCTCCCGCCTCTCAACCCTCCACCAGACGTTCCAATGATGGGAGTGGGAGGCGGATTGGACGCGGCGGAGGGACGGGAGGAATCGAGGTGGAGGAGGGAAAAGTGATTGAAATGAGTTGAGAGTGAAACCGCACTCCCAAGCCTGGGAGGGTGCGCCATTCACCCCGATCGCATTTGATCATAATCATCCGAGGTCAACGCCGAATCTGAGGGAAAAATAAAAGGCCGCGCTGCAATGGCAGGCGAGACGACAACTATAGTTTAGGCAAAAAGGTGATAATGTGCCGGCTTCCGACTCCGAGAGCCGAGGTTTGAATCCCGTCAGTGGCGGAAAATTTAAATGGTATCCCTACTGAGGTGCTTTGTGAAGAGTACTTTGAATGAGTACGCCGTCAATATGTGGACCCCTTAGTGTCTTTCGTTAATAGTGGTCTAGTACCGAAGCCGGATGTCCCTCAACCCTTCCTCCTATCCCAGAATTACCTACTCCTACCGAATCGCTCACCTATTCTTAATGGCGGAAATGGCTGCCCGTCGCCACACCGAAAAACTACTATTTAAGAGAATATTTGACTGATTAAAGGAATAATTAGCCCATCACTCGACTTGTGACCAAAACGAAAGGGAACATCAGGCACATCTATTTCTTGATAATATAGTATACCGTAAGCCGCCGCAAGGTCGTTTGGTGAGAGGAGTTCGTTTGAGCGTCAGCCATATATGCAGAAATATTAGTTCATAAACGCATTTGAATATGTTGGTTGATGGAAAAAACACTTGTCAATGGTCCTGTATATGTAAAATTTGAATGGGACAATAGAACACGAAAATAAAATAGATAACACGTAAAAGAACACACATTTCAGAAAGTTAAAGCTTTCGGCCTTCTCTGAAGCTTTCTTCGGGTCAGAGTGCTTGAGGTCAGACTGTTAGTGTGAGTGCTTTGATCATCGATAGAAATATATATATATATATATATATATATATATTTGTATATATATATATATGTATATATATATTTGTATATATATACTTATGTATCATGCTATTGTTATTACGTTTCATTAGGTCATCAAATTTTAGTTTTTTAGTCAATTCGATTTTGTCGGGTTCTTGAGGTTAAATTTTGCAATAATAGCGTATTAGGCGATTAACGTATGAGCAATCTAATTCGTCTAGGACGTGCTGCCGATCTATATTCCTTTATCCCGGTAAAAACTTAGGTGCTCCCCAATTTTTCACGAGGGAAAAAAACGTCCAGGAGAGACACCTCAGCAAGAGAAATGTGTTCATATCGCGGAATTTCTGTACACTCGTACGTGCAGCTACTTCAAAAAACAAGTACCAATTGCATAGCATGCGAACCGGTGATCTCTGGTGCCTACCACATGTACAAGGTGCGGCACACATAACTCACTGATTTTCATAGCATTTGTCATTCAAATCCCTGTGCTTCTATTACTATCATATCATATCGTTATCATATCTCAAAGTAGCAAAACAATACGTATCAGTAACTTTCATTTAAGGGATCCGGGTTCGAATCCCGGTCAAGGCGAATGATTTTTACTCTCTGAAATGGTTGCACACATAGCGGGTGACTCCGTTAAAGTTACTGTTACAGTTTCTTGAAATTTGTCGAAGGTATGAACAGCCTAAGTGTTTGAAATTGGCTTTATTAACATCGTGGACTGTGGCGCGTCGCTCACGACTACGAATGCCTGTGACATTGTATGTACGGTATTTCGTCATAACATCTTATTCCTTTAAAGCCCCCAAAATTTCAGAGTGTAAGAGGACGTCTCGGTAGCTTAAGTGGTTAAAGCACTCGGCCGGATATCGAGGGATCCGGGTTCGAATCCCGGTCAAGGCGAATGATTTTTACTCTCTGAAATGGTTGCATTATAATGCACACATAGCGGGTGACTCCGTTAAAGTTACTGTTACAGTTTCTTAAAAGATTTTGTTTAGTTCGGTTTTGGATTGAGAAAATAGGTTCAGTATATAAAAATGTCTTCTCATGAAAACGATAATTTCCCCATCATTAGTAATAATTTTTCAGGAAGATTTAATTTTCCAGATTAATTTCCATGATCCGGTATCTTCCATCCTAGTCGCATCCGTCCACCTTCGGTGACAATTGCCCTTTCACCTTTATTCCTCCGGGGGCCTAATGCGACATGGCTACGCGGCACGGCCCACACGGCACGGCTTGGGAAGGCCAGAATGGCTGATACGGGGGACGGCCGGCCACGCATAAGAGCCGCTGACGCCGCGGGATATGAGTTTCCCCCGGGGTGGGCGAAAATGGGTTCTCTCCCTCGGGAGGTACGGGAGCTCAATTGCACACGAGAGCGGTCGGTTGCTGTGTTTGCTAGTGCAAATCCCCCCAATTTTGGAACGGCGGAAAAGAAACCCCGAATGCAGACAAGGTGCGGACTTACTTAAGTGAGTAGCCATGCGGGAGGTGGAAAGAGGTGGGGGAAGTCGTGATATTGGAGGAGAGGTGTGGACAAACGGAGGAAGGGTGCGGAGGAACAATTGTTTCATCGCTTCCGACACGGGCCAACTTGCAACTATCACGATACGGATGGTGAACTAACACCCCCCCACCACACGTCCTTGCGGCGGCTTGCCGGGTATTATGTAGATGTGCCCCCATCTACATAACATGACCTGGTCAAGTTAATTTGATAAAACTGAAAATTCAATTGGTAAGCGCTTATATACCAATGATAGTCGCTCAAAATATTTATTCTATTCTCACGTATCTTCTTGATGATACCTCAAACTTTGCTTTCTCCAAACATGACGGCGAAGTTTGCATAACAGTGATTTAAAGATAAAACAAGACCCGGGCAATTTTTGGCTATTCTATAGTGATTTAGAACAGATATCGGAGTGGTGCAAGGAATTAGGGTTGAAATCCAACATAAAAAATCCACAGTTCTAATGAAAAAAATGAGTAAGTCATAGAATGCAGGGTAACCCTAATCAAGCAACTATGATTCGATGAAATGCATTAATGATATACGGGGGTAGGCTGACAACTAATGCACACATGCTTGAGGAAGATAAATAAAATGACCTTCAGAAGCACTCCTGGTGGCATGTGGAAATAACATTCCCCCTCAACACGCATGCGCAGGTTTGAGATCGTTACATTCATCCTGTGTACTTTGAGAAGTACACTTAAAAACATCAAATCTTCCACGAAACATACCCACCAGAAGAATTTACCGTTCAGCCATTAAGCATTAGGTTTCATAGAAGGTTGATTAGAAGAGATATAGGAAACACTAATTAATGAGTAATGAGGAACTCTGACATCGCCTTATTCTGATATTTGAAATACACACCAAGTAAGTATTTTGGATACAAGGGAGAAAACCTTCATTAGAGAATCGGAAGAGTTTCAGGGAAAACCCACGTGATTTTTAAGGATTGCTGCGAGGAAAGAACAAGCCTTCCACCGTCACAGGCCTATTGGAGGAATTAAGATGGGAGAGACTTTTGAGTCACGAAGGGGTCTTGCAACCACTAGAAAGTGTACACAGCCTCCCTTTTTACTTGTGACGCAGAGCGAATAAATTTGATCACAACATTACATCGGTACATTGGGCTAATGAGATAAAATTAGAAATGCTGATAGGTAACAGGACCTTACGATTTCTGTGACTCTCCTCTGACCTTTCGACACCTACCTACGGAGTGTTAGAAAGACATAGTTTTACGAGATCAACGTTTTATTGAAAATGGATCAAAAGACTTGACAAGAGAGGCTATGACCCTGACCCAATCGGCCGGGTGATGACGTGTTTAAGAACAACAGGTCTTATTTCGCTTTTTTTTAGTTGCCTCCTATCACAATAGGTTTTTAAACTATCGTTTTCTTAAGTTTTAAATTAGCCCCACATCCTCTTCTGCATCTACGTAATACCCCGCAAGCCCCCGCCAAAGAGTGTGGCGGGAGGCACACGCATATATCCCATAGCTTCCCAACCTTTGGAGCAACTTGACTGTGAGGAACTTTACCAAATGTATTTTTGAAATCGGGAAATATAACATCGACCTGAGCATTAAATTCATCCGTGACCAAAATATCATGAACGAAAACATATTCAGTACAGAGTGGGTCATCATCAAACACCAAAAACAGTGCCTTGTCCCAATAACCGCGCCCCTTTATTCACAGATGCTTCCTTCATCCTAGCATATGATTTAATGTCATGCTCCATGATCTTGAAAAAAGTAGCTCTGAGACGTCCTCTTCATTTCTTCGCTACAGTTTTCCTTCAAATATTTTCTTATGGAATTTGGCTAAGCCTTAGCAAATGTCCGATTAATTTTTCTCTTCTTTGTCCTATTGTTCTTGAGAGCGATATCTTTTCTTTTATTTCTGCTGACACTTTTTCATTACTTTTTCTTTCTGCCCAGCTTGTTTTTGTTAGATTCCTACTAAGTCCACATTACCATTGCCTAGAGTTTATTCCTTTATGCTCTCCTGATTGTCCATGGCTCACATCCATACAACTTTACATTCCAAATGAATGTTTTGATGAATTTTTTTCTGATTTCTACGCTTATATGGTTATTGACTAGCAAATTCTTCTTGTTTTGAAACGAATATTTTGCCAAGGCTATTCATGTCTTGGTCTCTGTCTCACATATATTTTTTTGGTAATACTATATATAATTGCCAAGGTTGCAAACATTTTCAATATGATCCAAGGTGGTGTTGTCTATTTTTATGTCAGTTTTGATAATTTTGACAAAGTGGGTAGATCCATATATTCCTTGCTCAAGTATTCACCCTCGAGTTTCAAGAACAGTCTTGAGGTTCCCGATGCCACAAATCAACTAGACATTCCCATCCACCGGACAGTTTCATCAGCTACCCACCTATTTCTGGGAGATGAAAGGGGGGGATGGCTTCCTAACGGTCTTCTAGTTTGGCACGCACCTGCGCGCACACACACAAACTCACATGCACACGTAGCGAACCCAGAGACGCATGCGGTTGGTAACAGGGGCGGGTTGGAGAGAGGCACGAGAGAGAGAGAGAGAGAGGGGGGAGGGGATGGAATTGAGATAAGGGGGGAGTGCGATAGGGGTTGAGGGGGAGATGTGATAATGGTGAGGTGTAGGAGGAGGAGATTGGCCGTGGGCCACGGACTCTTGGCACAGAGAGCGGGAGCAAGCCGAAGAGGCGAGGGAAGCCACGTCCCGACTCGACCGAAGAAATGAAAGGGGAGGGTGGTCGGTCGTATTCAACCAACTATCGCCCGCGACCGTCTCATTTGACATCCCTCCCCCACAACTGGTTAAGGGAAGGCTACAAGCACCCCGCATCTTATTACGCCGTGGTGTGCATTCGAATGGGTGGGATATGGCGGGGGTGGAAAGGGAAAGTTGAGGTGCAAAAGAACGAGGGTATGGGGGCGTGTGGTGAGTGCAATTTCGTACTCACCCGTGTGGGAGAGATATACGCCATGACAAACACGTGACCGGATTATGAGAAGGACTGTTTTGGGAATCACTCACCGACCTAAGTTTCAAATTATAGACTTGAAAAACCCTTTACATCAATTAGAAATAGATCTGATTTTCAGTGATGATAAAAAGGAGTATAATTAAACCTATCAAGGATAAATCACGAGAAAAAGATAATAGAGAAATAATCTGAATTGGGCAGTGTTTGAATATAATTTTTCCATTCAGGCTCTTGATTCAACATGACTAACACTCGGGAAATAATAATTTATGCCAAGCAGTTTGGTTTCCAACCGCTATTTAACACATTTTTGTCGCGAACATTGTTAGCATTTCGTCTCACATTCGCAAAAGTTTAAATTCAAACGTCATGCATTGAAAACGTTTTGTAAAAACAATAGCTTTTACGCCACAGTGTTTGAAAATTGTACAGTGTCCCAGATTCATATAAAAATTAAACAACTTGGCTATTCCACTAAAAATATTTTATTCTCACGACCTAGGTTTCGTTATAGTACAACATCATCAGGATCATCATCATCTGATGATGTTATACTATAACGAAACCTAGGCCGTGAGAATAAAAAATTTTAATTGGAAAAGCCAAGTTGTCTAATTTTTATGTGAATATGAATATTTTCCACCAATTTACGCCAGAAACTGTTTTATTTATCAGTGTCTCAAAGTTTGTGAATTCTCCATATTTTCCAAACATTTTAGAAATATTTAATTTTGATAGCGCATGCTTGATTTCTAAAACTTCCTGCCACACACCCAAGATTTTCAGGGGATCAAGTATATGTGGATTTATCGATCCGTCTTGTCCACTGGGCGATGCCCGAAATCGCGGAAATTCCAGAATATTGGGGGAAAACCGACCCCAGACGGGAAAATTTGAACTCGTTCGTATGGTCAAAAGTGAGGACATGCCAGGTGAAGTTTCTAAAGCTTTCGATGACAGTGAATTCAAAAGGGCGTCATTTATTTTGCAGTCAAACGTGATATTGGTCGTGTATCATCATTTCTAGTTATAGTTTTAACATTAACAAAATGATCTAAATTGTCAATTTAAACATATGACGATAAGACTCCACAAAAATAACCTTAACCTGCCTTAATATGATACATTGATTGTATTTCTGGAATTTAACTATTTATATAATTGTAATTTGTAATTTATTCAATTATGCATGGCTTTGTCAATACATGTTTTACACTTCATTTCAGTAAAAAAAAACATTATGCAAAATCAAAACAATATGCAAAGTACAAATACATATAATTTACAATTTTTTGGGATTAACACATTTCAATTACACATTTGAAATGGTATGCATTAGAAAATCATCTACACTATAAAATAATTTACATGAAAGTAGTTTTTTCACGGCACACTTGAATTTAAAGGAACTTTTGATATTTTTAATATAAGCAGGCAATTTATTGTACATAAGTATTCCCTGATGATCTATCCCTTTAATCGTTTTATTTACCCTGTGCTGACTTACATGGAATGCATCTTGGCTTCTCGTATTATGACTACGAAGGTCACAGTTTTTAACAAACATGTCCTGATTTTTGTTAATAAGAGACATTGTTTCAAGAATGTATAGACAACCACTACTACTTGCACATGTGGGAAGTTATTCAAAACATTTATAAAATTGCTCCAAGGATCGGGGACTTAATAGTCTTTGAGGCAGAAGAATGGGCGCATGTAAAAGCTTAATGAGATGATGGTATGTGGAAAAATTAAGAATAGACGTTGGACAGAAATGAAGACCTATAGGAAATTTTACACGCAGGTTCCGTTGGGAAAAGCGACTAAGTCAACAGCCAGGCGAAACACTAATGCAGAAGCGTGAGTGTTGGAGATATTGAGAGGTAGCAGGACAGGATAAGTATCAAAAAACGAGAGAATGGTGGATAATCAGGATAGAGTAAGGGCAAGAAAATGATTTTTGAACGGCACGAAAGTGTGCAGGAAATGTGAAGAACAAAAGAATGAAATAATGCAAGCAGGACAAGTGTAAGTTCAAACAAAACTGTGGGCATAAATATTTCTAAGAACCGCGAGAGATGCCAAGATAATTAATTTAACGGGGACATCCGCTGATGACCATGGAAATGTAGGGGTTTCAATTAGTTAAAATCGTTCGTCTTGAAAGGTATTTGAACCCGGTTCCCCTTGATTTCCGGCCATTACTGGTTAAAGAACTCGTTAAGAATTCGAGAGGATCCGGAGTTAAGAGCCCCGGAGGCGAATGATTTTTGCAAAGTGAAATTTTTGCATCTCGACGGAAAATATTTTGCTGAGGAACCCATCAAAACCTGCGTTTAACAGGTAAGCCATCAAGCTACGATATTTAAAATCTTATTCGGATCTTGGAATGTTATTTTTTCGAGTAACCATGAAATAAATAATGCCTTTCGTCCTTCAAAAAGCAAGGATTTTGATGCAGTCGAATCTCCATTCAGTACCCGTTAAGTGACGTACGTTTCCAGGCGCCAAAAATATCGCCAGGGCCTGTTTGGGAGGAAGGGAGTCCCGGAAGCGACGGTTCGTCGGATGGAAGGGGCAAGGGAGGAGGGAGGGTGGGGTGCGTGGGACGACGACGCTCCGCTCTCAGCTGTTTCTGGGGGGGGAGGGAAAGGAAGAAATCTTGGAAGGTGGGGAGAGAGTGAGGAAAAAAACGGAGCGCTCGAACGTAATGATGTCTTTCTTTCTTACCGTGGAGGGCGGGGGGGTCGTCGAGGAATTGGGGGAGGGTGGGAGGGTTGTTCGGGGTTTTTAAAAGTTTTCAGAGCGGTGGGGATGTTCCCAACCTCTCACCCGAGGGGGATGGAAACGCGCACGTGAAAACCTCCCTCTTCCAGCGTTCTCGTGGCGGGGAGGGGGTGGGACTGACTCCGTGACTGCGTCCTTCCGCCCCCGTCAGGGGGTGGAGGTTGGCGCACGGGCGATGGAGCATCTGCCCCCTCGCCCTTCCTAACACTTTACGGGTTAACGAAGCACGTGGTCCTCCCCCCTCCCTACCTCCCAAAGCCCCTCATCTCACGGACTCTTTTAAAAATCATCCATCCCAACCCTCCCTCTCTCAGCCTCATCCCCCTTAAAACGCCACGCGACCAACAGCGGTGTGCACCTTGGACAACACAGGCAGCGTTGCCAAGTCTTCCCCGCCCCAACCCCGGCTACCCTACCCCTCCTCCAGAGATCCATTCCAGTAACGACTCCAGTCATCGCCGTTCTCGTCCCCGCAGGGCCACGATGGTACCCATCGCCGCCACGGCTTCCAGGGCCGATGACGGACAAGACAGTTGACGTGCGTCGACGTCCGTGACGCCCCCGAAGCATTTTCCACAAACCACGAAAAAAAAGTCGGACTCGAGGATGTCTATATTCATGAAGAGTGAGTAAATGCCATTGGTTTCTTGGCACCCGGATGTCACGTCACCGGAAGAAAATAATTTTTACGACCAGGTTTCCTTTTCGATGCGGTTGGTTGATCGGTTGTCGAGTTCACGAGGATAATTGAGCAAAACTAAGGACGAATCGCAGAAAGTTCGGCAGAAAAAAGTTCGGGAAAATTCAATCCGAGTGAACTTACTAGACGGGATCAGTATTTGGCACAAAGAATCAAAATCAACCCAATTCCTGATGAGTATGCCTTCTATACAATTCGTGTTTGGGAAATACAAGTGGACTCCCCTAAAATTACTGTATGGAGGTGAAGATTGGTTTTGACAGGCTAAGAATGACTGAATAGTAACTCTTGAGTGTGTTTGGTACTTGAGTGCTTGTGGTAAAAATGAGATAGTGTGCTGAATGATTGGATCATTCAACACGCGTTGGTTAGGTTCACAGGCTATGGACTTATGAAAGAAGAGTGAACTGGCTAGTTCGTTCATGTGAGAAGATCGATGATGTGTGTGTCGGTCGGAAGAGGAATAATGTTAGTCAGAGGAACAAGAGAGCAATTGTGAGACTGTATGAATGTAGTTTTTGAGGAAGAATCATTAACCTACAGGAAAGCGTGGAAGAAACTGGTAGGTGTAAGAGATTTTCCAGAGACAACTAAAATATTTATCCTTTTTTGTAATCTAAATACCTCAAAGTGGAACTGTATGAAGGGTAAGTTGTAAATTTGGGCAGGTTAGACCACAAAGATAAAATAAGATGGAAAGTACTTTCCTTCAACGATGAGGATTCATAATAGAAAAAATCAATGTCAATAGTGTTAGAGCGGATACATGATTAAATGCTCCGTAGACATCTAGTGCATTTGTAGTTATAGTATGTGTGCATTAGTTGCTTATTTATTATTTGCATACGTGTGCATAACTTAAAATAGTCTATGCAAGTATTTGCGAGTGTGAATTAGGATATTTTTGCATTCTATTTTACAATTGGTATTTTAGCACCCCCCGTCACATGCCCTTACGGCGGCTTGCGGGGTATTATATAGATGTACATGTAGTATATAGAGACATGTTTATGTAGAGGGTGTCACAAAATTTAATTGATTGATTCCATACTATATATTTGCAACAAAATTATGCCACGTGTTCTTTATCTTGAATGACCAACTCTTTGTCATTCATTGGCGCCACAGCCCATTTATGGCCTCTCTATGCCCTCTGCAGGTCTGCCCATCGTCTTACACTCCGACTCCTCAGATCATCCTCTAAATAATCTTACCAACGTAATTTAGATTTTCCCATTCAGCGTTTACCCCCAAGCATTCCCGTTGTACATATTCCTTTTTGATGGACCTCTCATCCGCCATGCGTTTTATAAGACCTAACCTTCTCATACGTGTTCTTTTGATTTCCTTAAGACAACCATAGTTCGTCATTCAGTCTTCCAGCTCTTGATTGATACGGATCACCCTCATTCCATGCTTTATCAAAATCTTCCTCAGTCACTGTTTTTTAATCGTATCTCCGAAAAAAGAAGTCGAATCCTAAAATCTGTTCCAATAATAATGGGAACATTATGGTAACTCGTCGAGTTAATAGTAGGTACTTAATTTTAGGAGTGGGTGCGTATAATGTTACGTGAGTAGATGAGTTTATTGAAAATTACGATATCCCACGACAGGAATAGGTTATCTATAATTCCTTTTTTTCTGTATCTACCAGGCAAGCCGTCTCAAGGGCGTGTGGCAGGGGGTGATTGGTGACCAATCATTCTACTTCTACTACACTACTTTCACATATTCATGGCACCTCGCAAATCTACCAAAAGGACGCGAGGAAGGGGAGGGAACCAGATATCATCCAGCAACGCCCAATATAGGTACACATTATGAATATTATACTGTTACTACGAGTAACTACTCTACGGAATACATGAATAACACGTCACTATGGGAGTAGGTTTGCATGGATGTGTTGATTTTGCATGTAGTTTTGCTCTCTTTTACGGGTGGTACCCTAACATCCCCCGCCACACGCCATTGCGGCGGTTTGCGGGGTATAATGGAGATGTAGATTTTGAATAAGGCAAACAAGAAAAGACATCAAAAATCTCTCCTCATAAATAACCATTTACACTTCAATGAGTATTTTTCTGTTTCTCAGATTAAATATAATCCACGTCAATGCTCAAAGTACGCAGGAAACAGTCACTTAACAGAAAAGTACACTCGCGCCAATAAGCTCAGTATATAAATCTTAAATATTCTTTTCATTACTTAGCGTTACCCACTGATGATCACCTTGCTGCATAAGCTCTTTTTGCCAACGCTTTTAATTCCCCTCCTATCCTCTTTACTGCGCCATTTTCCTCCAATTGCGTGAGCTGTTCGAACTGCTCTAGTTCAATCCCATCTCCTTTGTGTGCAACGTAGGAGTTTATGCAAATAACGAAAAAAAAGCTAAAGTCGGAACAAAGATGGAGAACCAATTAGGGACGTGAGTGATCGTTCTGCGGGTCTTTCCAGCAGCGCAGAGTCAACTGCCAGATTGGGAGTGATGGGCCAATGAATGACCCATTCCGGCTCCTCACGTCCACCCGGTGGTCAACACCGGAAACTTTCCCGCGCGGCTGGATATGGGATGACAAAAGGGGCGTCGATGGCTCCCCTTTCCCGCCAGACAGACGATCCCTTTGGTTGCAGAGGAAAAACCACCCCCGCGCCTCCCGCTGTCTCTCCTCCTCTTTCCCCCATCTCCATCCCACCTTTCTCTCCAGCACGAGCGACACGTGCCATTAAACAAATATGCAAACTCAAACACATAATATATATATATATATATATATATATATATATATATATATATATATATATATATGTATATAATTATACAATAAAATTCACTAAATAGTCATAGCAAACACGGAAACTAAAACATATTAAAGAGGGACTCACTAGTTCTCGAATTTTCGGTGGTGCAACCACCTTTCTCAAGAGGAATTAGGAACAGAACTTGAGAAAAGTGGTTGCACCACCGAAAATTCGAGAACTAGTGAGTCCCTCTTTAATATGCTTTAGTTTCTGTGTTTGCTATAACTATTTAGTGAATTTTATTGTGCACGTTCGTGGATTTTCCAATAAAGTGAATGTATAATTATACATGTATATATACATATTTTGATGAATATATACATATGTATAATAATACATATCTATTGTGTATAAGTTCAGTACTACTTTCTTCAGAGGAAGACGGAGCTAAATTCCGTCGAATTTATTAAGAAATAACGTGTGAGTATTCTTGTATTCTTTTTTACTGTCCAGGTTTATATATATGAGTAGAGCGTACTGACCGGAGGCCCCGAGTTCGATTCCTGGGCACGTCGTCTCTGGGCACCCCCAAGTTTCCCTCGAGCCGTGTGACTTTTCGGGTACGAGTATATCCTGAGAAATCATAAATGGCACAGAAAAAAAACATTTTTGTGAAAATCTCACGGACGTGAACAATAATGTAAATGGAATTAGCACTAGAAGACACAAACACAGAAACACATATAAAAGAGGAACTCTAGACCATCGAGACCTAGTGAGTTCCACTTTTATGTATTTCTGTGTTGGTGTCTACTAGTGTTAATTCCATTTACATATATGTAAATATTTATTTATTTATTTATACATTTTAGGGTGGTCAGAAAAGTTTCCAACCTATTAAAGATACAAGACATTTTTTCTGAAATTTTTGAGGTCGGAAACTTTTCAGACCACCCACGTGCGTGTTTGTGTGTATGTGTATAAATATATGTACACATATTTCCATACATATATTTATTACATGCATACATTTGGACACATCCTGGCGATAATAATATAAATCCCTAGGGAAGGGGGGGTCGAGTCGGCCAGCCATTACCTTGGCCTCATTTGGCAACATCGCCGAGGCGACGACGCCCTCTCCCCATTCGGAAACCACACCCTCTCCCCACTCTCCTCCCCTCTCCGTCGCCCACCCTCCCCTCCATGCAACCCCTGCGACTCGTGCGCGCCCCACCCACCCTTGCCCAAATATACACAAACGCACGCACGAGGGGGTAGCGGGACCAACCCCGATTCTCCCCCGCCGAACTCTCCTTCCGCGCACGCACCCCCCCTCTTCCCCTCTCTTCTTCCCCGCCCCCCTTCCTCCTCGATCACGCCGGCGAGACTGAAATGGCGAGGAGGGGAGATCTAGCCTGTACAATACTCGTACACTACTTGTTATTGACGTCGTCATCCATAATCGCTCCCTACTTTATTCAAATCATCCATCATAACACTCCTAATTATAAAATTTCCCGTTACAGTTGTGAAACGGGCTCCCGCTTCTCCAAATCCTTTCTACATGTTCACAAACCTCGTAGATCTATATCATAACCTGCAAGCTTTCGCTACGGTGTAACTACTGAGTCGCATTTCTACCTTCATTATTGTTAAGAACATTCAATAGTTTTCAGAAATTGTAACAATTGATCACCGGTAAGGAATCAACCATTTTAAATAAAATTTCAAGGGATAATGTCATGGTTTTTTTTATTATTCCCTTCCTAGACTGTTAGGGAATTGCGATAGTTCTAGTTCCGTACTGTGAAATTCCAAAGAGAGTAGGAGAAATAAATATCAGTACCCATCGCGTTGAAAGAGATTAATGCGCGGCCGCAATAAATACCGGTTGTCACTGTCATCATCATTCTTCCATGCACCAATGGAATTCGTTCTAAGGTCTAAAATGAAAACATTTCCAGGCCTATAATAACACATTTTTAACAATAAAAGCTTTAGATCTTAATCTGTACACTGCAAACTGCGAATAGGGCACGTAACAATTGGGGCCAGTCCACTGACATTAGAGTGATTAGTTTTCAATGTAATTCGAATATCTTTTCATTTTCGGTTTAACAGCATCCGCTGCGAGTTTTCGAAATCCTTTCACATTTAAATAAAATGGCGTAACTTTGTTTCCAAATTAAATTCACAAAATAGTTGATGATGTACATGAATCTTCGAAACCTAGGTCGTGTTGTGCTAAATACATTTTACGTTCAAGTTAAGCTTCTTCTTTTAAAAAAGTTAATAAATAAATTATATTTCGTTGGCTGGGAGCACTGTACGTGACGTGGGTGCGTACGTGATTTTCCGTGAGTTCATCACGATTCTTCACAAAACTTTCAGATTTCATTTTTGTACCTTTTGTGTTATTTTTCGGAATTAGGTCGAAGATAAGGATAAATAAATGCATATGAAATGCATTTACACATTGCACTGCAAGCCGTGCAAGATTAGGATATCAGGCATGCATTTCATACAAGTCTGCAAAAACAAATTCGTGTACGTGTATCTACACCTACACACTACATTTACATAATACCCCGCAAACCACCGCAAGGGTGTGTGGTGGGGGGTGTTAGGTGCATGCGCGTCGAATGATGGGATGTTACGATGAATGTGTGCACTGCTGTGGATTGGGGTTTGCATGTGTGTGTTGGTTTTTGAATGCGGTATTTCTTTTTTCCTTTTTTGGGTGGTGACCTACACCACCCGCCACACGCCCTTGCGGCGGCTTGCGGGGTATTATGTAGATGTAGATGTAGATGTAGATCATCACTCATGCATGCACAATCCCAATCATGGCACCTCTAAACACAAGTATTTATCCGATCATTCACTGGAGCAAAGTTATCCACAAGAAAGTAAGTACTTACATTCAACAATATACAATAACAGGATATGTATATTAAAATCATGCGAGAGGAATGTTAAATAGAGGGGTATATTTAAAAAAAACTTGCAGGATATCGAAAAATACATAATTTGTCAATATTGGTATCAATATTGTTATCAATACCTAATTTCTAATATCTACATTTTTAGCAATTGTCTGTCCGGGCGTTGAAATTGGAGGCTGAACTATACCTTCTATGTCGGATGCAAAACCACACGATTTGGTATTTTTGCAATAGCCTTGATCTTGCTCAAGTATTCGCGTATCTGAAGGTTCACATCCCAGATCTTTTAGTAAATGCGAGACGCTTTCCATTCTTCCATACACATTGTTCACGTATCCGGCGGCCCTTCTTTGTTTCCTGCCCTGATTTATAATCAGACCTTTTTTGAGATGGATCCCGTACCCCCGTCTTACGACTCTCAGATTCGACTGCTCGTACTAATGAAAAATAGCACGTCTACTTCACTATCATCGCAACTTTGTTCAATTGCATATACGTTTGATGAATGCCAGCTTCCTTAGGGCCCCGCTGCAAATAGTGGGGATTTTGTTTCCCCGATGTAAGATCGGATGCGATGCTGACACCTATGTATTTGACCCCTTCCGAAATGATTGACTCGATCCCAGCTATTTTAGAATTTACTGCATGTTTGCCTTTTGTTCTAAATCTTCAGTGCTATAATAAGGGGAGCCCTTCCCTCTTTGGTGCCATAAGTAAAATCAGGTGTCCGGTACCATTGTACATTTTTTACGCTCGCCTTTTCTCTCGATGTATGAAGAGAGTCTTATGCTAGGTGTTTATACCTACCTACGCATTGAGACATAGTTTCCTTGGGAAGCAATTTTTGATAAATCTAGTGACAATTTCATCGCTTCCATGGCGATGATAAAACGTACCAAAACAGTAATCACCCTGATGAGTGCTGATGCCAAAAGCGCCACTATTCCGAATTTTCCAAGCTCCAATTAAAAACAAAGCGTCGTCAGCAGCGTGGGGTACGGAGTGGGGGGGAGGAGGATCGGTGGATTGGGGGGGGGCAATGCGAGCTACTCCCAGCAACTTCCGAAATCCTGCCTCGCCCTCTCCACCCCACTGCCTCCTCGCACTTACTGCTTACAACTCACCCCCGGAAGATGGGAGTGCATCGGGAGGGGCGGGGAGGGGTTGTTTTCTAGCGCTCCCTCCCTCTCCGCGGTCCTGCAGACGAGTCAGCCTCCCCTCTTCCCCATTTCTACTCCTCCCTTCGGTAGGGCCCCCTGTGATTTAGGGTCCGGCAGCTGACCGACCCCCGTCCCTTCAATGGGGGAGGGAAGGGAGTAGTTTTGCCTTCTCCACACACTCCAGTTTCCCAAGAAGCCTCAAAAAAAACCCAAAAATAGTCGCCTTCTTTGCGAGAGCCCTCCTCTCTTTACGTGCGCGCCTAAACACGCGCGCACACCCGTACATGTGAATACATACGTGTATATATTTTTATACATATATATCTATACACATATCTACATAGACATATATACATATAAAAAGAACACTCACACGTTATTTCTTCATAATTTCGACGTAATTTAGCTCAGTCTTCATCAGAAGAAACAGTTTAATACTTATGTGTTACTTCAACGAAATCATCTATATACATACGAGAAGGACTCATAAGGAAAAACTAAAAGCTCTCTCAAAGATCGAGTTTGAGAAGTGTTTTGGGGATTGGAAGAAGCGCTGGCACAAGTGCATAAGCTCCAATGGGGACTACTTTGAAGGTGACAACATCAATTTATAAGAATAAATAAATATTATTGTCCGAAAAATTAAAATTCCCGTTAATTTTTGAACACACCTCGTACATATATCTACATGTATGTGCAAATGTAATATGTGTGTAAATCCATACATATATAAATAATATATGTGTATATGTAGAAATAAATATGCATATATATATACATAAATACATGAAAAGATAGAATAAAGAATCAGGTAAAATTCACGAATTTTTCGTGACCTGGCGGCTGCAATCTCGTCGGCAGAATAAGTACCTACACACCACTACATATCTATTTTTTATCGGCTCGTGCGTTAGCTCTTTGTGTTATCCTTTCCTCATACACTTGGTTTCGCTATTCGGTGGGTGTTTGTGTATGTATATACGTGGGTACCTATATAAAATCTACCTGCACCTACTCAACTCCTCTCCCTTTCCGGCAATACACAACATCCCCCTTCCAGGGCTTCCCCCAATGAAAACCCACCACATAACGTTACTCACTGTTGCTGTCACCGCTTATCTTCTTGGACGAGTTAGCAGTCGCGATTATGTAGTCGGCTGCCGTTGCGCTGCCTCGTCCGATGCTAAGATTAGATCTACTATCCTTGAATGGATGCCGGGGACGTGGAGGCGACTATGGACTCTCTTTGATTGAGATCGAGGGGAAGAAATCATGTGTGGGACCAGCTCGATTTAATTCCGTAAGAGTGTGACTATGAGTGGTGGCCTGTTTTCGTATTTCTGCCAACTCTTGAGTACATTTACATCTACGTCTACAAACTACCCTGTAAACTGCCGCGGGGGCCTGTGGCGGGGGGTGTTAGGTAACCACCCGTAAATTAAAATATTACCGCATGCAACACCAAAATATGTATGCAAACCTACACCCACAGAGCCATATAAATTCACGCAAAAACCTTTTTAACTTACACGCATACATAAGCATTTGACTAACATATACATGCACCCACAAATGTACCAAAAATCTAGCCAATAAAGTGCGCATTGGAATTGAAAAGTAGAAGGGAAATTCTACTATTACATGGACTTGCAACTAATGGTCTCCGACCCAAAAGACACAGGGTGGGGGAGGAGAGTTTAGTGTAGGTACATACGTTTGAGTAAAGTACTTTCATCATGGTTAATAATTAATGTGTAGAAAAAAATCTTATGAAGATATGAAGTACAAGCGCACTAATGCCAATTCCATTGCTATTACAATTCTATACTCTTCCATTGCTTTAACGTTGCTATTATCTACAAATCTTTATATTTGACTGATTGAAATGATGTTTTTAGGCTTAACTTTGTGGAAATTCGTTATCACTGAAGTAAAAATATGCATGTATATTTATATACGTGACACACGTGGAGATGAAGAGGGGAAAGAGGATCGATTTTATACCAGCGAATTTTCTTGTGATTTCTCATTACTTTTCCAAGATCCTCTCCTTAGAGAAAAATCTTTGTACACTACGCTCGAACGTAATCCGTGGGTTGACGCATAGACGTATTTATGCGCAAGTGCGGTCCGTGTGCACTGAATAATGTCTCCCTTTTCTGGAAGTGCTACATTTCAAAGTGTCCAAGAAATGGCTGCGTAGATTTTCGCGGCGGTGGCTTGAAGAATTCTGCATGTCCGGGTTTTCACCGCGTTGTTTCATCTTCGACCTGAAGACGCCGGATGAAACTTCGGCGAAACTGTTGTCGGCTTCAAACAACAACGCGGTGAACACCCGGACATGCAGAATTCTTCAAGCCACCGCCGCGAAAATCTACGCAGCCATATTCTTCGCCTCTACGGGGAGGGAACTCACAGGAAGATAAGGAGATTTGAGAAGCTGCGGAAGAAGAAAGGAAGACTCCTGTCTTCCTTGGCCTTCCTCCAACGCTGCAGGGACACGGATACACTGCCTACTTGTGTTGAAGTGAAACACCAACCTAAGAACCAAGGCAGCAAAAAGAATTTTTCGTCGCACTAGTGAGGCCTTACTTCGAGAGCGGATGCACTACACACGCCTTGCTCTCCACCTCAGAAGAATTGTTCGCGATTCATCTGGAGTTGGGCGACATTCTTTGCGCCTCTGATTGGGACAAAATCGAAAGAATAACTTACGACTCTTCCCGCACTGCCCATGCGTCAACCCGGGATACCCAAATCAAGAAATTTGAAAAGCTGAACTCGAGGTAACACCCAGTTGATGGTCCTGAAAAGGGACGTGCTGTTATCAACCTAACGAATCTGACCTTAGATGACGCTTGCACTGCGGTCCTATCCAAGGGTCCAAACTTCGCCATTGCTCCTACCGTGATACCGAGAGAGAAGATTATAACTGGTATCGAGTCGGCCATCCGAAAGCTTCCCAAGGGAGACGCTGATGAGATAAGGGAAGAAGTAGCACTCATTCTACGCAACGCTAGACCACCTAAGTCTAATATCACAACTGCCGAAAGACGAGCTCTGAGGAACCTGCAAGAAAATGAGAGCATTCTCATAATACCTGCAGACAAAGGGAACGCAACTGTGGTAAACAACAAAGAGGACTACCGGAGCAAAATTACGGAACTTCTCCAAGACGGGACGTATAAGAAACTCAAGACCGACCCGACAGCAAAAATAGAGCGAAACACCAGAGCTCTAATAAAGAAATCCCTCATTCCGATGGAAGAACAAAGTGGACTATTTTCTTCGGCTCCCAAACCACCCAGACTATACGGACTGCCGAAAATACATAAGGAGGGGATACCACTCCGACCTATAGTCAGCCAGATCGATGCTCCAACATACGGACTGGCGAAATACCTGGCCCAATCTCTACAGTTCTACGTCGGAAAAACATCGTCATTCGTGAAAAACTCCGGGCATTTCATCGACATCCTGAAAAAGATCACAATGGACAGCAACGAATTATTGGTGAGCTTCGATGTTGTTTCACTGTTTACTAACATCCCGATTAAGGAATCGGTGGAGATCATCAGAGGCCTAACCTCCAACGGCATTCCGGAAGACTTCCCCACACTGGTGGAGCATTGACTCACGAATGCTTATTTTTTGTGGAACGAAGAATTCTACGAGCAGACAGAGGGTGCAGCCATGGGTTCGCCGCTGTTTCCAGTAGTGGCTAACCTGTTCATGGAGCATTTTGAAGAAAAGATCCTTAATCAGTACGAGAAAAGACCTAGGATGTGGTTAAGATATGTGGAAGATACTTTCGTCATCTGGCAGCACGGCGCAGCAGAACTTCAGAAATTTCTTCAATTTCTCAACTCGCAACATCATTCCATCAAATTTACGATGAAAGTAGAAAAGGACAACCAACTACCTTTCCTGGACGTCTTAGTCAAAAAGAAGAGTGGTGGGAAGCTGGGACATGCTGTTCACAGAAAGAAGACGCACACCGACCGTTATCTAAACGCAACCTCTCACCACCATCCGCTCCAGAAGACATCTTTGGTGGAAACACTAGTTCACAGAGCGTATGAAATCTCTGACGCCGATTCTTTGCTGACTGAAAAGAAACATCTCCTGAGAGCACTACAACAAAACGGCTATCGGAACGATATGGTCCTAAAAAGGACCGCAAGGGAAGAAAGGCGAAGAAGAGATTCTGACAAGTCAATCAAGCAGACGGAACCGGACCCAAAGGCATACGCGACTATCCCCTTCGTATCGGGAACATCCGAGAAGATAGCCAGAATCCTTAAAAAGCACGACGTGGTGACAAGGTTCAACTGCACCAAGAAAATAGCGGACGCGCTCCCCGGACCGAAGGACAAAATCTCGAAAGACCTATACGAAGGGGTCTATCAAGTACCGTGTTCATGTGGGAAAGTCTACATCGGGGAAACATGCCTAGCTATGAAAGTTCTAATGAAAGAACACCTCCGGGCTACTACGAACAAACAGTTTCACCTCTTATCAACGAGCTTAAATGGAGTGAACCCGGCCATGATATTCTATTCCATGACGCTACAATCATAAGTAAAGAAAGTAGATATTACCCACGCCTAATCAGAGAAGCTATTGAGATAGCCAAAAACCCGGCGAATTTCAATAGAGATGAAGGCTACCATCTCCACAACGCGTGGAAGAGAGTCCTTCGAAAAAGGACCAATCAGAGAGAAGCACCTGGACGGGACCACCTACCACCTACCTCGTATATAAGGACGGCCAAAATCTGAGTCCCTCATCTTTGGCCTGAAGACGCCGGATGAAACTTCGGCGAAACTGTTGTCGGCTTCAAACATTAACGCGGTGAAAACCCGGACATGCAGAATTCTTCGTGTCCAAGAAATCCCTAATTTATTTCGATTGGTGGAGTGACCGATTCAATCCATCCTGGCCCAGGATGAGAGTGCGCCTCCTCTTGTTGGAGGATTGAGCCGTATTCCCACGCTGATTGGGAGACCAAAGGATAATCAACATTGGCTTTTGAAAATCTTGAATTTCCTCATTGGGGTGGAAGGCGGGTAATTAACGATATACATGTATGTATGCGGTCAACGACATGAATGAAAAATCACTGAATAATACGGCACTTTCATAGCGCGACGTAATCTAAGATATATTTGCGAAACGAATACTTCTCTACATTATTTAACGGATTATCCGATTATCATATTTGTCTTTGACACCGTCGACCCCTACAGCCCTGCGAGCGACATCGTATTTTACTTGCTGTTCCTCATGTGCTAGAGATTCCCACTTAAAAAGGATAACATTTGTTATATCTGACATACCTCTTTTTTATATCTGTCTCTCTGGGATCGGGATGGTATGATTGTTAACGTACTGACTTCCCACCCAGAGGGTCCGGGTTCGTATTCTGGGATATTTTTCAGTGGAATCCCGATCCCTACTATGCGATGGGTGCTTTGTCGAGAGCACTTTGAGTACGCCGTCCGTGGGATGCGACGCTAGACTGCGGGCCCCTTGGTGCCCTTCGTTGAGATTAGGCCAATTCCGATGCTGGGTTTCTCTCCACCCTTTATCCTTCCCTGCCCATTTCCTATCACGAAAATGACATCAGCTGTCGGTCGCCTCTTCCAAATAGTACCTATATCTATCTCATGGATGAAGACAACTGTTCACTCTCGGTATTGACCATGGACCGACTGCGTAATATCACAAACCGACGATTGAATAAACCAATAAAAATAATTCATGGATTGATTTACCATATTAAACAAGGACAACTAAATAAACGAATTACGTGCACACCGGATAGGAATTAGGGTAGGAATATACCTGTGTAGTATTTTCAGTGAAACGTTTTTTTCCTCAAAATGAAGGACGATTGAACTTGATTGAAAAACGGGAATTTTCAAGTTTGACATAATTTTTACTACCATCTGGAGTTAAAAAAAAAAACGAAATTAGTCTGTTACAAAACCACTCCCATTTACATAAATATTTATTTATCAATATTTATTGTGTCGGTTTGTTAAAATTTAGTTTTATCTGTTTATGTTCATAACATAAATTATTTAAATACGGAATTTTTTACTATTTACAATAAAATTCACAAAAGCAGATATCTAAGAACAAGAAATATAGGATAAAAGCAAATTGCCCACATGGTAAATAGAGATCATGCGGATTTAGTCGGAATCTTTTAATTTTCTAAAAAATTGCGGAAATTTGCGAAAAAAATATATTTTCTCCTTTAATCCTTCTTTTTAATTGAAGCGCTCAATCCTCCACCGCTAACCTGCCTCGGAACTGACGCGCATGGTATTTTCCCCAGTTGAAAAGAAATGACCAAACCCACTTCCACTTTCTCTTTTGAATGGCGCCGCACATCTCTTCCGCAGCATCAGACTAGAGGATAGGCCTCCTAGTAGTGCCCATAGCTTCTCCGGTAGCAGGCGGCCATCGCTCCTTTAAATGGGGAAGGCTACAACTTCGATTTTCCGCCCCCGACCCTCCAACCCCCGCCCCATCCCACCCTCCCCGCTCGTGAGCGAGGGCCACGCACCACCGCCACCATATCTCCCACGCCGCGTTCCTTTTTTATTTTTTTATACGGGCCCGGGAGGGAAGGGAAGATGGGGAGTTATTCCTCCCCATCCCGACCCCCAGCCAATCCCCTCCCCCGTCGGGAGGCGAGGGGAATGGGTGCGTGTACGAGTATATGGCCGTGGGCAAACGAAGGTATATATTTGTTTCAAGGAACAGATAATAAAGAAAAGGTTGGTTCCAAATAATGCTCGAACGTGGCTAAAGCGAAAGAAGTGTGCATGGAACGAGTATTATGGGCGTTATTAGTGAAACGGAGAGGATATCCTTGGATAATACGTTTTTTTCAAATTTACTTACCCAGAAAGGGAATTGCGTGGAGACTAAGAATTTATGTTTGAGTTTGTGTACTTACGTAACAACACATATGAAAACAAAAACACAAATGTATGTTATATAAATGTATGTATATATATATAAATTCCATTTCGAATATATATATATATATACACATACACATATATATTTTTATATCTTGGAACTGGAACGCTCTTCGGTGACGCACAAATATATAAGCACACAGATACAGGTGCAGATTTTTAATTCATAGAAACACAAAGGAAAGAGACTCACAAAGGAGTTTTGACGTTTCGAAAGCACGGGCGTCGTCATAATTATATGTATATATATACTATATATATATATATATATCTATTATATATGTATTCAAATACGAAATCCCGCCATACGGCGCACAAATATTCATTCAAACATAGAAATAGGTATAAGGAAAGGGGATAGGAAAACACATAAAAGGCGAACACAGGACATGTGGGGAAGGCGGTTTTTGAGCAGATCACGAATGTAAAAATATTTCCTTATATATATAGAGAGACACACACACACACACAACACACGCGCGTATTTGTGTTCGGGGAATAGGATGGTGTTGTGGGAGGCCAATCCGAACCCTTCCCCCTCCCCCCACCCCCATCCACTCCTTCCTCCCCTACAGACTCGAAATCCCAAAGGAGGAGAGAGGAAAAAAATGCCTGCGGGAAAAAATAAAGCGGGCTGGTACGGGAGGCGAGCTAGCGCGGCCGTAAAAAAATTGAGCTGAGTTAAAAAAAAAACGAAAGAAACGGTCGCTACCCATTGGTCGTCTGAAGTGAGGGAGGGAGGAGCAGGACGGGGAGGTGGGGCAAACGGCACTCCCGATTGGTCGCGGGAGTTTTTTGAGATCTAGAATCCTTCCAACGACCTCACTCCCTCCCTCCCTCCCTTCACCCCCGCCACCCTTTCGAAGGGGGCATCGATTTTTTTGGCTGGCGCAGACCCGGAGAGGGGGGGAAGTGAGAGAGAGGGTTGGACTAGGGTGAGGGGGGGGGGCAGGAAGCTTTTGCCTGCCTGCTAGCTTTGTGGAGGAGGGGGGGTAGAGGCAGTCGCGAGATGGGGCGTATCCCGGGGGGGCAAGGAGAGGAGACATGGGGTGGAATGACGCGTGCCGCACATTTCAACGAGGACTACAACACAGCTGGGGGGTGGAATGGATTCATATTTCGCAGAACCATCGTTGGTGATGCCATGGTTACCAAGGGGGAATGAATTGCTGACTCTCTCTGGATAGAAAAAGTACTGTCGTGCACGGTTTTTCTGGGGCGAAATTCAGATCTTCTTCGTGGGGAAGCTATCGTTATGACGCGGCTAAATAGTGGACGGATTCTGTTAAAGGGATGGCGGGAGAGGGACGGTTTGGGGTTGGGTTGAAAGTGGGGAAATCGGGGTGGGTTGGGGGTGGGTTAGGAGTGAGAGGAGATCAAACCTCGAGCCACTTGTTGGACTTTAAATGTCACTTTTATCACCATGGTAATCTCGGTCGTCAAAGAGTTTTAGCACATCCGTATGCGTTTTTAGGGTTAACACGACCATACGTGAGAGATGGGATGAATAGTAGACGTGGCGAACCTTGGATAAAAGAAAGGGATGAAGAAAATTAAGGCGAATAATGACAGACTTGAAGTGTAAGGTGTCATAAAGAGACTAAGACGAGATTAAAACTGAGAAGAGGTCCTCGGATTGATGACTGAAGTGAACTATGGTGAGGATTTGGAGAAGAGTACATGAAGAAGAAGAGTCTTCCACGTGTTCGTCCGCTAATGGCCTTCAAGGCACTTGACACCAAGAAATGACTGAAACGTTAAAAAGATATGCCGTTGCACAAGCTCTTGCGACGGCTTGCGGAGTACTTCGTCGGGTATGTGTTCTCATATACGACGAGAATGTTTATTCACCGTAGACAGATCCACATCCGCATTTAGGTACATCTACAGAGTACTCTGCAATCCAACGCGAGTGTAAAAAGTGGGGAGCGTGAGGAACCAGTCATGCATGCAGAATCATTGGCTCATATACATTAACTTGAATATACGAGTATGCTCGCTCGTATGTAATCTCATATACAATTTTCGTGCTTATATACATGCAATAATTGTTGTGGCTGAACAATCCATAATTCTAGCACTCAAGTAAAATTAATTTTCTCGTGCTCTTGGGTTCGAAATTGTTATGTTTCTGTCTGGTGCTAATTAAGAATGAATACTTGAATCTATTTGTCACGGTGTCTTTCTCTTATTTTATCCCGGTGATCGAATCTAGCGATATATTTTTGTGCCATTGTAATTCTCTCTGTGTCGCACGTAAACTCAGGGTACCAATACATTTCTAAAAATTTTGATCTCGATAATTACCAATGAAAAATCAGACCGGTTTCAGAAAGGCTATATCCTTTGAGAGACAACTTGCCCTCTTTGTTCATGAGATATTTGGTTCGGGAGAGAGGAGTGTTCCAATGGATATGGTTTTTCTAGATTAAAAAAAAGTTTTCGACAAATTATCTCACAGTAAACTACTCCTAAAGCAAGAAGCCTGTGGTACAGATAAAAATATCGTGGGATGGATTAAAGAATACCTGTATTTGGATGGCTGCGGTGAAAGGATAGTCAAATACGACGTTAGCTCTAATGCAGTAGAAGTCACTTCCAAGTTTTTCCCAGGAAAACGTTATCAGACCTCTTTTATTCCTGCTATAAGTTAATGGCAATGTGTCCGATGTTAATAATAATCTATCCATATTTGTCAAAAACGCAATGGTTTACAGAGATATCAGTAGCCCTGAGGATAACTCCGCTTTAGTAGGTAAAATTAACGTAAAAAATTAGGAGGTTATAATTTTTTGGAAACAGATTGGTTTCCTCCTGAACCCCTTCTGTATGAAAATACAAAAATAGAAAGTTCATACTCGATTTATTTATTTATTAGGTAATCTACCCGTTAAGGTAGGTTTTTGGATGAACACAACTATCCAATAATACCAGATGATAATTTAATAATGATTAATTCATTTAGTGATTAAATATCAATTATCGTAGCGTGCGATTCAAAAAGATAAGGTAGGAAAGACGGTTTAGTAAATGTCGTGTAGAAGCATTAGCCGAAACGAACAAATTGGTGTGTCAGAAGGCCTTTCAAAGAGAATTATGGGTGAGAACAGGAAGCCAGATACATGCTAGATGAAAAATGGGAACATCAAAAAGTGGATGTAGAATACCGCCAGCAAAAAACTTAAGGAAAAGTAGATAGTAAGGAACAAGGAAGCCTTGGGTTAAGTAAGAGAAGATTAGGAAGTTAACAAGAGAGAATGATATGGAATAATGCGCAAACTGTCAGGTAGAAGAAGGTGTGAAGAGTTGAATAAGAAAATTTTTCACGGGAAACAAATAGAGGGAAAGGAGCTTGGTGGAAATCGAAGTACGACAATATGAAAATTTTACAAAGAAGTGTAAAATAGGTGCGCCGTACACGAGGGTATTTCATCCAGTACATGATTAAACTGATATTTGTGTAGAGATGAGATGGTTGGGATTGAGACCTAACACCCCCCGCCACACGCCCTTGCGGCGGAGTGCGGGGTGTTTTGCAGACGTAGGTGAGAGTGAAAGCGGTCTTAAGGAAGTGATAAGGGAAAATCCGAGCAAACAATCAACGATACACGTACGTTAGGGAATATTATTAATTAAACAAGGAAAGATTTGAGAGAGATCGAAGGAAAATAGAAAGGAACTATCTGATAATGGCATTATGCCTGCAGGTTTAGACAAAGAGAGCATATTAAGATGAGAATAGCAAGGTCCAGACGTATTGATGGCGAGTTAAAAAGGGCATTAAAGGAATCGTAATCAAATAAGACTTTGGGGGTAGACAATATCCCCGCGGAACTTCTTAAAGTTTTAGGAGAACGTGGGAGGAAGAGGTTTCATTGACTATTTCGTAGCATCTATTACGGAGGAACTTGGCTGGTCAATTTTTCCCAAACAGTGTTAGTCCTTATTCTAAAAGAGCAAGGCAGCCATATGTGAGGACTAGTCCCAGTTCTATGTGTCCCCTCATGGTATTGTGACGATCGTATAGGTAAGTGGTTGATGTCCATGGAACCTGGAAAGAGGAGAGATGAGGGAAAAGAAAACTTTTGGTAAAATATTATCTATTGCATTCACTGAAGGCAAAAATGGATAGAAAACGTTGAAGGGGCATGGGGAAGAATAAAAAGTGCTATGACAAGAACAGCAGAAAAGGTAATTGGATTCTATCAAGGGATGAGAGCAAAGAAACCTTGGTAACAAGAGAAATGTTAACGAGAACGGAAGAAAGAAGGAGGTATACAAATAGTCACGCTGAAATTAGTGGAGCAATGTACAGGAAATTAAACGATGAATGAAGAAGAGAAATATAAAAGGCGTAGGAAATATGGCTTCAATCGGAATGTGATGATATTGAGGATATGGAAAGGAAATGACGGAACGATTTGCTTCATAAAAATATAAGAAAGTTCATTAGGGGCAAAAGAAAGAAAAGTAAAATGAGAAAAGTTGAAGGCAAAAACGCAAAAATCATTTATAATGAATGCGAGGGCATGAAAAGATGCAAAGAGGAAATGGAGGATTTGTATCTAAAAAGAGAAAAACGCATTGCGTTTTCCACCATGCTTCTTTGGCTTTATGTGTGTATTGTTTAACTCTTTGTACTTCATTTTGCCTAACTCTGTGTTTACATTCTTCCATCTTCTTCTCTCCTCCATCTTTGCAATCATCTCATCCGTTACCCATGGTTTCCTTATCCTTTTCCCGTTAACGGATCCTATAGTGTCTTTTGCGGCTTTCGACATCACTTTCTTGATATATTCCCATTTTTCTTCGAAAGTAATCAACTCTTTACCGTCATCAATGATTTTCTCTACAGCCTGCTGATACTCCTTCCTTGTTAATCCATTTAATGCTTCTAAATTCCATTTCCTAACCCGTCGCCCTTGCCTTATCTTTTTGAAACGGACGTTACATTTCATAACAAATAAATTGTGGTCAGAGTCCGCATTCGCTCCTGGGAAACTGTGCGAATTTATCACACTCTTCCTAAACTTGTGCCTAACCAGAATATAATCTAATAATAAACTAATACCTTTCTGAGTCACCTAGCATTTTCCATGTATGCCTTTGCCTTTTCAAAATGTATATGGAGGAAGTGATTATCGGCATCCTAACAGGAGGAAATGGGATAATTAATGAGGTGAGGGGATATACAGCATAATATTTACAGGGTACATAGTGTTACTTGCGTATAAGATGCAGGCATTGCAAAGAAGTACACTGACACTAGGAAAAGGAATGGAAGATTTCGGTATGAAAACTGATGTTTGAAAGTCATTATTCACAAGTTTAATGGTAGAGGATGCATAAGCCAATGAAACAATAAATGGAATAGGAACTGAGCAAGTTGAAAAGTACAGATATCTGGGAAGTATCATGACTGAAAACTTAAAGAGTGATTTACAAATTACAACGAGAGAAGCCATGACGAAGATGGCGTTCAATCAAATGAAAACATTGCCATGCAGTTAGTGGTCATGAACTGGAGCTGAGGAAAGAAAATACCCTTACTAAAAGGCTACGTGTGGGGTCTAATGATTTATGGATGTGAAACGTGTACTAACGGTAAAAGAAAGCAAGACAAAATTGAGGCATTTGGGATGAGGACTTGGAGGAGTTTGGAAAGAATAAGATGGATGGATTGGGTGAAGAATGAGGAGGCAGTGAGGAAGATTGGAGAGAACTCTCCTCAATTCGATCTAGATGAGAAAGGGAAACTGGATAAGACGTGAAACAGGAGGATAAGAAATATTAAAAAGAGCTACTGGCAACAAATTGAGAGGGGAAAATGGAAGAGGTAGAAAGAAGTTGAAAATGTTGGCTGACATCAAGGTTTGAAAAATTTCTAAAGACGCGAAGGAACAGGCAAAGGGGAGTAGAAACAAATGAAGACAAAAGTGCTCTGCCATGTGACAGAAAACAGGATGATGATGATGAATTGCCCATTGCCATTCAGGGCAGAAATTGTTCCTAACTACCATTCTTTCACGTCCGGAATGTAACTGCACCCGTACTTGGCATCCCTGGTGTAAATGCAATCACTACGCAATACACCGCTTTTAGTTTTTGTGAGATATTAGCTATATGCAGAACTAAGAATGTCTAAACTTCTGAAATCGTAATTATATTGCTCTCGTTTTTCCTAGTCCTAATTTTTTCTTCCTTAAACAATAATTCAATATTCTCGCACCGAATCATTTCCTGGAGATGAGGCGTCAAAATATTCAGGTAGATATATCACTGCCCCGTAGTAAGCAGGGACCCGAAGCAGAATACTACCCCCCCCTCCCAATGAAGCCCCGCACGGAGCATAACCCCCCTCTTCCAAACCACCCCTTCCCCTTTCCGTAATGGCGTCCTTTCAGGGTGAAGGCGAATGGCGAAGCGGTGGATGTACCAAGGATTGAAGTGAAGGGGAGCGAGGCGGGGGAAGCGAAGGGGAAAATGGGAGTCTGGGGCTTCGGGGGAAATGGAGAGGGCGCGGGAAGAAAGGGGAGGCGGAGTTGATACTCCCTTTCTTGGAGAGAGAGGGGAGGAAGAAGGGGGAGTTTTTGTGGAAAAACGGGAGACTTTTATACCATATACGTATATGTGGGTTTGTGTGTGGGCGCGTATATATTTATATATATATATATATATATATATATATATACGTATATATCCATGTAGACGGGGGATCGGGGTTGAAGGAGAGGGGGAAAGCGGGAGCAGTGGCGACGGAAGGAGAGAAAGATGGAGTAAAGGGGAGGAAGGAAAACGAAAAAAATTGCCTCCCGTTGCCAGGGCAACCGGGATAACCCTCCCCTCCCCCCAACTTTTGTGCCCCCACTCCCTTCCATGGAAAGAAATGGATATATATGGAAGCGAGGGCCAAACACGAGCAGAAGGGGATGGAAGTGGGGAGACCCTAGTCATTTCTTTCCCTCCCCGTCCGAACCCCTCCCCCAACCCCCTCTTTCTTACACGGACGCCTCCCCATTTCCCAGAATCCCCCCCTCCCAAATAAACAGTGCGGCCAACCCCAAGGCTTTCCACGCGAGAAGCGGAAGGCTCAGGCGACACTCCCGTAGGTCTCAAAACCCCCCTCCTTTGCCCTACCTCCCACCCTCCACTCACTTCCCCGCCTCAATCCCGTTTGCACCCGGGCACGCGCTCCCGGTCACGTGGCCACCAAGCGGGCGCTAAGTAAGCAAGCTTTAGTGCGAAAAGGCCCGGAATACGCGAAGGGAGGGGGGAGGACCCGGGCGAATGAAACGGACATGTCGCGCAAGAGTGCGAATTAAACGAGACTCATCAGATCAGCAATTTAGTTTCACGCCATCGATTCCGAAAGCGTATATGAATTCCGAATTTCCTCATATCAGTGTTCGCTCTTCTTCAGAATCCCTCCTGTATTCAGTACACTTTCGGCAATATAACCTGCATCTACATTACATTTCTCTTATCCTTTTCAATTGAGAGCATACACCCTCTGCCACACATCTTTTTGGTAAATCACGTGGTGTATGAGTAAAAGCAGGTGCATGTTTCGCCCTACAAATCACCACGAGGTTATTTAAAATGGGGTTGTTCCACACAAAGTGCGCAAAATGAGAGTTAAATGTTTATTACGAACGTGAATATAAAATTATTCAAATAATGTAAACAATTTTCACAGCAGATTACATAAACTACGGTATATAAAAGTAAAAATAAGTACTTCTCTACTCGTTTGCAACAAGAGCTGCTAGTTGTAAGGGAACTAAAATTAGAGTAAGATAAAATGATAACGCTAAGCTATATAACACAGTTTTCTCAGCCTCCTCCCTTACAATAATAACCCTGTAATCCCTGATCGCTCGTGGGAAAAATGACATCTTCAATCTGTCCGATCTATAGTTCATTTAATCTTGTTTTCATGATGCCTCCTACCAGAACACGACGGAGACAGTAATATATTTTTAACATCATCGCCAAAGAGATCGGCTTTCAATCAATGCCCAGAGATTTAGCACGTAATTTAATCTTCGCTCCACGAGTGATCCCCAACACAGTTTCTTGGCACCCCTTCTCCTTACAAACTTAATTCACTTTGTGGAAAGATCATCTTGGTAACTAATCTGTCACTTTTCGGAAAACTACCTCTACTACTAACGGTCTGTATTATGACTCATTGTTACACGTGTCTCAGTTATCTGATCATCAAACTGACTCTCAAATTTAAGAAGCCGTCTTATCGTATTACGACCATTTGCTAGCTGTTGCGTACGAAAGTTGTTAGGATTCATAAAAAGCAAACTTGGAGCATGTGAGAGGGTAAAAGAGCTCTAATATTTCTGAGTGAAAGAGGATTTTTTATTTCACTCTAGCTAGACCCCCCCTGGAGTATGCTGCAAGTGCGTGGGATCCTCGCAAGTTAGGATTAATTTTGGATATAGAAGAAGTGCAACTTAGATCTTTGGGAAAAGTTGTTATGAACAAGGTAGCAGTGTCAGAACACTATTGGAAGAAATAGGATAGGAGCCACTAGTTGACCGTAGGTTGAACTGCAGGTTACATTTACTGCGTAAATTTTGAGGTAGGTTACCTATTTGAGGAAGTTAAAGATATATTACAGGCCCCGAATTACAATGTCAGAAAATGTCACCAACGTACAATCAGGGAAATAGATCGAACGGATAGATTTAAAATGTCGGCTTTTCCTCACACCATTAACAATCAAAATACATATGACAGTAATTGCGAAGGGGATAATTAAAATTGGTAATGTATATTTTAGTCGATACCTTGCATGTTTCTTCCGGCATGTCATTCTTTTTATTTAATAGACCCATATTTTTAATAGTTCTACAGCAAGATTTGAATATACGCACCCTGTTATTAAATGTTGTTGCATGTAAGTACTTTCTCTCGTGTGATTAACTTCTTTCGAGTGAATGATCAAGTTAATATTTGTGTAGAAGCAACATGATTACGAATGTGCATGCATGGCTGGTGACATTACACCCCCTGCCACACGTCCTTACGGCGATTTGCGGGATATTGTGTAGATGAAGATATAGATGTCAATGTAGTAGAGGCGTTAGATCAACATGTATTAAACATTAAGACTTATTCGGCAATTATGTTGTAATGGCGAATTGGCGGAATAAGAAATAGAGATTCCTGTTATCGACCTGTTCGTCCAGTTATTTTCCCATAATTCCCGTTTTGCCGATATAGTATGGAGGTAACTTTACTCCTTCCACGTCAGCGTAAAAAGTAAAAAATTTTGAATTTATCTAAAAGCTCAAATTTGATTTGATGTGACTCCCAACATAGTCCATTCGATAGCAATGTGAGGTCTTGCGGGGAGTATTTGGACTAGCTAGCGAAGCATATTGACGTTTTTCTATAAACAACTTTGTTTTCCAAGTTTTATTTAGCGAAGCATAAGTATTCCTTAGAGAAGTATTGGGGATGTGTCACAAGAAGATTAAAGGCCAATATTTTACGAATTAGATCAGGTGCAGCAAAGAATAGCAAGATGCGTAAAAACGATTCTTTGATTAAAATTTATAGGCATGACATCAACTGTTGGAATCTCAAGTAGACCGAAGATTATATTGGTATATATTTAGGCAGGCAAATATCTCTTCGGGTAGTTCGGTTCACCAATTCTTTATTAGAACGGCACATCAGAAATGTTTGAGACGATCTTCCGCCCCACATCCGGTGGACAACTTATCGCACACGACGAAGCCGGATCAATTGAGATATTTTCCCGTTACTACTGAGATTTTGAGGTTTGACGAAGCATTTGATTTGGTTGAAACTCCAATGACCATAATGGAGTTATTTTTCACGGGGTTCCAAAACAAGCGTGACCCGAGGAAGGGGTCACAGCTAAGGGGACATGCGCGTCTAAAATGTCACGTGTTGCGTCGAGCGCGTGACCCTCGCCCTTGAAGATCTCTCGAGTCTCCCCCCCACTCCGCCACCCACCCAGGCCCGGAATCCCCTCGCAGAAAATGACTACGCCACCCAGCCGCAGGCTTAGGTGCCGCAGAAATCACCTCGGTCACCCTCACAGGGAACCGCAGGGGGACGTGATTAAGGTTTTTGTGGAACGGAACAGGGACGGGGGAAGTAAAAAAAGGAAGCGAAGTGGTTTTTGAGAGAGGGGACAGCAACCTGTTTCACTCGCACAAAGAGGAACCCTGACTTCCGCACGAACCCTCAAAAACTTTCCCTTTGATGAAAAAAAACAGGCGGGCGAACCCTTGGTTGGGCGAGAGGTCGTTCCAAAACCCTACCCCCCCCCTTCACTCATACACAAAACCCCCCGAAATGATAGCAGGGTTTTTAAGGAGCTCGCAAACGTCGTGGGGGGAGGGGAGCACACAAAAGGGGGCGCGCGCGCTCCTCCTACCCTTAAAATACCCACAATGCCCCACTCGAAAAACCTCACGAGGGTTTTTTTTCCCTCTTTCCCCACCCCCATGAGAGCGCACTCATTTCCCCGTCGCTGATGGATAACACGCGACCGACCGCAGCGGCAATCCGGGGGCTCCGTCCCGAACCCAGGAGGGCACGAGAGGAGGAAAAAACAGCGGAGGATCGACGACCGCGTCATTTCCCATTATGAGCCTGGTTTTTTTTTCTTCTCCTCCTTTCTCCCCTCCGCATGCCGACGCCATGAGGGTGCATCGCCCTACCTCGCCGACCCTCCGCCGCTAATTCCTCCGCCCTTTCACTTTTCCAGTAGGGGCGGGCGGTCTCCCCTTTTTAAAAAGGCGACGAAGGGATGGGGATATTGGGGTGGGGGTGGGAGTGATGCAGCGGCGAGCCAATCTCCAGCACAAGGGCCATCGATGATGAGCGAAGGAAAAAAAACAGCGCCACCTGCTGAGGGGCGGCGTCAGGGGGTGAGTGGGCGGGGGGGGTGGGGTCGGAGGAAGAACAGAAGGTGTTCGCCCGGCTCGTGCTTGTTTGTCTGTGTTCGCGCGCGCGTCTCTGTGAGTGTGGGTGTGTTCACGAGGGATCGTGTTCCGCGTATCTCCCACCGCCCTGCACTCACTCGCTCCCTCCCTGGGTTTTTGCTCGTGTTTTTTTTCTATCAAAATTTCAGCTTTTCACTCTCTCCTTCAAACGTCGAGGGCTTTTAAAAGGGCTCGTTTTCATTCTCTCCGAGAGATTATTATTATTATTTTTTCGGCTCTTTCGAAAATCAAGGGAAGTGGAATCCAAAATGTACGTTCATCTACATCTACTCAATACCCCGCAAGCCGCCGCAAGGGCGTGTAGCGGGGGTTGCTAGGGCACCACCCGTAATTTAGAAAGAAAAAAAATCGCATGTAGAAGCCACAAATTTGTAGTCCACAAAGCAAACATGGTAAACATTCATGCAAGAACCCTTTCATACCCATGCAAAACCACAAACTACCAACAACACATGCACAATCTTTGAATTTTTAATTTTGTTCCGACTTGTAACTTAAATGTTTTTAATATTTCTAAATGGAGTTCGGATTCTTACTATTGATTTCTGATTGTTCTGGAGAAGAATGAGTATTTCAATCTATCTGTATTGGAATCTATCTCTCTTCTTTTATCCTGTTTGGCAAAAGAAATGAATTACAAGTTTCAAATCTTTGTAAAATTTTTGCCTGAGGTGCAAACGTCGACAAGGCGGGGGCAAGAGATTTGGAGACCTCGGGTGGGAAGAAAAATTGGAGCAACGGTTAATGTTTTCATATTGGCTCAGGATTTGATGACGAAAGAAACGAAGGCGCTCAGCTACATCAAAATATTTGACCAAGCATTATGACTCAAAATCTCCTCCCTCACTACTAAATTTATGCATAATAAAGCTTAGAGTATCAGTGGCACGATAGAAGATACACCGGTATCCTCTATCGTGCAAGTACTATACATCGTGAACGGTCTGGTGGTTTTCCCTTCTCGGTGGCGAGATAAGTTCTCCCTAAAACATGGATGCAAAACTAACGATGGTGGCATGGAGTTTAAAATACGATTATTATTTTTAATTAACGTTATTATTGGTTGTTATTGCTCGATGACTCCACTGCTGAACTGAAGAAAAATACGCGGGGGCTTAGCAGAGATGACATTTTGTGGAACAATACAAATATTAATCAGTATTTTTCTTCGATGATTCATTTTTAATATATTAACTTTGGTTCAATATTTTTTTGGGAAATAAATCAGTATCTATACTGTCATTACAGGAGAGTAATAACACGTAAAATGTAGACAGCTGGAAAGGTTCAGGACGCCTGATTTTCCATTGCGATCCGGGGAATTATTGCGCCACAAAGTTGCATTGGCAGTTTCGACAGCCAGTATAAAATGAGGTCAATGGGCACCGTCACAGACAGGTTCAAGTGCACTTCTTCCCTCGTAAGATACACGCAATTGCAATAAAATCCAACCCAGAAGCTCAGAAAAGTTAACTTAATTGAACGCAGATTTTAATGAATCGTTCAAAAGTAATAATTACTTTATGATATATATATATATATGTTTTTCAAAAAATATATATATGTTTATATATATGTGTGTGTGTATAAATACACATACATACAGGATGAGAATCAATATTAATAAAACAAAGGTTATTCGATTTTCCAGAAAGAAAAAGGCTAAGCTAAATATTAAAATAGGCGGGGAATAAATAGAGCAGGTAGAACAGTTTACATATCTCGGAAGTGTTTTGGACCAATACGGTCAAAGTGGTAGGGACGTAAGGAGAAGAATTGCGCTAGGCAAGGAGGCTTTCTCAAGGAGGAGGGAGTTGATGACGGGGACGTTGAGTAGGGATCTTAAGACAAGACTCGTAAAAACCCTGATATGGAGCGTAGCTATGTACGGCGCGGAAACGTGGTCACCGAAGCAGGAGGATAGACGTAGATTGGAGGCTTTTGAAATGTTGGGAGTGGAGAAGAATGGAGAAGGTGAAATGGACAGAAAGGAAAACAAATGAGGAAGTACTAGAAATGGTGGGTGAGGAGAGGGGTTTGTTGAGGGAAATCCTATGGAGGCAGGAAAAATGGATGAAATGCGTTTTGAGCGGTAGTGGAATGTTGAAGAGGGTAATAGAGGGGAGAATGTTGGGCAAGCGAGGTAAGGACAGGAACAGGATAGGGATGTTGGATGGGATGAAGGGAGGAAAGAAGTACACCGAGATGAAGAGGGACCTGATGTAGTTTAGGTTGCTGGATTGGGTTTTGTTTGGAGTTACAAAATGAGTATTGGATAGTTGTGTCCATCCAAAAACCTATCTTAACCGGTAGATTACCTAATAATAATAACTAAGTAATAACTAACTAATAACTAAGTAATAATAACTAACTAGTATGTCTGTGTTTGCCTTTCATATGTATTGTTAACTAACTTTTATCCAAGTACTAATGATTTTGCATTCATTTCGGGTACCCTGACACACGCCCTTGTAGCGTCTTGTTTAGATGAACATAGATAATTAATACGGGTTATCAATCCAAGGATTTATTTTTGCAGCTTTTTGGGCTATGTTCTGTTCCCTGCCAATCACTTCTTCATTCCTTTTTTTCTAAGTTTCTTGCGAAGTCACCTTCAATCATTGTATTTCCGAAATTATTTCCTAACCTTCTTCTTTAACTGTTCTCCCTCTATGTACCCTTAAATCAATGCGTACAATCAGTAAAATATACATTATTATTTAGGACACGCAGGAAACGAATGATAATAATTTCTGCCATTTACTCAAGTTTGCTTCGTTATCGGTTTAGGCATGAATACTATGCAAGTATTTTTAACGCAAGAGAGTATGCAGACGTAGGAAATGAGTTTGGATCCGTACGGCCTAGGAGGGTTGTTGACGCTTGGGAGCCAACTTTGGGAGACATGCATTGGGGCGAGAGTAGTGGTGTGCAGGAGGAGGCAAGCGAGCCCCGCGGTGCTCTCTTTTCCTACCCTCGTTCCTCGAGAAAGGCAAGCATTCTCCCACCCTTTCTCCCGAAATCCCCTCAGTCACGCTCTCCACCCTCACACGGCTCCTCAAACCCCGTAACCAAACCTCCCCGCCCACCCACACTCCTACCCAACCGAAACCCCCCCAGAAGGAAATCTCTACTTAACGGTCAGTGCAGGAAGGAACCCAGGAAATTTACCCAGGGTCACTCGCCCAATTCAGTCAATAATTACTACGGCGTAAAGAGGAAACATGAAAGAGATGTTACCAACTGTGTGTGTGCATAAAAAACAAAAAATAATTCCATCTTACATTTAATTATCTCAATATAATCAATGCAGTTGAAACTGGGTGAAAGATTTCGACGTTTCCTCCGGATTAGGCAAATAACAATCTTTGCATACTCCGTGAAATAGATGACTTAGTTAGTCCTTCAAAGATGCGTTTCACAAAGAAAGTTGAATGTACGATACAATGCCTGTACGTTCCCGCTTAGCATCAATGTTTCATCTTAAATTCTGTTTTACTGAAATTTTTGACAAAAAAAATGAAGGAAAATTAAAAAAAAGTATTCGTGCATTTGATCTGAAAGAAGATTATAGCCAGGAAAAGTGATATAACATTGTTTGCGAGAAGATAATAATATTTTTTTTCAAAACATCAAACGCAAAAGTTACACAAATAAAATGGTGCTAAATTAGGCTTATTAAATGTCACAGGGGTTAATATTTTTTTGCGAACAATCAGAGACTGGGCTGGTCCTTCGGTATTTTAATTTCCATTCTACGACAGGAAAGGAATTAGTGCTTTTTAAAAATAGCGAAGTAAAGCGAGTAAGCGTCACCGGTATCCTAGAAAAATTGGGTTGGGAGCCTCTTGATTCACGAAGAGAACAGGCAAGGCGAAGACTTGAAGAGAAGTACAGGACATCCTGATTTTTCTGGAAACTCAGAGGGAATTATAACAAGTACGTTGCCTGAGATGCAAACAGAACAAAATTAAACCCATGAACACAAAAAAAGTTAAAAGATAACTGAAATACTAGAATTTGATGAATAGATAAGCACAACAGCTCTTGCATGGTGTATAGAGGCATTTGTGTCCACGAGAGTTGGACATGTCCTAACATATATTCAAGGGTGTAAATGAACTAGTAATATTTTTACATTCATGATTGGTGCCCTAACACCCTCCTCCACACGTTATTGAGGCGCCTTGTGTGGCATGTAGATGTACACTAACGTTGATCATTGGGGTAAACCGCTGTTTCTCCGAGGAAAATCTTTCTTAAAGACTAGTATTATATTCTTACTATTATTATCACTTCCGAAAGATCATATATTCGTACGCATAAACATACAAACAATAGCATAAAAAAATAAATAAAATATCCGAAGCTGAAGTAATGACCTAATGAATGATCACACACATATGGCAGCCATAGATGGTGCATGCATACGTAAAATTTACATTCCCCATCCAATTTATGACTGGAGTCCTGTTACCTCTCGCCACACGCCCAGTGCCGGATGACAAGTTGTCCGACAATGCAGCGTGTAGATAATGGTGTAGAGCTAATACATTAATGAATTGTCTGACCTGCATGATTTTAATTTGAATTGTTTTACAAGTACATGTATAAAAAGAACCTTAAACACAGTAATCAACCCGAAGGTCGGTTTAGTAGGTGATGGTAGAGCTCACCCGTGTACCAAGCCCGACGGCGAGTGAATATTCACACATCAGGGTAGGGGGGCCAGTTCCTTTCCCTGTGCCGGTTATGGTTTCCCAGGAAGATCTGGTACCCGAAAAATCAACTAGCTGGGTGGAGCCGCAGGTGCCCAGAGTGCCTTGCCCGGGAATCGAACCCGGGACCCTCCAGTCATTAGTCCAACGCTCTACCCACTGGACCACCGCGACCCACAAGTACATGTATATGCATTGTAATTTAAAACTAAGAAAAAGTTAACTTTTAATGGTGCATGCCTAGTGATGATGACCCCCTGCCACCCACCCTAAGAGGGACTAGTAGGGTACCATTTAGAAATAGAATGCTACGTGGTAATTTGTTGCTGCGTGGCACGCGAGCCTGCCCTTTATATTTAGTTTCCTTATCTGCCCAATTAGAGTGGTCAGTGCAGAAGTCACTAACGGTATAATATTCGTCATATTTAACGGATGTTATATGAATGATGTCCAGTCGCCTCCGTCCCACTCGCCATTTGAATAGATCGCGTGTTGCCATGTGTATATGGAATTCGTGATGTAAAATCGGTGAATTAACACCCCTTGACACACGCCCTTCCAACGACTTGCGAAGTAGTGTGTATTTCTAGATTTACCCTACCTTTAGGGCTACGGATATCTCTGTAAAAGTATAAGGATATCTGTTTCGTCGGTAAATGAGTGTTTCTCACTATTAATCAGTGATTTTAAATGAGTTTCTTTAAGTGTTTCATTAGTAGTCAATGGAGCAGTTACTAACAGTATAACAATTGCAAGTTTAAAATGGATATTGCCTGAATTACCTAATGTCTAGTCAACGTTTAATCTTGTCCAGACTTGTACATTAAATGTTTCTAATACTTCTGAAGTGACTTGTGTTTCTTACTATTATGATTACTGATAGTTCGAGGAAAGAATGAGTATTTGTATCCATCCATAATAATTCCTGCAGTGTCATTTTAAAACTCGTTGGTTCTGAATCTTTCTAAAAGTCCAAGTCTCGCTTGTTCTCTTCGCGTCTCAAGTAGCTCCCAGCCTAATTTCCCCAAAAAGGCCTGTCACACTTGTCTTCTTATTACGACAATTTTTCACGAATCTGGTGGATTTTCTCTGGTATTTATCTAACTCTTTTTGCCAAACTTTTTTCCCAAGGATCCCAAAAACTCGCGGCATATTTCAATTGAGGTCCTGTTTTGGTAGATTGTGGTGTATTTATGTAAGGTGTTAGTCTTACTCATATTTATTTATAAGAGAAAATAGTGGAGTAGAAGTCGAATGGTTGGTGAACTAACCCCTCCCCCTCTACCAAACGTCTATTCGACAGCTAGACAGGGAGTGTGTAGATGCGACCGTCGAGATAAAATATGAGAGATATAACCACCGTCATATCCGTGAAATTTAAATATAGTCCGATACCAGTTTATGACGATTTCGAGGACTTAGCAAGGAAAGGGACCTCGAGAGGGCAAGGCAAGAGTTTAGAGCACTCATAATAGTCACTCGAGTCGTTTCCAAGGTTGGAAGAGTAGCGGAGGGGAGGAGAGAGGTGTTGAGAGAGGAAAGGGGAGGGGAGAAGGGAAAGAGTTCTCCACGTCAGACGCCACGCATTGCCTCCCCCTTGGGAGAAGAATAGCGGATCGGTGAAGAAAATGGGGGAGGGGGGTGGTGAAAGGGGGAGTTACCGTCACGTGGTCGAAGAGGGAGGAGCACTACCCTCGGAGGGAGCTTTCGAACGTGACGTCGTCCCACTCGAACGCGAATTCTTTGCGAAATGGGTCTAAGGGGAACGGCGGGGATGGAAGTGGACCGGAGGAGTTATTTATGCAAAAACGTCGAAATGGCGCGGGGTGGGTTAGTTGGGGGAAGGAGCGACCCGTTTGAAAAAGGGTCTCTCCCCCTCCTCCCCCCATGAGGCTCGCTGCTGGAACCCCCCCCCTGTTCTTCAAAAAGAGTAAGGATAAACAACACGCCTTTCCCTACCGCTTTTGTATGAGCGGAGACAACCCCTCCGACTATGTCACCCTGCGACTCACTTTTACGGCATTCCCCCGCTCCCCCACCCCCTAGGGTATCCTTCAGCACTCCTTACCCTTCGCATGTCCCGTAAATGGCACGCCCGTGACCCAAAGAGGCTCACACCCGAATAATAGTACCTGCGTGTTTTTGAGCCCATTTCCAGTCCAACGAAAAATAATGAAATAAAACGTTTCGTCTCGTTTCGGAAATGAACGGGGTGGCGTAGAGAAATTCCGAATGCCTTCTGCTAAGTTTCACATACTTAAAGGAGTCCCTTTTAGTAAAAAAATGGCTTGCCATTTTTGAGGTTGTAGAATTCCAGAGTGGGAGAAGGTTGTTAAAAAAGGCCTTGATTTCAAACGGTTTTCATCAACCACGTTAAACCTTCTATCCTTTAAGGATTCGTGCGGTAAGGGGTTCGAGAGCATTAATATGTAACTCTGAGCGAATAATTTGCATTTGTAATAGGTACGTCGTATTGCTATTGTAGCCCCATTCCGGAAACAGCCAGGTAGAGATTTTGACATGGCGTTATAGACGTAGAATAATAATGAGAAAAGTCAGGAAGACCAAAATCGATGAAGGTCGTATTGATCGGCAATGGGATGCTGAAGACTGTAATAGAGGGGAGAATGTTAGGCAAACGAGGGAAGGGCAGGAACAGGATAGTTGGATGTTGGACGGGATGAAGGGAAGAAGGAAGTATCCAGAGATGAAGAGTTTTTCGTCGATCGGTAAGCACAAGGAACCAGAGCATTATCACCATGAACAGCTGTCAACATTTCAGTAATTTCTTGATAACTTTTACCGCACTTCGACAAAAACTTGATGATGATTCGTTGCTCCGTGATTTCGCCAATTTCCACTTTCGATAAACAGTAAAAACAAGGAAAACAGAAAGCATAAATTATACATATAAATTAATTGTTCACTTCAGTATCGTTTCCTTGACAATGTTTTGGCAACGACAATTACAGCTTACTATATTTCATTTTTTTTTTCGTTTCGTTTTTCATGTACAGTTAGAGCAGCCAATTTACTGCATTCAATTTCCATAACCACTGAAATGGATAAAACAAGAGTAACTGGCTGGAAAATTCGATCCAAGAATTTTGTGCGTAATCCTTATTGCAGAATCCAAAACTTAAGAGGCGGAAATATTTTGACAGTAGAAATTGGCGAAAGTGTGTCTTAACGATGTAAGTCAAAATGTTGAGACATGAAGTGAGGAAATGGGATTTCGTAGGGACGCAACGGTTGAGAGAGATAAAGAGTGTTTGACTCGACCGGCAGATGAACGTAACAGCCTCTGAAGGTGTCACTTTGGGAGAGTAAGCTTTTTGAGATGCATTTCTACTCATTAAAGAGTGAGCGTGGGAACCTTAAGATATTCGAACATTCAGGGAGATTCTAGTTTAAACTTATTACAAAGATATAAAGAGTGTGGTTTTGCATCCAACATTGGGCATGCAATTTGAACCCCTATTTAAATTGACAGGGCCGACAATCGTCACAAAATTAGCGGGTTAAGACCTGATAGATTCTAGTACTCGTAATCTACGACAGCAATATGTACGCGTTGTCGAAAAGAGGGGTGTACAATATTAAATTATCACAAAACACTCTCCAAGTCTGGCGTCCTAACACCCCCCGCCCTACGCCCTTGTACCGGTTTGGGTGTAGGTGAATGTATATCAAATCTATTGAACGTATTGATGAACTGTCCATCCCAAAGACGTAGAATGTTAATTTAAAATAAGTGTCTGAATTGCATGCGTGCTTGCCCTCTTTTTACGTATTTTCATGATCTCTTCGTGCAGGCATAGCAACAGCTGCTAACCATGTAATTCTCGTAATACTTATATGTGTGGGCATGCTGAATGATTGGTATTCGGTCGCCCCCTTAACACGCGGTGTTTGGTGGATCGCGGGGTGCCAGGTGCATGAGGAAGTAGAGGGAATATATGTAGCATGACTGTTGAACTATCACCCCCTGCCACACGTCCTTGCGACGGCTTAATGGATATTGAGTAGATATACTTTTCCCATCATCTCATCCACGATTCGTGGTTTCCTCGTCCTTTTCAATTTTTAAAAGTCCGAACAGTTTCTTTCGCGGCTTCCGATATCCCTTTTTTGATAAATTTACGTATTTCTTCGATAGTGCTCAACTCTTTTCCGTCAATCATGATTTTCTCTATTGGCTGTTTGTACTCCTTCCTAGTCAATACATTTAATGCTTCTACATTCCATTTCCAAACCCACCACCTTAGCTTTTTTAAACGAACTGTACATTTCATAACAACTGAACGCTGGTCAGAGTCCGCATCCCCTCTCGGGAAGATAATTGAATTGATCAGACTCTTACTAAACCTGTGCCTTACCAAAATATGATATAACCGATACCTTTCTGAGTCCCCTGATATTTTCCATGTATACCTACGCCTTTTGTGGTGTCTAAACCAACTGTTGATGATGGCTAACTCCTGTCTCATGCAGAACTCAATTGCTTTCTCCCGGCGGACATTCCTCGTGCCTTAACCGTACCTCGCCCACCTCAACCCCACCTCTTATTTCGCCTAACGCCTGCATTCCAATGACACATCACTATCAAATATTTCACGGTAGGAAAACTCTCGATTATGTCCCCTAACAGATCGTGTATCCTGTGGACCATTTCCTCCTCATGACTAATTATCTGTAACTGTTCACCAGGACTTCTCTTTTTACCTCCTGATAGTGTTTTATCCTTCTTGTTCAGCTCACCTATTTCACCCTTCCTCTGCACCACTTTCCTCGCATTGTATTTTCCACCATGCTTCTCTTGCTTTATTAGTTGCTCGTCTCAATTCATTACTTAACACAATGTACGCCCTTCCGCCTAACACTGACTGTATATTCTTCCATTTTCTTCTCTCATTTATTCTCCGTATCGAGTTTGTAACCAATTGTGTCTGGATAATCTTCTTGAACACTGCGTAATTCTTTTTCAAATATCGCTTTCCGTGGATGGAAAGGACGATGGTGAACCTTGTTTAAAATATCTAGCTACTGGAATGCGCGACCTACTCTTTCCTTGGTGAAGGAAGACACTTTCCTTTTCCTCATTGAGCATTTTTATTACGACCCAGGTTTCGTTACTGCCTCATATATTCAGGGCCCGGAAAATCGACTGATCCGCTGTTCAAGTCCCAGTCAAGGAAATACGTATTTTTGGACTTGTGATCTGCTCAATTCCGCCTTCCCCACCTCTACTGTGTTCGTCATTTATATGTGTTCCTATCCCTTTTCCTTATATCTATTTCCATGTGAATATATACTACCTTGATCAAAAAGTACCCGGAATTTATTCAGAAAATTAAAAATACAAGTTTATTCATCTAAATCTATATTGTCCCCTTCAAAGTAATCCCCATCGACTGCAACACACTTATGCCAGCGCTTGATCCAATCCTCGAAACATTTTTTATATTCGGTTTTCGGTATGTCCATCAGTGCTTCCTGCGATTTTTCCATTACTTCCTCTCGGCTGCTAAAACGCGTTCCCCGTAATGGTTTTTTAACTCGATTGAACAGAAAGAAGTCACAGGGAGCCAAATCAGGTGAATTCGGTGGCTGTTGGATGGTATTTGTTGCATTTTTCGTCAAAAAATTACGAATAATGATAGCACTGTGCGACGATTTCTGGTCTCTTTCGGCGAATTGCTTCACGCAAACGTCTCATAACGCCCAAATAATACTCTTTGTTTACTGTCTGGCCTTCTGGCAAAAATTCATGATGCACTACACCGTTGTAATCCATGAAAACCGTCAGCATTGCCTTCTTTTTTGACTGAAAACGACGTGGTTTTTTTGGTCTCGGCTCATTTGGTGAACGCCATTCACTTGCCTGATGTCTGGATTGCGTGTCGTACTCATAAATCCACGTCTCGTCTCCAGTAATGATCCTTTTGATGAATATGGGATCGGATTCAGCCTCGCAAATCATGTCTTTTGCGACGTCAACACGGTCTCTTTTTTGCATGAAATTGAGGTCTTTTGGCACCAACTTTGCTGCTACACGACGGACACCCAAATCATTAACCACAATGTCTTGGGCGGATCCAAAGGCAATGTTCAAGTCCTCCGCTATTTCTGATGGTTAATTTGCGGTTATTGACCAACATTTCTTTTACTTTATCAATTTTTTCACCGACTTTCGATGTCGATGGTCTGCCACTGCGTTCATCATCTTCGATTGACTCACGACCACTTCTGAACCGCTCGTGCCACTGGTAAACGACCGTTTTTTTTAGAGAATCGTTGCCGAAACACTTTTCCAACATTTCCAACGTCCGTGCGCCACTAAATCCGTTTTTTACGCAAAATTTAATACAAGTTCGTTGTTGCAAATTTAAGTCCATTTCTGCAATTGTAAAAAATCGCCAACACACACAGAGATAGATGTACTCTTGGCTACGTAACTTTTGCAAATGTCAAGTTATGACACTAAGATTTAAAGGGAATATCAACAACAGATGTACCAATTTAACAAAAAAAATAGAACTCAAATCGGAACGATGGGAGCGCCACACGGTGGTTATTCCGGGAACTTTTTGTTCAAGGTAGTATGATCTTAACTCCCCGTGTCCTCATAAAATATGCCTAAATTCTTTGCAAGTTTTAAAGTTGATCTTCATCCTTTCCTTCACGCTAATAAGGAATTGTCTGGTTGTGTTCCCTTTTCTAATGTTTCCCATTCGCGTTCTCATTCATCCAGGAAATACGCTCTTATAACCTTCCTGTTCCTGTTCCATTCCTCAGTTGGAGACAAAGTTTCATCTCCTGGAGTAACCTGTTCCATCTGCCTCATCCGTGACTTGACTCTTCTTTCCTCCATTAGGAATGTCATTGGCTACATCCCAGTTATTATTTTTAGAGCTTCATTACAGGACATATTGTAGCTCCCGGATGTGGCAATTAGGCAAGGTCTTTGATCCTCCTCTAGTTACTCCCGGATTCTGCTGTAGTTTAACCTCTCTCCCACACCTCACAGTGTGTCAATGTTGGGATGGTGACTCAGTTGTGTATAGTTCCTAGGCTATTTTTGGTGATGCCAAATCTATTTCTGCACAGCCTTCTTAAGTAGTTAAATATTTTCTTCACCTTGCCTCCTGGGTAATTTGCGTGTTCTTGGAATGTTAGTCTGTCATCGAATTGAATGCCCAGGTAGCTGAATTTGGAGTTTTTTTAAATGTTTTGACCATAGATTTTTACAGTTGGGTTTCGTGACAATTTTTTTCCCGAACACGACGTACTTGGTCTTACTGACAGAAGTTTTCAATATCACTTTCGCACTCCATGTCTCCACTATATGGCAACATTCCTTGTGGATGTTTTCTCTTTCTCTCCTGGAATTTGCAAGCATTGTGATCACAACGTCATCAGCGTAGGCTGTCCATCTGCAGTTTCCAGGAAGGGGTTGATTCAGCAAATCGTTCATGGCGATGTTCCAAGGAAAAGGACCGGGTATGGATCCCTGTGGTGCCCTTTGGTAATTCCCTTTTCGATTTCCAGATTATTTAGTTGTATTTTGGTTGTTCCCTTCAAGAAATAAGTTTTAGTAATTTCTACCGTTGGACCCGGGATTTTATAATTTCTGAGCTGGTTTATGCAATGGGGCCACGATAAGAAATCGAATGGTGCTTCGTAATCAATGAATAAGACCACCTTATATTTGTATTTAGAATTTTTGATTTCTTGCAGCAGTTTCATTGCCGCGACTTCGGTGGATCCGCAAAAATCGGAATCCATGTTGTCTTTTGTGAAGCACGTAGATCCTCCTCTCCCACTGCCTCCTCGATTTTCATTTTGATTATTTTGTCAAACATTTTCCCCATTTCGGGTAGTTGTGTTTATGGGTCTGTATGCCTTACGATCACAGGGGTCTTTTCTTTAGATTTCAAGATGGTGCATGGGACACCCTTTTTCCATGCCGCAGGGAAGTATTTGCTTCTGCAACAGTCCTGTATCAAATCTAGTTATATGATTGAGGATAACCGGCTGGGCTGCTTCGATCAATTCAGCGCTTATGCCATCAATACCCAAGATCTTTTTCATTTTCATCTTTTTAATCGCGGTTCTAACTTCCTCCTAATTCCTAATTGGTGATTTCTCTCTCCGTACTTTGCAGGCAAGGGAGGTTAACCTCACTCCTAGTTACTTTCCGTCCTTCCGTTTCACTTTATGCGTGTCATCCGGTACTAGTTTGTTGATGACGTTGGACATGGTTTCGTCCAGGAATAGATGCTCCCCTCTGGCGTTAGTTCTAGCTGAGTATGTTGGTGGGATTAAAAATTTTTCTTTGGCCATTTTTTTATTAACCCCCCGGGGTTTTCCTCAATATTTGACCTTGAGAATTTCTCCCAGCTTTTTTCCTGGCTTTTTTGCACTTGGCTACTAACCATGTAATACTCGTAATAAATTATATGTAGTTAAGATGCATGATTTGTGTTCGGTCGCTCTCTTTCCACGTGGTTTTTGGTGAATCGCGGGGTGCCAGGTGCATGCGGAAATAGAGAGAATGCATGTAGAATGGCTGATGACCTACCACCCCCCTGCCACACGCCCTAGCGGCGGGTTGTGGGGTATTGTGTAGATGTAGATGAAGCGTGACTGAATGCGTGGTAGTATTTTCTTTTATGCAAAGGGTGTTGATCAACATGGAAGATTTCCTATTTTTCAACTTAATGAGAGACTACATGGTTTGCAACACCATTCCATCCACCTGATTAATAGAGAGAATGACCTTCAAAGAGTTGACAGGCGATATGTCTAAGAGGGAAACATGTGTAATAGTATACTTATAAATGTATCAAGCTACTCTCTCAAACCAATACAGTTACGAGATACTTACCTACATATGTAGATTTAGTATTATAAATTCTCTAGCCTTCATCATATGTAATGTAGAGCCCTAAAATAATGGACAGATTCCGTACAATTATTAGGTTTTTCGTGTTTTTCATTAACCGTCCATTGAATTTTTCCCAGAAATCATCTACATCACTGCATTTAGCCGACCGATATAACGTAGTGCAATCTATTACGCGATAACTAACATGATACTTCAATAAATCGTTATATTTTCCTGATTACGAATCAGACAAAACGATATTTTCAACATCGGCCAAGCATAGTAGTAGTTTTGATAGGAGGCGACCGACACCTGAGGTCAGATACGACATTAGATATGGATAGGAAAGGATTAAGAGGGGAGAGAAACCCGACGTCGGCATTAGTCTACTCTTAACGAAAGGCGCCAAGGGGTCAAAGACCTTAACGTCTCATCCGACGGACGGCGTACTCACTCAAAGTGCCCTCCACAAAGCACCTCAAGTAGGGATCGGGATACCACTGAAAAATATTTGTTTTCCCCAGCATTTGAACCCGGGCCGTCACGGTAGGAAGCCTGTACGTTAGCCTCCGTACCATCCAGATCCCTAATGTGTTAATTTCATACGCCGTCGGGCTTAGCACTGGTTGAACTCTACCATCGGGTGAACTCTAAATCAAAATAAATTTGCATGAATATATGAATATGTGTGGGTTATATTTATAATGTTCTTTGTTTGTTTTGCATTTAACTGCATTCCATTTTACTGATGGTGACCTAACACCCCCGCCACACTTTCTGGCGGTGGCTTGTGGGATAGAGGTAGATGTGTAGACCTTAAAGAGTTAGGCAAGGACGTTACTCCGAGTGTTTTGTAACGGCCAGGACCGGTAAAAGTGACAGAGGAAAAAATTCATAGCACCTTAGCGTTCAAAAAACAACCCTCGCAGACAGAATACTCTTTAATCTGCGGCAATCTGTGATTTCTTAATCATACCCAAGAACCGACTCGATATTCCATGGAGGAAATTTCTTATCAAATGAAAAAAACCTTAAAATATTTGACTATTGCTATTAAATCGCAAGATTTGAAGCATTTAGAACCCGCGTCCAAATCATTGTTCCAAACATAAATCTGTGAACTATGAATAAGATCTCTTAAACAATTTAAATGGAAATTCTGAAGTGAATAAGATTAAATAAAATAGTCACAGTAGATGAGTACATTCAGTACAATTATCGGATGGAGGTTTGTTTTATTTTAATACTCAATGGAGAGGAGCACGTACGAGGAAACAAAGTTAACACTTACGTCTTCAAAACTGGAAGAAGAGACGTGTCCGACGAGAAGTGGGGGTGGGAGGACGTGACTTCCCTCGCGATCGTAGACTGGGCCGGCCGGGCAATCCGACATCCGCGGCGGAGATGCTCTTTTGTCGAGAGGCAGTCAACTGTCGGCTGGCAGTCAGCTCATCAAACGTTGACGCGGGGGTTGGGCGGGATCATGGAACTGCGTTGGCGGAGAGAAGGGAAGGGGGGCGGAGGGCAACGGGAATGACGTTGGCGAGGTGCCTGTCTCGGGCGGGCGACGGGGAGGAGAGAATGGGGTGGGGGAGCGAAGGGTTCAGGGGAGGGAACGTGCTCTTTCTCTCTCTCTCTCTCTTCCACCCTGTTTCGATTGGAGTGGGAATGGTACGCAATAGAAGAACCGCCGAGGGAGAAGAGTCCAAATGCTGAGAAGACGAGGGGTGAGAAAGAGATCAATATGGGAGAAAGACGATTAATTTTTTTTCCACTCTTTTCCCTGCAATGTCTCCAGCTACAGTCTAGCACACCCTCTTCCAATCCGGTTTCAGATCGACACTTTAGACGGAGAGGAATGGAGACGACCACGAGTAGCCACCCACCAGCTTGTTCCAGGGGACCCGTACCCTATTTCCCTCGACGCCTTACGTGCCAATCATTACTCACTAAAGCTCACTCCCAATCATTCCACGCTTTCGATTGGGTTCAGTTCGGGACGAGAGAACAATCCAGCGGACGGTTTTATGACCAAGATAGGGCGAAGCGGCATGAGCGGCCGGTGACTCAGGGTCGTCACTCACGGGTCAAACCCCCTCGATCACCATACGAAGATCCACTCGATGTCTTCACTTAGTTTTCCCAGTCAAAAAGGTCTGCATTTGGAGTTGGTGAGGCACGGCACGTCCAGAGGTGAATCTTCATGAACACGTCATTGATGTGGGAGCACGCACGTGCTGGAAACAGCTGAAGATCGCCAAGCGCGTTGTGTTTGGGTGGGAGGTGGAGGGGAGGGTTTGAACACGCGGTCGACACTTTCGCCCTGCGCGTGACGCGAAATGACGCGAGGTAAATCTCTGACGACGTACCGCCGTGGTCACAACACCTCAGTAGAACCAACACGAACGGAGAATGCTCGCCTCACCGTCACGCACTGTGAATCAACACGCACCACGGACCCACCGCAATGTGGGGCGTGTCACGAATGTCACGCCACCAATGTCTCCGTCACCAAACGTCACGTCACGCGCTTCCGTGACACTGTACCCCGTGGACTCGGGACGACACTCGCGATCACGATTGACGAGAACGACCCCTCTTTGGTCCGCGGGCGTCTCGAGGGGGTGGTGCCGAGCAGAGGAGAGGAGGCGATACCCTGTTCGATACGGCCCCCGCGTGGGTGTGGCAACCGTGAGGCGATGGCGGCGAAGACGGAGGCAAGGAGAGACGAAAAATAATGAAGCGAGGAGTCGGCGAGCGTGGTTTCGATCTCAGCAGTCCCTGGTGCACGGGGCGACTCGATGAAGCACCGCGGGCCGCGATCGCTGCGAGTGTCCCTTTCGGATGCGGTGGAGTCGACGGTGGCGCAAGCTGGCGGCCGGTGCGGTCCCCCGCGACTGGGAGGGGTGGCCTGGCTTGGGGAGGGGGGACGGACGGCAGGGGGCGGTGGGGGTGGAGTTAAGGGATCGGCTATGGGGCGGAGGGGTGCGGGCCGCGCATATATTATGATGCCATTTCGGCGAGGGGGAGTGTTGAGGAAAGGGAGTGCTACATGCAGTCGACTAGGCCATGGTGGGGAGATACGGTATTGGGAGGGGATGGTGAAAATTGGCGTAGGCAGAAAATAATTTCGGGGACTAACGCCCACTTCCCGTTGCCAACATCATTGGACCCGAAAAAGTTATTTCCTTTTAAAAATTCACCTCTAATAGTTTTTGCTAAGCATTCAACACGTTTACCCTCTAATAATTTCATTAGATTTCGGCAAAACTATTTAGACATTTAAAAAAATGTGACTATGGCTAAGTTTCTATCACTCCTTAACTCCCCTCTGACTTCTCTGCACTGCAAGCTTGATACTTCATTATTGGTCGCGTGGATTACACTTTAATCATGGGGATATTTATCCTGAAACCGTTTTGTAAATATAGAATCTAAGTTTTGATTTCACACGTCCTTTGATTAATATAAGATCACTTGGTCAATATTGTTTTATCCTAAACTTATTTCTTATGATTGATTGGTCTTTCTTCAGACGAAATCTGAAAGTACACTTTGGTTAAACACCACAACAGACGTAGGTATTCGTGAAGTATTCTCATGTGCCTACCTTTCCCTTTTGTTCGCGGTCACGACCAGCACTGATATGACGAAATCTTCCTGTCAAATTCCTTGTTCGTAAAAGCAGCGAGTGGAATCCATAAAAAAATTCAAACATACGGTTAACAATCCGAAGGTCTGTTCCATCTAAATCTACATAATACCCCGCAAGTCTTCACAAGGGTGTGTGGCGAGGGGTGTTAGGTCACCAGCCCTGCATGCGCAATCATAGTCATGAAACCTCTACACAAATATCAGCTTGATTCATGCACTTAATAAAAGTTAGCAACTCAAAAGAATCCAGTTATTTACAACACTATTCAATAACAGGACACGTACATGTATATAAATTAGATAGGAGAAGTGTTGAAATAATAGGTCTATTTAACAAATCATGCAGGATATCGACAAAATAAGTACAGTATCAAATCTAATTATCTCCCTCGCGCCTCTGGTCATATCTATTTTGATATCAAGTGAAACGAGGTCAAACAGACATTTTACATCTATCCATTCTACAATAAATCTCCGCGATTTTACTTCGGTGATCTATCAGATCTACCATATTGATTCGGGGCATGCAATGCGTCTACATCTATATCTACATAATACCCCGCAAGCCGCCGCAAGGGCGTGTGGCGGGGGGTGTTAGGTCACCACCCAAAAAAAGGGAAAAAAGAAAAACCGCATTCAAAAACCAACACATACATGCAAACCCAAATCCACAGTAGTGCACACATTCATTATTAGAAACATCCTATCATTTTACACGCATGCAAATACAATATACATATGTCCATAACATCCTCAGATAATTAACCCGCCTCTATTCTACGCAGTAAATTAAACCTGTATTTAAGCCTACGGTGAACTAGTGGCTCCCATCATAATTATTCCAATTGTGTCGTGACGGTGCTACCTTGTTGATGAAATATTTTCGCAAACCCACGTTGCACTGGATCTAGTTCCAAAATTGATCCTACCTCGTGAGGACCCTATACACCCTGAGCAGACTCAAGGTGGGACCTAAAAAACGTAATACAACAATTTCTTGACCTTACAATTATAATTTCCAACTGTCATTTTTATGAATCCTAACTTTGTATTTGCTATTCCGCAATTTCACGAATATACTTCACTAGGAGTTATCCTTAGTTATCGTTGCACCCAAGTATTTTACCGATTTTACGTTTGTTATTTTGGTTCCTTTTATCGTGTAAGTGCTTTCGTGTGAAATACTCTTCAACCAAATATTTATCGAAACACATTTATTCAAATTGAATTCTAGCTCTCATACCTCGTACCACTTTTGAAATGCATTTATGTCGTTTAGCTAATGATTGTCTTCATGATATGATATTTCCCTATATTCACTGCATTGTCAGAAAATAGACGAAGTTTACTGGAAACCTGAGATCCGATGCCATTAATGTAATTCAGGAACAATAGCGGACCGATAGCACTTCCTTGTGGGACACCCGATGTGACGCTTAGTTGTCGGATGATACTCCGTCTATTACGACCCTTTGCTCGCGGTCTGTTAAAAATGTAACTTCCTGTGAGGGACTTTGTCCAATTCCTTTTTAAAATTTAGAAATATAGCATCAATCTGAACATTATTCTCACCCGACACCAAAATATCATGAACGTAAAGTGCCAGTTGAGTTTTGCAAGGTCTATCCTTTCGTAAACCGAGTTGGTTTTTCGTAAGTGAATTCTGATAATTGAGATATTTCATGATTGTACTTACAATTGTGTGCTCAAAAAATTTGCATTAAATGGATGTAAGAGAGATGGGTCAGTAATTACGTGGATCTTCTCCCTTACCTTTTCAAAATATGGGTGTGACATTTGGCACTTTCCAGTGTCTTTGGTAACTGCGCTAAGGCTTAGGGATTTATTAAATAATATTTTCAAATTAGCAGCTATTTGTGAAGTCATCGTTTTATATACGCGAGCAAGTTTGACGAGTGAGGGTAGAATTCATCTAGTATGAAGCCCAGAGGCGTGTGAAATTCACATACGCATCAGAGTAGAGGGGCCAGATCCTTTTCCTGTGCCGATTATGTTTTCCCAGGAAATGCTGGTACCCGAAAAATCAAACAGCTCGGGTGAAGCTTAGAATGTGCCCCGAAGTGTGCCCGGAAATTGAACCCGTTCTATCCCTGGACTAACACGTTCCATGAAATACATAATCTGTTGCTAAAACTACCCACATATTTATGTCGCAAGCCTAGTGTGGAATTATTCCCAGCCACACACCCTCACACCCTAGCGGTGGCTTAAATAGGGACTATTTTGATGTTAAGGTGTAAGATATTGTGCGGACGTTCATATTCACAGAGTTATTAATTTGTAGCATGACTCTGTGTTTCAGGGATCAAACTTATCTGCAGAGTGATATTTTTAGCGATGAGTGTTATTCGAACGGGATTGTGTTATTCTTAATGTATTTTTATATTAATGTATTCTTAATGCAATGTGTTATTCTTAAGAAGAAGTATGAGACGAAGGTACTCAATGGTTTATTTAACATCATTTCAGATACGACGTTCTTAAGTTGACAGATCGACCGTTCTTAAATTAACTTTTAAAAGGGTGCACCCTAAACTTCAGGCATCTGTAAAGAGTTTGAGAGTGGTGAGAAGTGGAAACCCTTAAAATTCTTAGGTTATAAAAAAACATTATTCCTTCGCTGTCATATCCCTAAATTTCGAAGATAACATTTTTTTACTGCCGCACTTCTGGTTAATGAATGGAAAGAAGTCGGAAAAAATGGTCAACTACTCAACCGTAAGTCACCGCCAAATAGCAAGCACAATAAAAGAGTTAAAAATAGTTTCGAGACGGCAAAAGGAGTGACATCAAGGACGTCGAGAAGGGACGTTCAAAGAATAGTCCGCAAGCAAGGTTTTTGACCGACGGACCAATGCGTGTCGAGCCTACGGGACGTTCAAATCTCTCAAGGAGTTGCCCCGGAGCTGTTGATCCGTAGAGGCGAAGTCATTTTGACTGTCGGCGGGCAGCAAAGAGGATCCAGATTTTTAAAACGTTCTCATAAACGGCGTAGCCTTCAGGAATTCAGCCTTAGTAGGAATCACTCACGCTAGCGAAGGTTAACTTATTGCATAAAGCTCTAGCAGAAATTGAAAATGGGTCTCTTCAGCGGTTATTTTGAAAACGAGAAAAAATCACCCATGGTGCTACGGTAGCAGAGATCATGAAAGTAAGACTAGATGGAACAAGTATCTACATCTACATCTACTCAATACCCCGCAAGCCGCCGCAAGGGTGTGTGGCGGGGGGTGTAAGGGTACCACCCGTAAATTAGGAAAAAAAACCGCATGCAGAAGCCATCATTTTAGAGCCCACAAACCAAACATGGTAAACATTCATGCACAAACCCTTTCGCCCCAACCCTTTCACACACATGCAAACCCACAAACTACCAACAAACATACACATGCACAATCTTTGGATTTTTAATTTTGTTCCGACGTGTAACTTAAATGTTTTTAATATTTCTAAGTGGACTTCGGATTCTCACTATTATGATTTCTGATTGTTCTGGGGAAGAATGAGTATTTGAATCTATCTGTATTGGAATCTATCTCCCTCATTTTATCTTCGTGGTCTGATCTACCTAAGTAGTGTGGGGACATTATTATTCCTTTTGTGTCATCGTTAAACTCTAAAGTATGGGATAAACCAATTTAATATTCCATTTCTTCCGAGAATAACAAGGGATCAAGAGAACAGTAAATGACCGAGCTAGGGGAAAATATTTTTAAATTCTAAGCAGCCTAGGATGTTGTCAATTTTTTATCCAACCAGCCTTCAACTCTTTCTCACCATCAGCTCGTCTCGCATTGATAGAGAATTTCTTTTCGTATTATGCAGATACTGTAGTGCATGTTTCTGTAGTTAATATTACATTCATTATTTGAAGTATTTTTCATTTTATTTTGTGAAGAGCGATGTTGTAGAAGTTTTACTCTTCCTATTTTCAACTTCTTTACTGTGCTTGGTAATTAACGGTGACCTATATCTGAGTAGTTCACCGTTCATCCATATTCTCTTTCGTCAATCCGAAATGTTATAGTAACAAAACTTTTTATCTTTGGAATTAGACAGCGGCGGCAATAATATTTTTTTGTTTAAGGGAATTCGATTTCCTCACTCTCCAATCCTTTTGCGCAGACCTAAGAATAGGGTCACTCGTTGATTTAAGAATGGTCATTCTGATGAAAGATGACACTTTGCTTTTCCAAATAGAATTGTTTTATATTACGACCTAGGTTTCGTTTCAGCGTAACATCTTCAGGCAAATAGGCAATTTATGAAAACATATACCCAATATATACCCATATATATACCCAACACCTGAAGAGCGTATTTTTCCCCCACCCTTCCTCCCCCTCTCCTCCCATTATCATTTCATTGTTTTCTCTTCCTCTCCTTCTCTCTTTCCCAGCTTCTGAGTATACATATGTGTGTTCAGAAATTTCCAAGATTTAATGAAGGATTTCCAACATGTAACTCCTGAAACTGCGTCATTCAATAGTCATACCGTCGACTTACAAAAAATCGTATCTCTAACGAACTTAAATAGACAATTCTAACTCCTACATCTCGTTCATCGATGCCAGACGCCACCTGTCCCGAGAGTGTGCGATCCGAGGGTGGTTGTTGGTGTACCAGGCTTTGGATTAATTGGCGGCATACTATCGCTGGTTGTTAGTGTACCAGGCTTTGGATTAATTGGCAGCATACTATCGCATTCTGGCATTCCGGTATCTAAAAAAAATTAGTTTTTAGAAAGTAAGAATTGCCTTACGTGATCCTTGAATTGGATCCACGTAGTTGGATTGTAAAAGGGTGTTATGTCCTAATGGTGCGTGATTTTGGAAGGAGTGTGATGTTGGATGGTACGTTCATTTGCATGGTGTGCAGCTGGCCCATGTATGATGGCACAGGTACGGTCGGGAATTTCAAGTATCTTTAAGTATCATTCTTTTTCAAATGTATTTTCTTTCATACGTGTTTTTTATTTTTGCGAATTATAAGGGTAGTTCAATAGAACATTGCCACCGGGCCATTTGTCTAAATGTAATGAAATATAAATAGTAATAATAATTATGTAGACATAGCGTAGGGCACAATCGTAGAAACCAAACAGCTTAAGGCGCTGTTTTTCTCAAGCAGTGCTCAGGGGCTCGGGAGGTCCGAAAGAGTGGGGGCGGTTTGCCGTCGCCCCTGTGGCGAGTCGGGACTGCTACGGAAAGGCGATGGGGATGGAACGGGGACGAATTGCGACCTCCGCCGGCAACAACCCTTGCGAATTCAACCACTCCCTCCCGCCCCCTTCTCGCCTCCCCTCACCCGCTCCTGCCTCCACCCACACCCCTGGGTTTTCTCTCTCTCGGGCCCTCACCGCGGACAGAGATAAAAAGGGGAAAAAAGGGGGCTCAGTCCACAGGGAAGGGATTTGGCTGTTTCCGGCCCTGACGGCCGACGATCCTGTCTCGCCCTACCGCTCACCTCTCGTTCCTCCTACACCCCCTCTCCCTCCCTCTTTCCCCGAGCGACCTTTTGCGCTGATGTCACGCTGCAAGAACCAATAAGAGCAGAGTTAGCAGACTCAATGGGTACTATCTATAACCTTCATAATACCCGTAAGGGCGCGTGGCGGGGGATGTTGAAGCAATTTATAATTATGTATGTGTATATATACCTTGCAAGTATACATTGTATGTGAATATATACCTTGCTAAGTAGAACTGTTTAAGAAAGTTAGTTGCTTGCACCCCTTACAAACGGACTATTTAGATGGATACGGGATATTTTTGTAGATGCGTAGAACTGCAAAACTTACCCAAATTAAATTCAACGCAAAGACGCGTATTTTTAACTGAGATTCGCAAAAGTAAAAATCGTATTATTTTAATCTCAATTAAATTAAATTAAAATTAGCTTTTAAGTTACTCTGAAGTTAAAGGTAATTTTTTTTTCTCAAAGCGATAACTCATGTAAAGCTTGGTATATATTCAATGCACAATGAATCATTACAATTGTTGAGGAACAATCATACTCAATAAAATATGCGGTAAAAGTGCCTCTTTACAGTTGGCCATTTTTCATGCCATTTTTTTCCTTTTCTTCGCATTGGTTCATCTACGTCAAATCAGTATAACAAACGTAAAATCGGTAAAACATTTTTGTGCTATGATAACTAAAGCCGCATCCTGAGAAAAACACATTCGTAGGATTTGCAAAGGAATAGCAAATAAAAAGTTAGGATTCATAAAAAGGATACTTGGGAAATGTAATGAGAGAGCTTTGTTATTTCACGTTAGTTAGGACTCACTAAGACTGCGCTGCGGTTGCATGGGATCCTCACGAGATTGGTTTCATGTTGGAACGAGAACGAGTGCAACGTAGAGCAGCTAGGTTTGTGATAAGTTATTATAAAAAGGTAGCAATGGCACGACATTATTTGAATAATTAGAATGGGGGCCACTGGTTGGCAGTAGGTTGAACTACAGGCACTTGAACTACGTAAACGCAAAATACGAAAATTACTACATAAATTTGAGGCATGTTAATTACCAGAAGCAGGGGAAGTCATATTACAACCCCCCACTTATTATGGTAGATCAGATCACCAACGTAAAATCAGGGAGATTTATTATAGAAAGGATAGATTTTAAATTTCGTTCGTTCCTCGTACCATTAGAGATCAAAATATATATAACCGCAGGCGCGAGGGGGGTAATTAGTTTTGGAATTATTGTACATATTTTGTCGATATCCTGAATATTTTTAAAAATTTATTTTGATAGACCCATATTTGCAACACTCCGGCCGCATGATTTTAATATATGTATCCTGTTCTTGAATATGGTTACATGTAAGTACCTTTTTTCGTGCGATTAACGTTTTTCGACTGCATGCTCAAACTGATATTTGTGTAGAGGTGCCAAAATTGGGATTGAGCATATTAGGCTGGTGACCTCCACCACACGCCCTTGGGACGGCTTGCGGGATATTATGTTTTAGATGTATATAATACCTTGGATAACACTCATAGCGTGAAATATCGACCTATGAACAAACATGATTCTTGATAACCTGATTCGCATTCAAATTGAAACTTCTCTAATTCGACCTGTGGATACAAGCTCCTGCGTCGTATCTTTACCAAGAACACAATCGTAACAGGTCTCCTAGAGGATTTAGGCTGGGAGCCCCTTGAAATACGAAGAGAACAAGCGAGACTTAAAATTTTAGAAAGATTCAGAACCAGCGAGTTTAACGATGAAACTAAAGGAATTGTAATGGCCCCACTACTTAGGTAGATCAGACCACAAAGATAAAATAAGGAAGATAGATTCCAGTGCAGATAGATTCAAATACTCATTCTTCCCCAGAATAATCAGAAATCACAATAGTAAGGATCCAAAGTCCATTTAGCAATATTAAAAACATTTAAGTTACACGTCGGAACAAAATTAAAAATTCAAAGATTGTGCATGTGTATGTTTGTTGGTAGTTTGTGGGTTTGCATGTGTGTGAAAGGGTTGGGGCGAAAGTGTTCTTGCATGAATGTTAACTGTGTTTGGTTAGTGGGCTATAAATTTGTGGCTTCTGCATGCGATTTTTTTCCCTAATTTACGGGTGCTGCCCTAACACCCCCCGCCATACGCCCTTGCGGCAGCTTGCGGGGTATTGAGTAGATGTATCTTACGCCTGGACACCTATGTTGTGTTAGGCAAGCCACCGCAAGAGCTTGTGGCAGGCGATGGTTAGGCAGACCAGGCATTAGGTACTATGAAAATTAACTTTTCCTTAATTGCTAGTTTCCCATAAATATGTAAAATATTTCAAGTTGTAGAGATGGTTTGAACTACAATTGCATGTACTTCGCCATCTAAGTGAGAGATATCTTTCCGCATGCAAGAAAAGCTCTAATAAGAAATAGAGCAATCGAATAGATAAATTAGATAAAAGAATAAGATCATGCTAGAAAACTAGAATGAAAATACTTTTCCCCTTGCGCTAGCGGAATTGACCATGAAGATCTTCGAGGTCGGATCGCATATCAAGCTCATCAAGGGATAATTCTTTCCACGAAAATACGAAAATCACACGAACGTTCTAGGTGGTATTCGAACATGCTACTACCAAATTACTCAGACCATATAAATTCTGTACATTTACGTCTCCAGGAAACAAGGAATATTTCTGATTAGATGTACGTATTCTCAGAAAAATTTTAAAGCATTTATGTTTCCCCTAAAAGATCGAAAACGAAAGATTTCCCTCAAATACTTTCCGTGTGATGCCCGAATTTTTCTGGCGAAAAGACCAAATTGTTCTAGCGCGAAAAGTGAAAATTTTCGGAGAAGAACAGAAACAGAAGATAGACTAGATGGAAAGAACCGAACTCCCAATAACGGTTTCCTAAGCTTTCTATTCGAGAGGACTTGAAACATCCCGGAAAAATGGTTTCCCATTTTACATAGACACATCTGAGATTCCCATCCCTCGGGGTTTCTGGAAAATATCGATCACACTAAAAATAATCAAAAAGGAGAAAACAGTGCTTCGTGAGAACAATGTAAACCACGATCCGTTCATTTTTAGCAGAAATTTCACTCTAATACGGAAATCTCGAAAAAAAATTGTAGCCTTATTCAAATGATGGCCTCATTATAACCTAATGCTTCCGAGGATTTGCCAGAACGATATAGATATTTCCTTAAGGTATACTATAAAATATTTAATATCTCCGAGCAGTAATGCTGTATTCTATTCAGAGACAATATTTCGCAAAACGTACTAAATGACTTGGCAGTCAACTGCCGCCGACTTTGTACTTATTTCCTATACCGTCAGATTATTCGCCGTTGAAACGCTCAACTACTGCAAATTAATACATACTCTACATGAAACTTTGAGTTATTTAGAGATCTCAATAATATAATTGCATAATTTCAGGAGTGGCGACTCCGGTTACATTTGAAAAAATTATTTATTATTATTATTTTATAGAAATAAAATTGCAAGCAAAAGATCTGATTCCTTTACACTACATACTCGTAAGAGTGAAAATGACGTTGGTTGACGTAAGGGTCACACTGCTATTGGGCATAAGACGGGGAAAATACATTAGGAACATCCTAGGTGCAGTATATATCTAAGGATCTGAACTAAGGATCATCAAAGAAATTGCGAGGAAATATTTCAATGAAATGGTTCAGGAGATGTGTTATAGCATATGTATTTGCATGCGTGTAAAATGATCGGATGTTTCTATGAATATATGCACCACTGTGGGTTTGAATGTATGTGTTGGTTTCGAATGCGACTTTTCGTGACCCAACCCAGGCGGTGGCTTCTATGTTCGTTATCAAATAGGCTCAACTGTTTTAAACAGAGTGGCATTTTTTTAAGCAACCTGCAGTGTCATGGTAGCCTCGCATCGAAGGAGAAGTGGAAGAATGTTCCCGTTTCTCTCATCGTCCATCCTCGCAGAGACCCCTCCGCCCTCCCGCCAACCCCGTTCCCACGCTCCCTTCCACCCCACCCCACCCTCCGAGCCCCCAAGTGTGCCTGGGGGTAAAGGAGAGGGGGAGGTTTAGGGAGTGGGGAAAGGAGGGAGGGATAACCGCCAAGAGGTGGCTGCTCTCGGAGAGGGAGGGAGGGAGAACGAGGCGCTTGGTGGAATGTTGTTCGTTTCTTTGCCCCACACCGAAAAGGGTAAAAAGCCTAAAATACAAACCAACCCTCGTTTCTTTCTTCCCCAACCCCCCACCCCACAATACTACCCCCTTCCCTCGCCTCAGCCTTTTTCTCCAGGTAAAAACCGACCCCGGCGACGCGCGAGGTCGAAGAAGGCATGCAAAACAGAACCGTTTCGGCGAATTGGGCGAACGGGTGGACTGGTGGCGCTGTTAAAACTGTCGGAGTGTGGGGAGGAGAGTTTGGGGAAAGGAGAAGAAAGGGCCGCCTACAGTTGGTGTCCGCACCAATAGTGCAAGCCTGCGCTTTTACAGTTACTCACGAGGGGAGGCCATCTATCGCAAGACCTCGAGGAAGAGAAAGGGGTCGCGGTCATGTTGGAAAACACGAGCGAGCAACAAAAAATATCGCGGGCGAATTCATGTAGCCTTTTGACTGACCTTGACTGGAAAACACACATACGGATGGTGGCGAAAACAACCAGCGTTGTTGACGATAAAACTAAATCCCATTCTACATAATACCCGCAAGCCGCCGCAAGGGCGTGTAACGAGGGGTGTTAGGTCACCAGGAATGTACACACAATCCAAATCATGTCACCTCTACACAAATACAACTTGAATCGGCTTGATTGTGCACTTGAGCAAAATCAAACACAAGAGAGAAGGTACTTACATGCAAAGGTATTCAATAAAAGGATACGTGTATTCAAATCATGCGGTTGAATTGTTACAAAGATGGGTCTATTTAATAAAAAAGATAACGTCTAGGATATCGACAAAATATATACCGTTCAAATTCTAATAATATCTTCCGCGATTGCTCTCATATCTATTTTATCTATCTCATATCTCACATCTCAATGGTACGAGGAAAAAACGACATTTAAAATTTCTCTTTTACAAATTCCAAGAACCAACGGGAAATGCCACCAGAGTAACTTTAAACGGAAACATTCACTAAATGTAAATTAAAATGCAACACATTCAGAGTGTAAAAACTCTTCACGATGAACAATCGCTGGATGAAAGTTAATCACGCGAGAGATGATATTCATTTACATGCCAGAATATTCAATGGCATTGAACAGCACCCAAGGTCACGTTCACCTCGGTCAGCACCCACACGTTACACTTGTTTTCTTGTCATATATATTTTTCACGAATCTGGCGGATTTTCTCTGGACTTTATCTAGTTTTTTTGCCAGATTTTCTCCCAAGGATCCCATATACTTGCGGAATATTCCAAATGTGGTCTAACTAGAGCCAAATAACACCTCCCTTTAACTTTCTCATTACATTTCCCCACCACCCGTTTAATGAAGCCCAGAATATAATAGAATATGCTCAAATAGGTTCTTATGATTGGCAGCGGAACGATTAACAGATTGTTAAATTATCAAATTAGTGTTTTCCTAAATCACAGATTCAGGCATGCTTGTGACCGATCATTCATTAATAAAAGTCTATTGCTAAGTAACTTCCGATTTGACTCTTTCCTTAAGGCAGAATCGAATATGACTCCTGCTCCCTGTGAACACGATCCATCATTTGCTTGACTTCTCAGGAAAGTGGCATTTATTTTAAGTTCACCCATGCAATGTAATTTGGGAGCAACAGCTAAAAAAAAATTTGAATACCACATTTTTTAAATTCATGTTTTTATAAAAGAACAAGGCGCATATTTAGACACAAAACAGAGGAGATGTGTGAAATAACAATTGCAGAAAAAGCCAAATGCTTTTTTTATCAAAATAACTAAATTTCATAAAATAAGCTAAGTCGGCATGATCTATAATGCCTATGCTTATTTAAAGAGCCCCAACTTCTTTGAAAAACTATTTGCTAAACTATTTGCCCAAGCTATTTGAAAAACCCTAACCCCCTCATTCCTTACCATTTCCTCCTGGTGCTACACCCCCTGCCACACACCTTTTTTGGTGGCTTGCAGGGTATTTATGTAGATGTAGAAAGCATGATAATAATTTCCATGGCAAAAATGTCATCCTACAAAGATGAACCGATAATCCAACCGTAAGGCGTAAGAAAATGTTGTTAGCCATAAATCTTAGACTATTCATGTTGCTAAGGGTCACGACTGACGGTAAAAGACCGAGGTTTCCTTAAATCCTGATTATGGAATAATGTGATCGTCGGACGGGTTATGCCGAGGAAGGTAATGAGCATTACAGTATAAATGGCGTTGATATAAAACTACGCAAAGCTCCTCTAAATGTATACACCTATTTATAGCACCATGGTATGCGAGCATATGTGATCGAAGACTCATCCATTCATTCCAAGCACGCAAAAGATTTGAGTGTGCCGATATTTTCGACGACGTCATTCGAGGTGATACCACTCGAGGCGTTGGCAGAGCTCCAAGACACACTGCTACTTGAGAACCGGTGGCAGCACCTCACGGAAGCAAGTAAGCTGAAAATATGTAACTCCTTAGTTAAATTATAATGATAATTCGGAGTGTGAGACATATCAAGATGTAAGACGTCGTACATGCGTAAAAATTGAGTGTTTAAAACTCAAGAGACAAGGGAATAGAAAAATCCTCATACGTGTATATTGTACCCGGTTTGCTTCCCTTCACACTGTGGTGCGTGGCAGGGGGTGATTTCACACCGGGCGCAAACCGTCGATATTTGGTTTAATTGTTCGAACGTTAATTAAATATTAGCTACCAAGAGAAATATTAAACAATTGAAAAAATGGAAAAATTACAACAGTTTACATTCACCGCGTTTTATGCAAGTAAAATTCTTCTCTTCGCATTTAGGACGAGCTAATATCAAATTTGAGCAATTAAAACTTTCGGTTTCAAATCCAAAAGAGTTTCATTAGTTTTCTTCTCAAGGCTTCCAATGCTCACTGATCGATTCATTATTTATCCTATTTTCTAGCACAATATTTTCCATGGGATGCTGCCAAGAAGTTCCAAATTATTTTTCTTCTCATGGAGCTTTTACGACATTATAATTGTTGAAAATGTAAGAAGGTTCTTGAATTGAGGGAATTATACAGGCAATCAATATTTCTTTCGAATGCTTTAGATTAACTGAGACCATTACAACGGCCTGCTGTTTATCTCCATACAGTAATCATGCTGTGAGTATATTGACTTGGTTTTTTTGCCAATGGACACTGTATTTAATCTTATGCTTTGCATTAATAAATTTTCTGCGAATGGTTAATCAACTAGAGCTTTTTGGGATTACAAATCTTTCTCCGCAATCCGTGACTCTCAAGCTATTCTCGTTTAGCTTGCGTATTTTCCAAAAGAACTAGAATAAATGATAAAATATATTGTCCCAACTCCTTAGTTAGGCCCCCTTCAAAAACTTTTCAAATTCCTACGGGAAAAATCGAACCCGGAATCCTGAAAATAGTTAATTAATTAATATATTAGAATTTTATGAATCGGTCATACACAAAAATTGTTGTACGATGCACATAGGTATCTATGTGCACGGGAGTTTTCTCTGCTCAAACACCCTCCGCCACACACCCTCGCAGTGGCTTATGGAGTATTGTGTGGATATAAAACTACTAAAAAATCAACACAGATTACGTGAAGATAGACCGACGTTGTTACGTATATATCTGATTCTGAATCAGTATTTTGGAAAGATAATTCTTTAGAATAAATGCTGAAAATGTATTATTAGCTCCATCGTACTAATGTAGGAGAGATCATATTTATAAAATTTGAGAGATTAAGTTTAGAAAGTATAGATTTGATATGTCGTTTTTCCACGAATGATAAGGGATCAAAATAATATTGTCCGACCGCGGTAGGGTCATATTCGGGTCCACATTAGTCTGGTGTGTATTCACCCCCTGCTACACACCCTAGCAGTGGTTTGAAGGGTACTAAAATATCAATTATTATTATTAGGTAATCTACCGGTTAAGGTAGGTTTTTGGATGGACACAACTATCAAATAAATATTTTGTAACTCCAAACAAAACCCAATCCAGCAACCTAAACTACATCAGGTCCCTCTTCATCTCTGTGTACTTCTTTCCTCCCTTCATCCCATCCAACATCCCTATCCTGTTCCTACCTTTTCCTCGCTTGCCCAACATTCTCCCCTCTATTACCTTCTTCAACATTCCACTACCGCTCAATACGCCTTTCATCCATTTTTCTTGCCTCCATAGGATTTCTCTCAACAAACCCCTCTCCTCACCCACCATCTCCAGTACTTCCTCATTTGTTTTCCTTTCGGTCCATTTCATATCAATATCAGATATCAAATGAAATTCATGTGCTCCCATATCCGAGATAGAAACCTTTATACAACATTTCTCTGCCCGAAAAAAATTATATTTCTTACGTCTTTTGTTGCCGAAATTCTTTGTGCTCACGTCTCTAGTGGTTCGTCGGTATATCAAGTCGATAGCCTCTAACGGGTAATAAAGGGAAAAGGTAGCGTCAACGACATTTTCTATAGCATCTCTTTTGGCTTAAATCTGGCCGCAGAGTAATTGCTTTTTAATTTTCGGAACATTAGAGATGTATTAAACTCTCTACAGAATACGTGCAATGAAAGACTACAATCCACTCACAAAGACAACTTCTTTAACTACTAACGTGATGATTACTTTGTTCATGTCTGAAATAAGATTTGAGATATCATTTTTCCCAAGAACGATAATGGATCATAAAATCGTGTACGACCTCGCTAGGGTGGGAAAGTATTCTGGGTCAAAAGTAGTCAGGTTTATCATTACCCCCTGCCACACACCCTAGCGGTGACTTGCAGGGTATAATGTATACATGTAATTCTATGGATGATTTACCACTAAAACACCAAGTAGTTCCCGACGGCAGGTTCGAAGTCCTCAGCTCGTTTTCCACCATAAACCTTTGGACCGGACGAGCGAAGAAATTTCATCGACGGTAGCTCTTTCCTCGTTTCCACAAAATCTTTTATAAAGTTCCACTCGGACGGTGACGTCAATGAATTCCATACGCAAGTGACTCAAGGCGGGGACAAAGAAAGAGATAGAGAGAGTTGCGGAGGAAAGAGAGAAAGCTCTCTGTGTAAGATAAAGTGGAGAAAGCGCGTTTTTCTGGGAGATGCGAGATTGCGCGCGGGCTTGAAACAAAAAAAATAGAGAATCCGACGAAAAGGAAGACCCTTCCCTCCGAAATGAATGGAAGTCATCAGAAATGCGAGATAAAAATTGGAGACGAGAAACAATATGTCGAGTCGACTGTGACCTCACACAAAAGGATGAACAATGAACATACGTCACGTTTTTGTCGACGAGTGAAAATGACGGGGAATGCATTGCACTGAAGAAGCAGGAAAGAAGACATTCCCGAAAGAATAACTCACACCATACTCTCTGAGAATGTACTCAAACATCTTATTGCAAGACTACCTAAAATGACCATTGGAGTGGTGAAGTTTTTTTTATACAGCGCATTTTCATCCATGGAGCGCAAAATTTTTATTAGTTCAACAATTGCATTTTCAAGAGAGTGAGCCAAAACTATCGGTTAATTCTAATCTATTCAAATATTTATAATGAAGAAAAAACATAAAAAATTCCCTTGTTACGGGTTCACGTGGTGTAATTTGAAAGTGATTAGCATTTACTTATAGTACATCAATCGGAATATGGTCTAGAAAATACTATTTTAAGAAGGTGGCATAAGGACACGTTTGCCTAGTCTTTGAAGAGCATTACGGTCCAGAATAAAACTAAAATGGTGAATAATTTAGGGTAGGGGCCACCCCAAAATCGAAGAATTACTTTAAGCCAGAATCTCATTAGTAACTTTGAGACACAAGGATTCAAAAGACGAACATTTTGAAACTCCATTATGTTTTAGTAGACAAAAAATATACCTTCGAACTCAGGGAGATAGATTTCAAAACGGATAGGTTTGAGATTCGTCGCTTAGGGCAATGGAAGACAAAATATATGCCGCTAACATCAATAAGGGAAAAAATAGCAACATTGTGTATTTTTGACTTGATAAGTTTAATTTTCCTTGTTTAATTTCCTACATTTTTTACTAAAGCTACCGGAATTTATTATATCAATGCCTATTAATCTTTTTCGAAAATATCAGCATCTTTATTTTATTTTCCTCGCGTACCTAATATTGGTTTTTAATCTCTCATAGAATACTAGATATTATTTTTGGGATAGCAAGTTTTTTTTCTTACTCCCATCTCTCTACTAATTCTGGTCATTAACAAAATAAATTGGACGCAACTAGTTTTTCATTGCATAATATTATAGTAGCACTTTTTGTAAAGAATTCTCATGAGCAAAACGCGGCCGCGACTCTTTTTGTACTTGCCTTTTCGCCTGGTGTGGACAAACCTACTGTCGTATACAATGCTGTCTTACAGAGGATCAAGTAGGTGCTTTGAAAACTCGAGAAATCTGCAAAAGTATGCTCACATTAGAATTTGCGGTGTTGAGACACTAAGACCGTCGTCATTTACCTTGATAGATTTACCATCATTACCGTCCTTTACCTTTACTCTCAAATGAAATTTGTGGTGGTTTAATAAACCTCAAAAAGGGTTTATATTGCTTATTCTCTGCCTTTTAGAAAAAAAATCGACCTCCGGGCTGATGTTTGGGCTTTCGGTGCCCTGTTTCTGCGTTTATTTCGGGGTACACACACGAGGAAACATCCTTATTCCAAGCCCAGCGGGAATTCTCATCTCGTTCGCCACTTACCTGTTCTGCCCGTTTCCATGTAGGAGCCCCGAGCGTTCCCCTAACTCCCCTTCCCAGGGGCGGATCCAAGGAGTAGTAGCAATCTAAAGCAATCCCCTTCCCTGTCTCTGCAATCTGGCAAATTTGCTCGGTGAAAAGGGGATCTTAATGGTACCCTAGAAAATACAATATATATAAATTATTGTAAAAACGAACGATAGGGAATTTCGATCATTCCATTGATTATCCATTTTTTAAAATAATGCTGAAAGAAAACTGCCACCACGTAAAGGAAGTATAATTTGGCAGATGATGGAACAGAAGCAAAATTACCTGTATATTCAAGAAGGGAAAATTTGTGAATATTCGCGTTTGAGGTTTACACGGTACTTTCAAGCTGCTCCTGTTACAAGAAAAGAAAGTTAAGCACGTACGGTATTAGTATTTGTTTTTATTTTCATTATGAGGCAGTATGCAAGAGAAAGAAAAATTGAATAATATATCCATTGGGAGAAAATTGAGTTAAAAAAGATGAATTCATAAGAAAACGATAATAAATCTCAGGTACATCAAATAAAAAAAACGAGCAAAGATTGGCAAATACTTTAAAATGAAGGTAATCAATTTATATATGTAAGGCTTGGTCTTTGAGACAAGTGGATGGGCGTGGATTAGATGTTTTTCAGATTTTGGCATGGGAAAAATTCAGAAAATAATTTGGAAAGAGAGGAAGACAAACGCTGGAGTATTAATAATGTTGGGTGAAGGGAGAAAGTTGCTGGATAAAGTTCGAAAAAGGCAGATAAAAAGGGTGGAGGAAATGTTGATAGGAATTTTAGAAAACACATTGTCTGCCCACTCAATGTCTGGTTGGATAATTCTTAAATTTCAATTCATCTACATTTACAATAACCCTCCAATCACTGTAATAGAGTGTGGCAGGGGATGTTAGGGCACCAGCCATAAGCACAGTATGAGCTCATAAATGCATTTGAATTTGCCTTTACCATTTTCACAGACAATCGCACATAAACGTGCCTATGGATGTGTATCGATGTGTTTCGATTAAATTATTAAATATTTTTCATTGTGTGAAAATATTCGGGTTCTTGAGTTCGATTTTGATCTACTTGAGTATCGTGCGTGGGAAGAATTAGCACTTGTATCTATCTGTGATGGCATTCATCGCTCTATTTTTATCCGGATGGTTGGACGTTCCAAATTAATTTGGTGCCATAAATATCCCCTCTTTCTTGGACGCGAGTAAACTCAGGCGGGGCCTGTAACTTAATATATAAGTTTGTCTTGCCCCTTCTCTTCGTTATTTAAGCGGCTCTCTCCCAAAATTCCTTTAATATACATTCCTTTGTATTCGCCACGCGTACCCCCTTCTTATCTGTGTCTTATCTACATGGCATTCTGCAAACAGGCAGGAGTGATTCAACACCAGGGATACAAAACACAAAGAAATATTTTTTTATTAAATCATTGGTTAAGAATAAGCAATTAAAATATTTCAAATAATGGAGACAACAATTCAAGAAAGAGAGAGAGTGGGGGAATGAAATCGAGAGGTTTGGTTAAGATGCGGAAGAAGCAAGTTTAAAATTTAATTTTATCCCTTAAGTCAACCTACCATGAAACCTGTTTTATAGCGCTTATTGGGGCTGATTAATAAGACCAGGCATCCTGATCTGTACACTTTTTTGTATTTAATAAAACGAATTACAGCTTACATTCAGCAGGTTATATCGTATGCATAGATTACTAGTTAAAACTTAAATACTACAGTGCAATAGTTTGTATTCCCACTTGCATTCATTGTTTCAATTAAAGAAATTCTCGATAAATTTGTGGCGTTCCAGTAATATGTTAATTCGATGGTGAACAACTGGTGTGGAACCAACTCTTGTGCCAAAAGCTGACAGCATGTTACGTGATTTTAGACGAATGTGAAATCATTAAATGATAATTATGGGTGTGGTAGTTTGGTGGGTAGAATGCTAAACTGCTGACCGGGGGGATCGGGTACGATTCCGCATGTCGTATCTGTTCATCCTCACCTTCGATTAAGCTGTACGATATTTGGGACATCAGATCTTCCCGAGAGATACTGCAGATTAAACAGGAAAATGAACCATCCCTCATTATGATCCTCATATCGATGTGCAAATTCAAAGAACTGTGGGAGATGCCACGACAGTTAATTTCCCGGAGTCATCCGCTCATGAAATTGTAAAGGAATTCCACAGTGTTAAACTCATTCACCTTGACTGGGACTCGAACTATAGGATCACCTCGGAACCTCGGTAAGGGAGGAGTACCGGGAGGATGGACGTCTCTCATTGAGTTGCTCTCGTTCTCCCGAAACATTCCATCTCCCAATACTTCCAAACCCCTGCCCCCCCCCACAATCCCCTCGCCGCCACTGAGACAACAAACCTTGCTCGCTCTTTGATGACAACTAAAATAATAATAGGAAAGAAGGAGAAGAAGAGGTATGACAGAAGCGGTAAACGGAGAGGAGGAGGGCAATGGGAGGGGGGCCCAGCCCCGGTGACGTGACGTCCGTCAAAGGGGGGAATATTTTCCTTCCCAGCAGAGGTCGGTTTCCCCGGGCGGCGACGCGAGTGTGTTTTGTTTTCTTTCCTCTCCTCGGAAGGGATTTGGGGCATTGCGGAGGAGGGCGTTCCCCGCCACCCACGACGGTTGTCGCTCTCACCCCCAATCTCCCCCCCCTCCCGGTTCATGAAAAAATGGGGAGTGGGGGTACGACTCCCGAGCAAGAAAAAGAGTTAGTTCCCCCTTTCCATTCTCCGACCCCTTATCCCTCTTCGGCAGCGTCCCAACATCGACTGAGGTTTGGGGCGGTCGAAATGGATTTCAGCAACACATGAGTCGGCACTTTGAATGAAACTAAGATATTTAATTTCATCTGGAGCACACATGGCTGGATTTCCCAAACATTTGGCGTCAAAATAAAGATTACGCATCAATAATTTTAAAAATTCAAAACATAATATCAACATGAAACATTATTAATACACTGAAATTATCAATGGTATGCATTCTATCAATTAGGGTAGGATTTTCATTGTGAAATGGGCACATATTATTTTTTCTATCCGTGTGCCCATCTCCAACTTTTAAAAATCAATGGCTGAGAGGACATATTACATCTTGTTAAAGCAAAACACACGTTTTAGGCTTGATATGGTGAAATATCATGATTAATTAAAAATATGCAATTTTTCACAAACTAAAATAAAATACGACCATTACATCATCATCTGATGATTATGTAGTTACATTGAAACCGGTTGTATTAAATTTTGTTTTGTGAAAAATTGCAAATATTTAATTAAAAACATCTTGTTATTATGTATTTCATGAGATGACGCCCCCCAAAAAAATAAGCGAACCGATAAGCCATTAGATTAGATCAATTGATTAAATATAAGCATCAAGTGCAACGGCAGTAACTGGAGTAGAAAATAGGGTAGAACTAGAGCAGAGACAGGGGTAGGAGCCGCCATTGCAGCAGAAAGCCAAGAAGAAAAAGAGATTTGAGCACTCCTAGTCGTAACCGCAAAAACCATCCACAGAGAAATAAAGGGCTCAAGTCTTACGTTTATAAGTTCAACATAGAAAACATAATTCATAAGAAAAATAATTAAGCATCCGAGAAATTATCATAAAGAAAGCAATCAGACCAATTCTGTCATCCAACTCCAAATGCAACCAAAAATCATAATAGTATCTGTGTCCATGTGGCCTCACCATTGCTTTTAATTACATGAAAACTATAATTAATTTTGAAATTTAGTTGACAAATTATTGAATATCTTCATTTTTGAGCTTTCATAGTCCTGAAATTCCAATTCAAACAAATAAATATGTGCTTAACTCATGGAGGTGAAATTATGCAATGGAGAGGTTTTTGAGAAAATGTTTGATAAACAATTCCCTACAGAACTGTCCCCAGAAGTTCTGACATTATTTTTTAGGGCATATTGGGTCTCGTGACGTTATGAGGAAGTGAAGAGCATACAAATTGGCTTAGCTAAAGGTATAGACCCATTCCGATTTTCTTTGACATGCATTTTTTTAGGAAATCGATTGTGCTTTTTTTACCATTGTCAATTTATATAACGTATGTTACTTTCATTTATTTTATTTTATTTTTTTTATTTATGTGCACTTCTACTTCATGGTTATTTCAATTCCGTTATGATTTTCTATGAATAATTTTTCTATCTTCGGAATTTTTTATTGTTATTTTTAAGAGATATATGACATTTAAACAATCCAATCTAAATAAATTGGAGATCATTTACTGTCGGTAAGGCACTAGCGTTTTTGAGTTTGCCATCAAATTTGAGGTAAAAATCATAATTATGATTTCTTCTAGTAATGACAGTTATTTCATTATTTTTCATAAAACTTTTATCATAAATTTTCAATTGGTTTTCCAAATTTTTATTTTTTAATCAATAAAAAATATTACAAGTTCACCGTTTATGCTTACTTTATTAGGGATAGTTTCATATTTATTGTGCGCTTAAATGAAGAGCTGAAAATGCCTTTCTTTATTCGTACTGATATTTTTACAATAGGAATTAATTCTAAAGTAGCAAACGGTTGAGATTTGAGGGACATACGAGACAAGCTTTACGCTCTCCAATCAAAGCGAATTTTCGTGTTCATTTTCACTTTCGACGGGTAGAAGCTAAACGTAAGATCGACAGGTGGATCATTGATTCGCAAAACTAGACCCTTGTTGAGGTCAAGATTGCACAAGCCGGTGTTCTTCATTTATTCAGCATCCAGCAAACTTGGTTGCACGCCTTATCTCCTCCGGTCAACTGCCAGTCATCCAGACAAACATTTCTTCAACTTCGCAACTCGAAATGCGTATGTAGTACTGAGTACAGATAACGTATGTTAACGAGTGATATGATAACGAGTAAAGATAAGAAGTTAAATTTAACTTTATTACCTTTATTTTATTAAAGTTAAAGGTATTAACTTTAACTTATTATCTATGCTCAGTAATACTTACGTTATATATATATATATAATATATATAACGTAATATATATAATATATATACAAAGTAATATAACGTATATATATATAATGTATTCATTCAAACATAGAAATAGGTATAAGGAAAGGGGATAGGGAAACACATAAAAGGCATGTGGGGAAGGCGGTTTTTTGAGCAGATCACGAATGTAAAAATATTTCCTTAACCGGGATTTGAACACCGAACCTTCCACTTGCCGGGTGGATGTGCTACCAACTACACCACCAAGGAAACCTAATTTACACTGAGATCTGCGATGTATTAAAACGCCCAAGTGCTCCGAATCATTTGCCAAAGGAAGGCTTTAAGGAGCTGTTCCACCCACCAAAGGAGAAATAGACAATACACACAAGAAGAGGGGACAGTTGGTTAGAAAGCATATAGTATCATAGAGAATAGGAACAGTACGTCTCTGTGTAAATTAGGTTTCCTTGGTGGTGTAATTGGTATCACATCCGCCCGGCAAGTGGAAGGTCCGGTGTTCAAATCCCGGTTAAGGAAATATTTTTACATTCGTGATCTGCTCAAAAAACCGCCTTCCCCACATGTCCTGTGTTCGCCTTTTATGTGTTTTCCCTTCCCCTTTCCTTGTACCTATTTCTATGTTTGAATGAATATTTGTGCGCCGTATGGCGGGACTTTGTATTTGAATGTATATATATATATATATATATATATATATATATATATATATATATATATAATTTGATATTATAAAAATATATATAATGCAAAATTATTTTAAATAATTTATATAAATACATAAACTTTATTATTATTCGGTATTCTACGGATTAATATAGGTTTTGGAACTAACAAAAGCTACACAACTATGCATACAATTATTTGCCTCTCCAAATAAAATGCAATTTAACATTCGGCCCTGCAATAAGACCCCCTTCAATTCCTTCAATTCATCCAACATGCTCGTCCCATTTCTAAGCCATCCTCGTTTGCCTAACGTTCTATCTCTCTCACGCGCACACACGTATGGAATTAATGACAGTTACTCTCGTGAGCCTATACTCAATGAAGAAATACTGAAAATAAAAATAATAGGTATATTACATAGAAAAACGTGAATTTGACTGAATTTGACGTGACTGACGTGACGATAGTTGTAGGGTGACGATTGACGAGTAATGATAATGTACTACATACCAGTAATACGAGTACCAATACGTAAAGTACTTGGAATGAATTGATGCATACATGCATTGCACATACGCAAATTTTTCCTTTAAAATGGCAGTTCTCTGTCGCAAATATGTGCAAGATTAATTCCTGTGGAAAAATGGAAAAAATAGGTTTATTTATCGTCACTGAGCGGGTCTTTTAGGTTTAAGATGAATAGATTCTTTGTATTTTTGGACATGTTCCAATTTTCAGTTCGTTTACCGCCGCCCATCCTCCCACCGCTTGACCCTTTTCCAACACACCTGTTCGCCTCGTTCCGTCCTGAATTCGCGTACCTTCCTCTCTCGAGATCCGCATAAAGAGGAGGGTCCCTGAACCGAGGAACTGTGCCGAAGGCACAAAGTCACACCGTCGTCATTGAGGTCTTTTCAGTCCTCCGGTAAACTTAATTCAATTTGAATCGATGCATAGAGTCCGGGGTTACTTTTCGAAGAACCGAAAATGTTCGCAAATGGAAACGGGAATGCATTTGGGCAGACAAGATATTATTATTCCGAGCGTCGGGTTCGGTGACCTGGACACTCGGAAATCGGGTCGGTCGAGAAAAATTAATGGTTAATGCGAACTCAAGTTTCTTGACGGGAAAGGTTTTAGTCACTCTCTGCGGATGTCCAAAAATACGAAAGAATAACGGTCACCTACCCCTGCCTCCCCCTCTCGACCCCCCTAACCCCCTCTCTAATTTCTCCCCTTCAAGATTTCCGGGAATCCAAAAGTACATTTTTCACCTTTCTCTCCCAAGACTGTCGATTTGACCCCAGGGTGGACACCAAGCGAAAAGCTCAGCGAAGGGGGCGGGGGCGGGAGTCGGGGGGAGGGATTGGGGGGGGGAGGTGAGGAGCGCTTTACGGTATACCGCAACGGTTTCCTTCTTCGCCTCGAAATACTGCGTACCGACATATTGGGAGCTGTCTCTCTTTTATCGACGAGGGACCATTGAGTTAAGGACGCGTTGATTGCCCATGGCGTCATCCGAGGTGGAAATAACAACGCGGTCAAATAGTACCAATGTCACGTGACATGAGGCCATTGGTACTTTTCGGCCATTGGAAACACCGGCAAATATTTTGTATACGATAGTAGGGCACTTCGCACTAGCACTTATTACGAGTTAAAGTGAATAGAGGGATGAACAAATGATGAAAGCGGCAAAGCGGACGACTGGAGTGGAATGATTTGTGGCGGGGAAAATGGTGAGAGGTCTTGGTAAAACAACGCGACCAGTGTCAGGAGTCTGCGGCCCGTCACAGAGTGCGGATCCCTGCTAGACTGAACTCCTGTTCAAGGGTCGCGTCACGAATTTATAACTCCACTTTCCATTGAGCAATGATTTTCGATAAAATTTTTCGTTAAACTCGGGAAATCGGGTTCGGAGACCATGACCATTGTTAAGTATGCTTATGAAAATGAAGTAATGTCCCAAGTGATGGTTTTCTGCTTTCACAGGATATTCTTAGAGGGTAACGAGGAGGATGATGATGAGGAATGCCCTGGGCATCCATAAATAGCACAGTTTGATGAAAATGTGCAAAACGTGAGACATAGGCTCAATTCTAATTGACCCCCAAGTGTCAGGATGTTAGCAGAAGAGTGCAATATTCAGAAAATCACAGTGCGTTGTATTCTTACAGAAGATTTAACCATGAGAAAGGTGTACCAAGATGGTCCCCATGGTGCTGTCAGAAGACTGCTTGTATGAAAATTGTGCCTTGGATGTCTTGGGCCACGGTAAAGTGACCCGAATTTTTTAGAATAGGTAGTTACTGGTGACAAGACAAGGGCCTTTGAGTGCGGCCCAAGTACAACTCATTTGAGTACCATTTTGGGCCACTGGATTATGTCAAAGAGACCCTGACGAGGTGCCTGAACGAGATTCCCGTCAACGCCTTCCAGGAAGGGTAACAGAAGCGTGGCAGAGGCGCTGACATCGGTGTGCTGAGGCACAAGGGTGTCCTTTTGAAGAGTTTTAGTAATCTGTACTTTGATCTGCAACAAAGCTCTCCTCCGATTAATTGTACTTATTTTTGGAACATAGTATGTATTATAAATTATTTCTCCCTTGTACTAATCGAGGCTATGATGGTAATAACATCAATTAAAGACAAATTAAGCAACAATTACTCTAACGTTTGATAGCCTAAAACCCCCTGCCACAAGCCCTCGCGACGGCTTATAGAGTATGATGTTGTTACGTATATTGAATCAATGTTACTCGAATTATACCAATGAAGGTAAGTTTTGGATGGACCAAAACTATACAGGAGTATATTTCTTTGCCTCTCCTTACGATTTGCGGACGATCTCTACCTTGTCAGTCAACCAAGGGGTGCAAAGCATTGATGAGAGCATTGGATGGTCAGTGTGATAGATATGGAATGAGAAAAAATGCAAGTTCGAGTAAAACAAAGGTTATGCGTTTAGTCTCGGGAGCGTTTTGGAAGAACGACCAAAATGTTGAAAGCGGATGGAACATTAGGAGAATTATGCTGGTCAAAGAAGCGTTCAAAAGGAGGGAATTGATGACAGGGATATTGAATAAGAATGTTAAAAAAACAACTCATTATTGTTAATAAACAACTGAAAAAGAACTTTGATATGGAGCGTGGTTTTTTCGGCGCGGAAATATGGACGAAGGATCAAGATTAGAATAGAGGTTTTTGAAATATGAGTGTGAAGTGGACCGAAAAGAAAAAAAACGAGAAAGTGTTGGGTATGGCGAGGGAGGAGAGGGGATTTGTTGGGAGAAATCCAAAGGAGGTAAGAAGGATGGATTGCCTTTAATTTGGCAAAGGGATGTTGAAGACTGATAGAGGAGATAATTTTAGGCAAGCAAGGAAGGGGTAGTAGAAGGTTAGGGATGTTGGACGGAATGAAGGGAGGAAGTATGCGGAATTGAAGGAGGACTTGTATTGTCAGGAGTGAGGTTGTATTTTGTTAGGAGTGGCAAGGAAATGTGTCGTCGTTCAGACAGTGTCCATACAAAATATACCATACACTATAGACTGCCATATAATGTCTTATTCGGAGAAAGTACGGTAGTCCAGTGGGTAAAGCGCTGGACTTCAGACCGGAGGGCCCAGGTTCGCTCCTTAGCTTTACCCATCCTTTGTAACTTTTCGGGAACCAGATCTTCCTGGGAGAGCATAGGTGACACAAGTAAATAACCTGGACCTCCCATTCTGATGTATGGAAATCCTACAGCATAAGTACTGTGTGAGCTCTATCTTAACCTATCAAAGCAACCCGCGGGTTGATTGCTGTGTTGGTTCAATTCTGGGGGTATCATCGATCATAGCTGATGGACGGGCGTTCCCTTAAAACTGTCCTAATCATCCCAATTACATTTTTATCATCGGCACGAGATGGTATTGCACAGCAAGTCTAGCTGGACTTGAAATGCGATCTTGAACTCTTTCATGTTGTTCTTTTTCCTCCAATCGTTGGTGGTTTTCAGTGGTTTCTCAATGGGAAGACAGGACTTTACAACGCTTGTTCGGGGCGGAGAACGCTCCGGGCCCAATGTACAAGTTGCGGTGGAGATGTGGAAGGAAGGCAACGGTCCTGATGGCCGCGGCGCCAAGGAGAAAGAGAGGCTCCGGAGGGAATGACTCTCAGACCGCAGTCTTGATTGGGGTCGAAGGGGACAGAGATTTTTGCACTTCCCATAGAAATTTCTTTCTTAAATCCTCCTGCATATTTCTTCAGTCATCAATTTCATTCTCGCTTACGGGAAAGGTAGGAGGACGCATCGCCATATCGTGGAACATTCTCTTTGACCGTGAATGTCATATTTCCCCCAACAATAACGACACGAAAATGATTAAAACCAAAGCGCAGGTGCGTGCTGTAAAGATCCGGGGTGACACCGTGGGTTGTTGTTCGGCAACACTGACCTGCAATATGTACTTGTATACCTAACGAAAAGTTCTATAAAAGACGCCAAAGGACCTTTTCCTTAAATAAAGATATAAGTTAATGCATAAGTCGTAAATAGTAAACGTAGTGAAATATTCATAAACTAGATCGTATAGATTTTTAGCCAAAGATAAATATAGTAACGAACTCATAGTAATTAAAAGCCTTTGTTTTAGTAATTAGAAAGTCTTGAAAAATTGTCTAGCATAGTTAAGATTCTGGAAGCATATTATAAATCGATTGTTTCAATAATATTGATTGAAATGGCGTAAATTTTGTCAGGCTTCTACTATGAGTTGTGGTCAGCTTCTGGAGCCATAGACAAGTGAAACATTTCAAAAGAAAAACTCATACTCCATGGATTGTAAAACTCTAAAATAATAATTGCAAAGCGTTAAAATATTATTTGTTTGATTCTTAAGAATTACTTCATCCTAAGGTCAGAGTAATAAAAGGATTGTTATCCACCAATACTAGCATATATTTAATTAGATGGATAACAAAGTGATTCTTCGAAAAAAAATATGTTCGTGTTTGACACATGCCGTTTGCTTCAAATTATCGTCAAGCTACTTATTTTAAGCATGTAAAGTTAAATATTGCTTCATCATATGTTAAATTAAAATTTGATACATCAGTGTCAATGGTCCTAATGGTGCCATTTGGTGCTTAGGCTGTTTACTTCAGGCACTCCCTTATATTTGGCCCATCTTCAGCTATTGTCCTTAAGATTTACAGTCGGATAGAAGTCCATTTTGAAGAAAAAAATGCTTGTATTTACTATTATTCGTCCCAGAAAAGTTTGCTCTTCGTAGCGCATCTGAGAAGTGAAACTAAAGTAATCACTACCGTTTTGTTAATAATTTTAACAACTTGCTCCGAAGTACTTTCGCACCTATTTCCCCTCAGCATTTGATAACTCAACTGTTCTGTATCTCTCATGTTTATTTCACCCTAAAAAATAACACAACTTCCTGACACCCAATTGCAGTATGTGTTAATGGTATTTATTGAGGATATTGGGTTATGGAGCTAAAAACAGAAAATGTATCGAAATTATTTGGAGGTCTTTTGACAAATATCATGAGTTATTGCGTCACAAATCAATGCTCGATAGCATTTAGTACTGAATTACGCTAGCTGGAAAGTTCAGAGGTAATGATTTATTAACGCCGCAATCCTCGCCTAACGTCAACGATCGTTTTCCTGAAAAGGTACAAGACTCACTCACGATTGTGGCGTGCGTGATCATGCTTGCCTTCGTGAAGGGTCACGTCATTTTGCCCAATCGATTGATTGTTTCACCTGACTTGCGTGCGATTTTATGACGTGATTGGTCGCGAAAAACCCGCACAATTGACCTTTCGGGAAAAAAACTCATGTCATATGAATGATTGTTGATTTGATGGAATAGTTTCATTGTCCACCATTGGTGTTTACCGTTACCGCACCCAATATCTGTGATCAATACCCAACCGTGCGCAGTAAATCATCACTTATTGACACAAAACGTTTTTAATATTTTTTAAAATTTTCCAATGTTTTCGCAAATATGTGCATCACTACATTCCTAGTTCCTGTCGTAGATAGATCTAGTTTTTTCCCAGGTCACCTCCGGACGAGGAATCTATAGTATAAATTATCAACACCTTGTAACATTAGGTATTGCTTTAATAATCTGCTTCTTTTTTCTGGTTACGCCCTAATTGATTTGCATTAAGTGCACAACTGTTTCGCCCTCCTTGCGTCGAGTGCCTTAAATGGCCAAAAGTCTTCGACATAAAGACGATACAGCCGAAGGAAACAAAATTGTTGCCCGAGGAAGGTGACCAACTCAGTCGAAAACCGAAAATGCAAGCAGACACTTCGCGGCATCTTGTTTGGACGAATCGTTTTTAGCTATTCCTAAATCTGAAATCATTTCTGAGAGAAATGAAAAGATAGAAACAAAAATATTTTCGATACACTCCCAAATTCACCATTAAAATTTCGTTGCTTTGGGCAATCTGCTCCATCCTCCAACCACCGGAACTACGCGAGCGATAAATAAAGTCCTAACGAGGATAATATTGAGAACAAAGATTGATATTATTTGTATTTATCGCGTCAAATTTTAAAATATTCGAAAAACGAGGCATTTATAATATGTTAATTATAAACAAAATTATAAGAATTGGAAATAATAAAAAGAATTAAACGAACTTTTAGAAATGTATTATTACTTTCAGTAAAAATTAAAACCAGTCGAGGAAAGGTTTAAAAGGAGGCTGTGAAGAAGATCTAAGTGAATTGATATATTTATTTTTCCAATACATTTTTAATTAAAAACTTTCTTTGTCGCACAATGGGTACTGATGCATGGATAAGAATAAATAATTGCATAGTGAAGTCCGTTTTACGGATCGACTCTATTGTGAAAGGTTCTGAGAATCACAGATGTAGGAGTAAATGAATGGAATTAATCGCAGACCACCTATTCTCTATTATTGCTGTATTTTAATGTAACTAGTAGTGGACTAGGAAAAATACAAGGAAACTATGAATTAAAGGAGTAATTAGAGAAGAAAATGGAAGGATAATGCATAAACAAAAACTTGCGTAGATGAGAATAACTTTGGTCCAGACTTACAGGATATAGAAAGGGTATTAAGGGAATTGAAATAAAATAAGGCCGTGTTGGTATACAACATTCCCGTGGAACCCCTTAAAGGTTTAAGAAAACTTGGGAGGAAGAGTTTGATGGACTAAATGATAGCATTTATGAACGAGGAATTCGGGCGTAAGACTCCCGTCAGATAGCTTTTAGATTCCATTCCAAAGAAGAGAAAGGCAACCCCATGTAAAGGCTACAAAATACCCAGGTTGATTTCCCACGCAGCTAACGTGGTGCTTAGGTTCATTAATAAATGGATAGAGAGCAAGGCAAATGATTACTTAAGGGTTGATTAATTTGGGTTCAGGAAGGGGAGAGGCACGTGTGATGCCATTGCAGTAATGAGATCACGAACGGCGTGGAGCATAGGAAGCATTGGATGCATATGATACATTAATGACATCGGGTTTCAGATTTCCAGTAAACTTCATCTATTTGCTAACGATGCAGTGATATACAGTATAGGGGAATATTCAGTCATGAAGATAGAGTATCATTAGCTAACGACCTAAATAAAATCAAAAGTGGTGTGAAACATGGGAGTCTGGATTAAATTGGAATAAAAATGTTTCGATACATTTTTGGAGGAAAAGTATTTAACCCGAAAAGACACTCTACAGGTAACCAACATTACGCACGTGGAATCGGTAAAATACTTTGGTGCAACTAACTAAGGATATGTCCTAAAGAAAACACATTCGTGAAATTTTCCGAGCAACAAATAAAAAGTTAGGATTCATAAAAAGAATACTTGGGAAAAATAATGAGACGGTCGAGGAACTTCCATCTACATTTACATAAATACCCTGCGAACTACCAAAAAAGGTCTGTGGCAGGGGGTGTAGCACCAGGAGGGAAGGGTATGGGATGAGGGGGTTGGGGTTTTCAAATAGGTGAGGAAAGGTGGGGGGAACCTGTTAGAAAAAAAATTTAAATATATTCGTGCACATTTATATTATTATTATTAGGTAATCTACCGGTTAAGGTAGGTTTTTGGATGGACACAACTATCAAGTAAACATTTTGTGACTCCCCACCTAGCAAACTAATCTATATCAGGTCCCTCTTCATCTCGGTGTACTTCTTTCCTCCCTTCATCCCGTCCAACATCCCTATCCTGTTCCTGCCCTTACCTCGCTTGCCCAACATTCTCCCCTCTATTACCTTCTTCAGCATTCCACTACCGCTCAATACGCCTTTCATCCATTTTTCCTGCCTCCATAGGATTTCTCTCAACAAACCCCTCTCCTCCCCCACCATTTCTAGTACTTCCTCATTTGTTTTCCTTTCGGTCCATTTCACCTTCTCCATTCTTCTCCACACCCACATTTCAAAAGCCTCCAATTTACGTCTATCCTCCTGCTTCAGCGACCACGTTTCCGCGCCGTACATATCGCTACGCTCCATATCAGAGTTTTTACGAGTCTTGTCTTAACATCCCTACTCAACGTCCCCGTCATCAACTCCCTCCTCCTTGAGAAAGCCTCCTTGCCTAGCGCAATTCTTCTCTTTACGTCCCTACCACTTTGACCGCATTGGTCCAAAACACTTCCGAGATATGTAAACTGTTCTACCTGCTCTATTTTTTCCCCGCCTATTTTAATATTTAGCTTAGCTTTTTTCTTTCTGGAAAATCGCATAACCTTTGTTTTATTAATATTGATTCTCATCTCATATTTATCGCACTGAAACTCCAATTCACTCAGCAATGCTTGCAACCCCTTGGCTGACTGAGCAACTAATGCTTGGTCATCAGCAAACCTAACCGATTTTACGAATTCCCCTCCGACTTTCATTCCTACCTCCAGTTCTTCCCATGCCTCTTTAATCATTTCCTCTACATATGCGTTGAACAGTACCGGTGACAATGGGCAACCCTGCCTTACACCTCTTCCTAACACTGCCCATCCGGACTCTCCGTTCCCCACTCGCACCTGAGCAGTCTGAGACATGTACAGGTTGCGGATCAGTCTCCTGTCCCTCCAATCCATTCCTATTTTCTGCAATACACCCATTAATTTTTCCCAATTCACTCTATCAAACGCTTTTTCGAAATCTACAAAACAGGCAAAAACGTCCTGATTGTATTCTATATTCCTCTCGACTAGTGATCTCATTACTGCAATGGCATCACGCGTACCTCTTCCTTTCCTGAACCCAAACTGATCATCCCCTAAGTAATCATTTGCCTTACTCTCTATCCTTTTGTTGATGATCCTGAGAATAACTTTAGCTGCGTGGGTAGCTCTATATATATATATATATATATATATATATATATATATATATATATATATATATATATATATACATGTAAATATAAATACATACACACAAATATTTACACATATATACATATATATATATATATATTCTCGCGCAGTCCCTAACCTGTACGTTAATACTTATTTTAATGAACTAAGTCCTGGGGAATTTCGGCTACAAGCATGTCTCTTATCGTTCTAGGAAAAAATGACATTTTAAACCTGTCAGTCTTGCAGTCTATCTCTCTAATTTTATATTCGTGATCCCTTCAACCGTAATACGTTGGGGTTCGTATTATATCCTTGATGTCATCGGAAAAGGGCCCATCTTTAAATATTTTTAACAAGTTTAATCCTTATTGTAAACGCCGCTGTGTAAGAGAATCCCAACCTAAATTGTCTAGCCAAGTGGATACGCTGCTGCGTTGGTCATAAGAATGTTTGACAAATCTAGCCCCCCTCCGCTGAACTTTGTTATTCCACGTTAGTTAGTTCTACCTTGGTAATCAGTGGGTGTATGGGATCCTCACGAGGTAGGCTTAATTTTGGAACTAGATCGAGACCAACGATGAGTCTCTAAGTAGGTGAAAAGTTGTTCTGAACAAGGTAGCAGTGTCACGACACTATCGGAAGAATTAGGATGGGAGCCAATAGTTGACATTAGGCTTAAATAAAGTTAAATTTACTGCGTAAATTTATGCAGGTTACTTATCTGAGGATATTAAAGAATGCACTAATCTTTATAAGACAATTAAATAATATTTGAAGAAACCCTATCGCCGAAGACCTACTCCGAAGGAGTTCGTGAAGGTACATTTTTCCTGGGTATCACAACTTTCTAGAGGAGGTAACAACTTTTCAATTAAATATATGTATATTCATTCTCTCAAATCAATTTTACGAGAATTGAAAATTGGATCGGAGGTAAAATTGAAAACAAAGACGCTCGGCGCCTGGAGAAGAAATGTTTACCAAGGTGAATAAACAGTGGATCTTTATTTCAATAATCGTCTTGGTTTCGTCTAGTTGGCTTTCACACCTTCTCCGGGGAAGAGTCGTTTCCGCGAATTTATGAGAGGATATTGGCCTTTGCTCTTAAAACATCCCCTCTTTCTCCTTTCGCCACTTGTTTTGATTCCCACCTCGGTCAGTGAAGCAGCGAATTTCTCCCGCTAGGAGCCACGTCTGATTCCGTCGACAAGCATGCCTCGGGTGAGACGGAGGGAGGCGGGGAAGGTAGAGGGCGTTCCTGGATTAATGGAAACTCTTCCTCCACCACAGAATCTCAAGAGTTCTATCACGATGATACCAATTCCCTCAGTGCACCGGAAAGAAGACTTCTCCAAGACTTCAGCTTTGTAAGGTCGACTGAATTCTTGTGTATTGGATAACTGGAGATGCATGGTAGTAAAAATAGAAAGGTAACATGCATGCATTTATTTGTGCTCTCGGACATAATATCCCCAAGAATTTTAACAGAATTACTAGTTGCATAGATATCTGATCTCAATGCATGAAGTTATTTGATCAACTATTATTTACCACTGATTCAATTATCAGAAAAAGTACACAACACAAATAGTCGTAAGTACAAATACAGATTTCGTAAACAGAATATAGCAATGTTCGTAACATATTAGTGAAAAAATTAAATGACAAAGCTGGTAAACATAGGTAAATGACGAGAGTAAGTAATGCTTACGAATACTGATTCAGTAAATCAAATGAATTGTTATTTTATTTATGTTGATATGGCTTAAGAGGGCAATAATCTTGCCTTGGAGTTCGAGAAAGTAATGGGTGAATGTGGCTGAAGATACTCTAAAGGTATGGAATACTAAACTATTGTCAAAGCAAGAGATAATGAAGGTGAACAATGCGAGTGAAGATCGAATATGATAAAAAGAGTACAAAATTGATGTCAGAGAGAAATAATAAGTAGACTGCAAGGACAATCAGTGCAATATGGAATAGAATAATTGAGGAAGCTAATTTTCTGAACTAATGTAAAATAAGTCTCTTTTTTACTTTGCTTCCGCCGAACATAATGAAAAGGTATGAAGATAATAATTGTAAAGCTATGGAAAAATATTTTTTTATCTAGAAAATAATTTAGCTAATTTAGCAGCGGATCACCATCGATGACATAGGCAAGAAGAAACTATTAAACCTTATAGTTTCAAGTAAAGAGGGCAGTGTATGGATAGTCAATTCCCGACGCCAAATAACATGGGAAAAAACATTAGTATATTTTGAAAAATAATAAATATCAGTAACCGGTTGATAAAAAATATCTGAATGTTGATTCTTCTTCGGCTGTGAGACCTAACCAATATGAAATATAGTTAACAGCCCTGAAACAGTAATTATGCCGGTAAATGGCGAAAATAAATTGCAATAAGTAATTTGAAAAATCACAAATAGGCAGAGTTTTGGGAGGAAAAGAATATTCATTTTGGTTGTAATTGAATGAGGCAGAAAATATTCTGAATTTAGACAGATATATACTTTGGGGCGAGATTGAGACTATGGAGTCTCTTTTACCACCTAACCCCTCGTCACACATTTACAAGATTCAGCTAACCGATAAATTTCACAAATTATACATAAATAGCAATAGAATGAATACATACATTATCTTAGGACTCACAGCAACACAATACATTAGTTGTCTAGTTCAATTCCTAACTACAAAACAATATGTACGACATACACACATAAAATACATGCCCATACAATGCATACACATACCAATACATGATAAAGACCTGTTAAACAATATTCCTGATTATATTTATAAGCGCCAATACAATGTATGATGCTGCTGTGAAAGAAAAAGGAAGGATCTCGAAGTATGTTTACGGCTGTATTTTCACTGGTTGGTTTGCTGGAAAATTAGTGATTTACGAAGTGTGCGCTCGAATGATGGGAGAGATGATGCATTAGTTATTACGGATGATAGGTCATTACAATTACGACATTCTGTGACTGCAAATGACTGGTTGTATGCAGTTGTTCTGTGATGAGGGATAGCGATTTTATGATTACCTCTGGTATTTAGTTTATGTATTCAAATCAAGGCTATTGAAGTCATTGGTAAAATACTGAGGGGTTTTATAATTTAGTGTTTGATAGAGTAATGACAGAAAACAGACAGAGTTTCCCGCGATATTCCAGACATTGGCAGTTTACTTTGTTATAATATTCTGTAATAAAATCTGCAATTTTCAAAATGTAAATGAATCGTACGCATGAGGTAAATTTCTTTAAAAGATCCACGGGATTAGTTTATAAATTAGCTGGAGTTGACCTTGAAGTAGTTGATACGGTGAAATACCTAGGTGTTACATTCACTAAAGACTTAACTTGGGGGACCCATATACGTAAAGTCTGCGGGCAAGCATATAAAAAATTAGGATTTATTAGACGCATTGTCGGCAGAAGTGACTCCAAGGTCAAGGAACGTTGTTATCACGCTCTTGTAAGGCCCCATTTAGAATATGCATGCAGCGTATGGGATCCGTGTGAAAAAGGCCTCATTCGGGAAATTGAGAAGGTCCAACGCCGGGAAGCTCGTTTCGTGGAAAACTCTTACGATAAAACGAAAAGCGTCACTGAAATACTTATGGAGTTGGGATGGGAATCATTGGAAGAAAGACGACTCAATGCTAGGTTAAACTTACTAAATAAATTCAGATCCGCATGTTTCAGCACCGAGGTCTCGAAAATTATTCGCGCTCCAACATACATTGGTCGCTTGGATCATGGGTACAAAATTCGGGAAATACTACCTTGATCAAAATGTTCCCGGAATTTATTCAGAAAATTAAAAATACAAGTTTATTCACCTAAATCTATATTGTCCCCTTCAAATTAATCCCCATCGACTGCAACACACTTATGCCAGCGCTTGATCCAATCCTCAAAACATTTTTTAAATTCGGTTTTCGGTATGTCCATCAGTGCTTCCTGCGATTTTTCCATTACTTCCTCTCGGCTGCTAAAACGCGCTCCCCGTAATGGTTTTTTAACTCGATTGAACAGAAAGAAGTCACAGAGAGCCAAATCAGGTAAATTCGGTGGCTGTTGGATGGTATTTGTTGCATTTTTCGTCAAAAAATTACGAATAATGATAGCACTGTGCGACGGTCTCGACGCACTGTGCGACGATTTCTGGTCTCTTTCTGCGAATTGCTTCACGCAAACGTCTCATAACGCCCAAATAATACTCTTTGTTTACTGTCTGGCCTTCTGGCAAAAATTCATGATGCACTACACCGTTGTAATCCATGAAAACCGTCAGCATTGCCTTCTTTTTTGACTGAAAACGACGTGGTTTTTTTGGTCTCGGCTCATTTGGTGAACGCCATTCACTTGCTTGATGTCTGGATTGCGTGTCGTACTCATAAACCCACGTCTCGTCTCCAGTAATGATCCTTTTGATGAATGTGGGATCGGATTCAGCCTCGCAAATCATGCGACGTCAACACGGTCTCTTTTTTGCATGAAATTGAGGTCTTTTGGCACCAACTTTGCTGCTACACGACGGAAACCCAAATCATTAACCACAATATCTTGGGCGGATCCATAGGCAATGTTCAAGTCCTCCGCTATTTCTCTGATGGTTAATTTGCGGTTATTGACCAACATTTCTTTTACTTTATCAATTTTTTCACCGACTTTCGATGTCGATGGTCTGCCACTGCGTTCATCATCTTCGATTGACTCACGACCACTTCTGAACCGCTCGTGCTACTGGTAAACGACCGTTTTTTTTAGAGAATCGTTGCCGAAACACTTTTCCAACATTTCCAACGTCCGTGCGCCACTAAATCCGTTTTTTACGCAAAATTTAATACAAGTTCGTTGTTGCAAATTTAAATCCATTTCTGCAATTGTAAAAAATCGCCAACACACACAGAGATAGATGTACTCTTGGCTACGTAACTTTTGCAAATTTCAAGTTATGACACTAAGATTTAAAGGGAATATCAACAACAGATGTACCAATTTAACAAAAAAACAGAACTCAAATCGGAACGATGGGAGCGTCACACGGTGCTTATTCCGGGAACTTTTTGTTCAAGGTAGTAGATGCCAGGACTAGCAGACTCAAGGACTCCTTCTTCCCACGGACAATACGGGATAACAACTGTAGGGTCACACTCGGAGATAACAAAAATGCCACTTGCCACCCTCGGCGTCTAGGTAACAATTAGTTAAACTCAATTGCATGCACTTTCACTAACCTCCTGTGTGTTGTGTCAAAACCCTTCCCGCATGCCATTAAGTAATGTATTGCTGTTTACAGTAATGCGGTATTTCTTTTTTCCTTTTTCGGGTGGTGACCTAACACCCCCCGCCACACGCCCTTGCGGCGGCTTGCGGGGTATTATGTAGATGTAGATGCCCTTTGTAGTTTTACCGACAGCTCGATAGAAAGGTCTTGAATTTAAGGTTGTTCTATTTTAGTTTAGGATGTCAAATTGTATAGTGTTATGTGACAGATGGAAATTTAGCAGTGGTTAGTCCATGACACCACCCAAAACTTATATGTAACTTTAGACTATCATCCTGTCTTCATTTGTTCTTAGCATGATTTTCAAAAATCTCAGAAATAAATAAACATTACTCTCTTTAACAAGTTTAGCAAAATGGTTCTCAAGAAAATACTTGGGCAAATAAGTCAATTTTATGACATTCCATGTGGTTTTGCTGCCTCAATACCCTTCTCAGCTCGATATTTCCACGTCCATCGCTGGTATTCTGGGTCACCCTTTTGCGCAATCGAAGTGTAATGTGCTCGCGTGCGAACATTCTCCACAGCTGCAGACTAAGACAAAAGAGAATTGATGACAGGAGAAAACGCACGTCACGAAACGCAGTTACCGTTAAAGTCACGTAAACTTCAAATTAAGTGGATAGTTTTACTCTCCTCGCCTCCTCGTAGGCTTAAAAAATATATTTGTAAAAAAGGCGCAAAGGGAAAAACAAACGCCCTAAACGACGATTAGGACTTATTTTTAATGATTCCTGCTTTCGTAGCTCAACTGCTTTGTCGAGGCACGCGATGGTCGAGTTCGGGAGCCCGCCAATTGTAGGTAAACGTCCTCTCCATGGAGGGACATAGTCTTCGGCGAGAAGCACGAAGGGGAGGAGTGACCTAATCACTTCAAAGGGCCCCCGTGACCTCCCTATCTTGTCACGCGGGAGACAAAAGCATACGCATATGTAAAAGACGAACTGAGATAAATCATGGCACTAAAAAGTCTCTCTCCCATTACGTGGTCTCACCAGGATAGAACTATTTTTTTTCTTCTTTTCTGTCTAAAATTCACTTAAGCACTGCTTTTTCTCGATTTACGAGAATGAAGCATTCTAAAACTGTTTCAGAATCACGAATCTTTATTCACATGATCGTAAAAATTATTTCTGGGTATTAATCAAATCGTAAACTCAAGAGGAAAGAAAACAGGACAACACTTGTACACGAGCAACTAACTTTTATCCGATAAGGAGTGTCCTCGTTTCAATAGTGGCCACAGTCGTAATAAAAAAATGTTTAGCACCATCGATGGAAATGTAAGTACAGTTTCTAAAAATTATATGAAGTTATATTTTGGCACAATTGAAAATTGAATTTCCCGAATAATTACACAAATTGCTATGGCGTCGTTTTGGTTTTCTAGGTGGGTACGTTATAATTTCCTCCAAAGATGATCAAAAGTCATCATTTTCCTCCTTTTTCTCATTTTTTCGTCAAATAAATAACTAAAAATACCATTAAAATGTTTGCTGTGTGCTTAGCAAATAGACATCAGCCGTGGTAGCATGCATTCAAAAATATATTTGTTATTGTTTATTATTTTTTTCCATTCCCTCTTACTTCCCTCCCCGCCGTACCAGCTGCAATATTTCTCGTTGTGAATGTCAGTCGTGAGAAACCTTTGTCATGAAGATGACATGGGCATCAAAACAGTTCTTTTTTCCGCGAACTTTTCCCATTTTCTCACCCAGCCACGTCTCTCCCAACCGCTCTCCTCCGTTCCCCTTCCTGTACTTTTAGCTTCAACCTGGTACTCTTTAATCTTGCTATCTTTTCCAACCATTATCACCCTTCTTAACTCCCCCCTCGTTCGATATCATTAAGAGCCTTTAGCGTGAATGAGTTGCAGTAGTTCTATACGATCTCCTTCCAAAAATTTTCAAGAAAGTTTTACTCGTCCATAAAAAAAAGCACGGTTCTCCAATACGGTCTTCAGTATCTTCGCCCTCAAGAATTAAGTAATGCCCTGTGTAGGATATATTTTTTCCCTTCTCCCTAGTTCTATCTATCCCCTTCATTTCCACCCTTATTCTTCTCCTCAGTCTTAACTCCTTCTTGTCTTCCCCTCTTTGAATTATTTAATATCTATGGTCCGAATAAATGCATTTAATATAAGCAAATAATCGAGGGCTAAATATATATCGAAAAATTAGCTTTGCAAATTTCCACAACTCAGTCAAATACTATAAAGTGCAGCAGACCCTCCCTATTAGTGATATATTTTATTATATATTAAGTTGATAATTAACTGTGGCGAAGTCTGATGAAAATACGAGGTAGATACTCTTGGGTAGACATAACTACACAGAAATGGGTGGAATTTATAATACGACAAGGAAATGTAGGCAATTGGAAGGTGTGGGTGGTATAATTAAATGAATTTGCTTCTATTTCAGAAAATCTCGATTAATCTAATAGCATAAACATTGACGAAATAATAGTTTAAAAGTTGTTTATTTGTTAAAGTTGTATATTTGTTAAAGTTGTTTATTTTGCGAAATAATATAAGCATCACAGATTAAATGTATTTGTAAAGGAAATAATCGAAGGAAAAATTAAAGGAGAGGTTCTTGAAGAAGATCAACAGAATAAAACATGTAGGTCCAATAAAATACGATTTAGAGCAAAGATGCTATGAATCAAATGTACATATGCAGTGAGAAGTGAAGAAGAACGCAAAAGATTGCAGCAGTATAAGGAAAAGAAGAAAGATATGGGTTAGACATTAATGACATCTAGCGGCGTAAAGGAATAGTTATGAGGAAAATACATAGAAGAAAAAAAGGCAGGAATGTCTCAAATGGATGATGGAGAAAAAGGTAAAAAAAATGTATTGCAAGTGAAGATGGATGCAAGAAAACGAAAGCACGAGGCAGAATAAGGGTGACTGATAATTAGCATTGAACTCGAGAAGAACGAAAGGTTTCAGTAAACCAATCTTCAAATTGAAAGGATACTGATGGAATAAAACTAAAGGACGAATGATTAAAAAAAACTAACTAATTAATTATTAACTAATTACCAACTAAAAAAAATAATTAAATATTATTTTACTGTCAAGGTTTGATGCAAAAGTTAACAGGATAGCCTCAGTCAATCTCTTTTATTTTTCGAACAGAGCCATTTCGGGAATGAGGCACCCAGCACAAAGAACCCTTGAGAAACTGCGACACTCCCCTTATATACACTCGACATTTCGGAACAATTTTCTCCTTTTTCCCTGATACCAAGCAATTGAGTTGGTGCGCAAGTGCAATACTGGTGTGAAAAGCGATCGTATTCAGGGTGCGAACTGAGATCTACTCAACAGACTGCCTAATGATCGGAGTACGTACTTTGTTTTCACTTACGATTCGCTTACAACTAGCCTCTCAAAAACGTCTGAGTAATTCACCCGTGAGCATAATCCCATTAGGCGTGTACCGTTGAATTAACGGTAACTGTTTATTTCCGTCTGGAAACCTATATAGCAGTAGAATTAATGGGTTAGGTGCGAAATTGTTTCTGCGAAGTTTCGTCGGTGAGACGAATCACGTCTTCGGTATTCAAAAACAGGACGCCTGTTGGAAGCATACAATTTAATAGAGGATTCAAAGACTCAAATGAGCTGATAAAATAGTTTCACAGATTTACTTGTAATTGCGGGTAAAATGGTATTAGAGGTATAGCCAGAACTGGAGAAAGATACGCATAAGAATCGGTGGGGAAATGCTATATCAGTTTTGCGGATAACTGAGCTTTAGTTCAAGCTGTAAGCCAAGGTTTACAAAGATTTTTGCAGAGTGTATTAGAAAGTAATTTTTATCGGTATGGTATGAAAATAAATGTAATAAAACAAAGGTTATGTGGTTTCCGTGAAAGAGGAAAACTAAGATAGGTCGTGGTGGAAATAGGAGGTCATTAATTTGAACAGGTGAAATATTTCACATATCTTGGAAGTGTTTCGGATCAAAACGGTCAAAGCAGCAAGGGCATAAGAAGAATAATTGCTTTAGGCAAAGAAGCTTTCATAAGAAGAAGAGAATAGATGACAGGGACCTTGAGTGACGTTGTTAAGTAAAGGATCGTCAAAACTTTGATATGGAGCGAAGTTATGTACGGTGCGGAAACGTGGTCATTGAAGTAGGATGATAGACGAAGATTGGAAGCTTTTGAAATGTGAATGTTGAGAAGAAAAAGTTAAATTCACAGAAAGGAAAACAAACCAAGTACTAGACATAGTGGGGGAGGGGTATTGTGATAGGATTGCTTGGAGGAATCCAAAAAAAGTTGCAAAGGGGGCAGGAAAGATGAATGCACAGCATTTTTCTTGGCGATGGAGTGTTGATTACAGTGTTAGAGGGGAGAATGTAAGGAAAACGAGGAAGGGGTAGGAATAGGAAAGGGATTCTCCCACGGAAATGTAATAGGGCCTCTTCTGTTCTTAATATAAATGACTTAAGCTTACACGTTAGTATCAATCTCAGGTTATTTGCTGACGACACGGTGCTGTACAGGGAAATAAGGAGCCGACTGCGACAAGTTCGATTAATCTGTCGAAATAAACGAGTTATAAAATCAGTCCTGTCTTTTTCTGATCACACCTTGTAAGTTCTCTGTAGGCTTTTCTCAATGCATACGTCTGAAAAAACTTCATTTGTTGCGCTTCAAAACAAATATTTTTCACAAGTTTTCGTAACATCAAAATGCCCATCGCTTCTTTTATTGTTCTCCTTACTTATTTCTTCACCCAGGTACAAAAAAATAAACACACACGTATTAGAAGTCTTAGAAGTTTTTCTTAGAAGTTTACATTTTGCCGTTATTGATTGAGTCTTCTGAAAGTAAACCCTCTTCTTGTTAGCTACGAGTCTTTTCCCTTCGTCATTTTCGACACGAAAGACTTTCCACAAAGATCCTTATGGATAGGCATTTATCATTAAGTTTTAAGTGAAGGTCCTCAAAAGGTTGCGGAAAAGAGTACCACGCACCAGAAAGGAGATATTTGCCAATTGGAGGCTGCACTACGACGACGCGCCATTCCACACCTCCTTCCTCGTGACCAAGTACCTCCCCAAGTACAAGGTGACAACACTGTCCCAGCCGCCCTACACACCCGATGTGGCACCGCCGGAGTCATTTTTGTTCTCAATAATTAAAAGAAGCTAGAAAAGCAACCATTTTGGAACGGCGGATAACGTCAAAGAGGCCGTGATAAGAAGCATGAACGAGGTTCACGTAAACGTCTTCCAGGAAGCGTACGGTGATTGGCAGGGGTGCGTCGATGCACAAGGGTTTTATTTTGAAGAGTTTTAGTAATTCGTACCCTGATCTGCAGTAAATATTTGTTCCCAGATTTATTCTAAATATGTTTAGGACAAACCATGTCATAAAATTATTTGATTGATGATTCGACTCTTCCCCTCCCGAGGCAAAATAAAAAGCGATTGATCAAAAACAAAATAACGCCAAACGGTGTCAACATCCCATTGCAATCGTCAACACCAATACGGGTCCGGAAACCGCAAGAATGATCGAACCCGTTTCCCTTCTCGACAGGAATCGGAAAATGTCTTATTATAATTACGTTCGAACAGTTAGTTGGTATATTGGATGTTTTTAGCCTTAACTTTGTAGAAATCCATTATCACTAAATTTAAATCGGCGTCATACTCAGGTGCCATAAGGTACCTGAGGATGACGCTAAGGCGACGAAACTAGTTGTACCGAATAAAATTGAGTGGAAAGATACGTTGTTATTTTTACTTCAGTGTGCCAGCTGGTTGTATATCAACGGCGAAGGAGAAGAACATGGCTGCGAAAGAAAAACTTCTGTCAATCGTTCGTCCATGAGCAGTGTTTTCAGGCATAACAGAGTATGCTGTCGCGTTTCGAAAATAAATATTCACCCACGCCGTAATTTGGTCAATGGAAAATGATATTTGACGAGGGCTGTTTGTTCTAAAGTAATTAATTTTTCAAATTAGTCAAAGCATCTGAGTTAAAAGCATCATCTAGAGAAATAGTGGATTCATTATTAACAGGGAAAGCTAAGATTGTTTACGATCATCGCCCGGGGACGGTAAGTATTGCTAAGGTAATTTCGAGACCGTTTCTCTGATTGAGAAAAAGGAAGTTCTTAGCCTCGCCTAGGCGTGTTTGGTGTTGCCTAAAGGTGTGCGAGTCCAGCAAAGCTTCCTCTCCGGGACACGCGCGTAGTCCCAACGGTAATACGAAATGTAAGTGAACGCATTTCGAAGTCCCATGCATCCAGCCATTAAGTGAGACGTCAGTTGGCAGCCACGAAGAAACAGGTTCAAGGCCCTGGTGTATGCTTCCGCAGGTAAGAAATTGCAAATAAATATCAAATCTTTCAGAAAAAACTCTTTTATTTTTTAGCCAATAACAACGTAGGTGTACGTATGGAAAAAAATTTACTCGGTCAAAGTTTTTTATGCCTTCCCTTTATGATTTTTTCCTACTGGATTAAAGAAATGTCATTTTTTAGAATATTTTTATGGTTCTATATTATATACAACCACGATTTTGCATTATTTTGCATTGATTTATGCTCACAATGGGACAATCTTAACTTTTTTTTTAAATTCATATATCTAATTTGAGTAACTTGACGTTTGAGTTTTATTATTATTGTAATTACGACCTGGACCAATAGCCGACACATTTAATCCTGATTTATTCTTTTCTCAAAAATCCAAAACCTTTAGAAAAGGTTAATGTTTGTTAATTGCCAGGCTAAAATGAAGTAGCATTTTTATTTATATTTACATTTCGTTACAATTAGGAAAATTACCCGGGGCAACAGTCCAGTGATGCACCCCTATAATGCACAAGAAGAACGTATGAAACAAAATGCAGAAGGTGCAGTTTGAAGGTGGAGTGAGAATTCCTAGCATCAATATGAACCTTGAGTTTTTAAATAGAATTAAGTAGCTCTAGGCGTACATTTAAATTTTTGTAACTCGTTGTTAATAATGACGAAACCAGTAATTTTATCTGCAACTCAAATAAATCAAAAAGTATTTCATAATACAAATGTAGACAGAATCTTCAGAAACGTACACTTATCGGTAGACAGATTCCGTCTCCGAAATTTGATAATTTATAAAAATCTTTAAAAATTAAGATTCGCGTTTTTTCTATAAAATTTTGTTTTCTTTAAGAGGAATTAACTCGCAATAACATGAAAATATATCTCCTTACGTTATTTCTTTTATGAAAATACTCATTTTCAGTTGGATAGAGTAATTTCGAGAGGTCACTCGGAGAAAAATTTAAAAATATTTAGTGAACTTTAAGGACATGTGGTAACGCTTTCAAAATTTTCTAAAATTTTTTTACATTGGCATAATATTTTTAATGAATCAGCCTTTTGGCTATGATAATAAACTCATTTCTTTCTATTTCAGTTAAAACCTTATGGTATAATATGCTTGCTTTCGTAAAATTCTTCTGATACGTTTAAGATAATAGAAATTAGGGACCGTACCAAAACCTACCTTTAATAGTTGAAAAACCTTCAATGAAGCTGAGTACCTATATCGATACTGAGGAAAATCGGAGAACTTAGCAACACGACTACCTGGCCTAAGTATATACTTATGTACCCGTATAATTGCTATAACTAGAAAATAGTGAGTAGACATTATCAATTGAATTCCTCTTTCGCTATTTGTATAAGAGAATTAGACAAAAGTAGAGCGTCAGATACGAAGAATTTGAATAAAAAAATCTAAAATAATTCCGGTCGTCAATTTTTGAGCTGGTTTATAGAAATATGACTTATTTGCACTCGAATATAGAGGTTCCTTTTTCCTCCCAAGTTTTCAAGAATCAAATTCTTCATCATGAGCAACGGAGTAGAAATCGAGGTATCCTCTTTGAAAGCCGATTTCATTCACGGGAAAAATATACTGTCATATCGATTTGTTTTTCAAAATATGCACCGAAACACACAGACTAATAATATTTTGGAGCCACGAAGACACGTTGAGCGATCGCTTTAGTTCATTCAAGGCAGCGATCGATCGCTTGGTGTTCGTTCGCAGAGCGGAGGAAGCGACTCTGGGATGGATTCCATCGGGGCAAAATTCAGTTACGGGGAGCGTCATACTCTCCTTGATTTATGCCCTGACCGCGCAAAGATTTGGACACCCGCTCTCCCGAAGGCGAAAACGTCTTGAAAACACAACCAAGAACTGTCAAAACAATCACGAAACAATGTTTGCCTGATTTTTTCCTTCACTGCCACAATAAGTTTCCAGTGAAAAAGGAATGCTGGGAGCTCCCACGCGAGGCCTTCCACGAAGGAAATGTGTTTCCTTTCGGGCGGGCGAGATAGAAAGAGGGGAGGAGAGAAGGAGGCATCGGGTGGGTGGCCAGCTCCTTTCCCGAGAACTTCTCCCGATGGGGAGGAGGCATTGGATGCACCCCTTTCCCTCATCCGGACACCCTTCAGGGTCGCGTCCAAATAAATGCCATCGTCAACGGAAGGCGCGACGTCACACACATACGCGGGTAAGTGGGTGTATACACCCGAAGTGTCATCCACGCATTATATATGGGTCTCAAGGTCCTCTGCTCCTCCAGCTGAAGAGGAGATGATGCCTCAGTGGCTGTCCTAGGGTTTTGGGTCGGTTGAGGAACAAACTAGAGTGGAGGAAAATCTCGTTTGTCCCAAACAACACGGAATACCAAATTTAGTAACAGATGGTGGACTTTCGCGCCGGTTTGACGATGACTTTAGAGTGAACTGATGCGAATGGACCGCGAAGTTGCTTCACGTCCCTCTTGTGCAGCAGCTAGGGTTTTCAGGAGGTAATCAGACGTCACCAGAGACGCAGTGGGCAATGCTGCAACAAGATGTTCAACGCGCAGCAATAATCTAAAGTCACATTTTTATTATTAGGTAATCTACCGGTTAAGGTAGGTTTTTAGATGGACACAACTATCAAATAAACATTTTGTAACTCCAAACAAAACCCAATCCAGCAGCTTACTCTACATCAGGTCTCTATTCATCTCTGTGTACTTCTTTCCTCCCTTCATCCCGTCCAACATCCCTATCCTGTTCCTGCCCTTTCCTCGCTTGCCCAACATTCTCCCCTCTATTACCTTCTTCAACATTCCACTACCACTCAATATGCCTTTCATCCATTTTTCCTGCCTCGATAGGATTTCTCTCAACAAACCCCTCTCCTCACCCACCATCTCCAGTACTTCCTCATTTGTTTTCCTTTCGGTCCATTTCACCTTCTTCATTCTTCTCCACACCCACATTTCAAAAGCCTCCAATCTACGTCTATCCTCCTGCTTCAGCGACCACGTTTCCGCGCCGTACATAGCTACGCTCCATATCAGAGTTTTTACGAGTTTTGTCTTAACATCCCTACTCAACGTCCACGTCATCAACTCCCTCCTCCTTGAGAAAGCCTCCTTGCCTAGCGCAATTCTTCTCCTTACGTCCCTACCACTTTGACCGTGTTGGTCCAAAACACTTCCGAGATATGTAAACTGTTCCACCTGCTCTATTTTTTCCCCGCCTGTTTTAATATTTAGTTTAGCCTTTTTCTTTCTGGAAAATCGCATAACCTCTAAAGTCACATAGAAAACCAAATCTAGATTAATGCATTATGTATTCAAATCACGAAACTGAATATCACGAATCAATGTAAGTAATTAAATCCATGTATTCTGTAATCTAAAAATCACGTGAAGAGAGTTAAAAGATTATAACTATATATTAAAACTACTTAACGAGTATTAGAACTCCCGTAAGTCTGGTAAGCGTCATAATTACGGGTTGTCAATCCGAGGATTGGTTTTTAGCAGCTCTCCAAACTACGTACTCTTAATTGCATCAAGCGCGACCTCCCAGAAGCACTACAATATAATTTTTTTATATTCTACCGTTTAATGCAAGATTTTTGATGAAAACACGCTGAACAGCGATATATTTCTTTTTCACTCCTAACAAAACAGCAGGCATCCGACACTACAATTCACCCTTAATTAATTCCGCACATTTCCAAGTTCACTAATATTCGTTTTTTTAATTAAATATTATTAAATTTAATATTCGTATCAATTATTATTAAATTCAATGTTTGTTTCCTTTTTCTCGCCCCGATGTCATCTGTTTAACGTTCTTCATTCTAACGCAGACTTAAAAATTTCATTGCAAAACAAAATACTCTGCATTCACCTTTCGTATTCCTTTTGGAACTCTTCTTTGGATTCCTGTTAACGGTCCTCTCTTCTCCCCCATTACTTCTAGTACTTCCTCATTTATTTTCTTTTCTGTCCACTTCATATTCTATATCCTTCTCCACAACCACATTTCAAAAGCCTCCAATCTTGCTTCAATGAACATGTTTCCGCGTCATATACAACTACGTTCCATATCAATATTTTGATAAACCTTTTCTTAACATCCTTACCCAACGCCTCTGTGATCGATTCCCTCATCCTTTTGAAAACTTCTTTTCCTAACCAGATTCTTCTCCTTATGTCCTTACTACTTTGGCCATTGTGGTCCAAAACACGAGATATTATGAGAAAAACAAATTTGCACTTTTCCACAGATTTATTTGTAACGTACAACGCGTTTCAGTTCATCGAACCGTCTTCAGGCACGAGACAGGATTCAACTTGTTATATATCATGTTTATACCTGTTTGAGAAAGGGGGAGAAAAGAGTGAGGAGTAAGGTAGGCGGGGACAAAGAGAAGAAGTATGGAAAACCCAAAGAAACAGGGAAACTAAAGTAAGGGAGAGGTAAAAAGAGGGTAAGGGGGGGAAGATAAGCACGAGTGGTCATTATTTGAGAGGTCGGCGGCAGGTAGCTGGTGGTAGGAAGGAGAGAAGAATAAAGGAGGGTTAAGCGGAAAGTGGACATGGGAGGGATAGAGGCAGGTTGAGGGATGAGGTATAAGTGATTCTAAGAAAGACATTATCAGGGAAGGGTTATTCGACACATAGTGAGAGTGGAGAGTAGGGGGTGATTAGATGGGAAATACGCGAATGGTGGAATCAGTAGGAGAGAGCGAGTTTCACTGTTTGCTGTGGATACGGTATTCTGGAGAGAGGATAATACTACCTTGAACAAAAAGTTCCCGGAATAACCACCATGTGGCGCTCCCATCGTTCCGATTTGAGTTCTGTTTTTTTGTTAAATTGGTACATCTGTTGTTGATATTCCCTTTAAATCTTAGTGTCATAACTTGACATTTGCAAAAGTTACGTAGCCAAGAGTACATCTATCTCTGTGTGTGTTGGCGATTTTTTACAATTGCAGAAATGGATTTAAATTTGCAACAACGAACTTGTATTAAATTTTGCGTAAAAAACGGATTTAGTGGCGCACGGAGTAGTAGTAGTAGTAGTAGTTTATAAAAATATTGTCATTTGAAATAACATTCATATTTAATTTTACAATTTCAGGTTGCTCTAAAATATCAAGTCTTTTCCCCTTATTTTTGTAGTGTACACTACAATGATGATCTCTTTCAAAACTTCCATATGTTTGCATTAATTCTTATTCCATACCGATCACGCTGATTTTCTAAAGGACTTCGCAATAAGTGCAACCCCTTGATTGACTGACTAAATAAATCTTGGTCATCCGTAAATATAACTTAGAGTAGAAGCTCCCAAAATTATTTTACTACCTGCCAATCTCTTACGGGAATCATGTGCAGTCTCCCGGAAGGATTAAATACGGATGCCATAATGAAAAACATCAATGCGATAATTTCACGCATCGTGTCTTTGCTAAGTCATGCAAGTCTTGACTGGGCTGATGATGTTTCCGACGCAAAGAACTCGACAATAATACAACTGAAATTCCAGTTGTGGATAAGAGGCTAAAAAGATCCATTCATCATCCTTCGAATATAATAAAAATATATCAAAAACATTAAATTATCCATTGACTGTGAATCATTATTTAGTATTCACTATTCGAAAAATTTCCTAAACTGCTAATCTACTCTGTTTATTGAAATACCAAATGTCCCGTGATGTGTTACCACTAAAATGGAATAACGATCTTATCCTTTTACAGCCTCTCGTCAGCCAGATGCCATTGCTTGCGCTGAAATTGCTATTATTAAGAGCATGGAATACGAGTACATTATCGTTGAATATATTTGAACTGCGAGTACGTTAGTATAATAGTAGGTACTATGTATTTTTTTTGGTTTTATTGTGAACTTCTAGTAATGTACTATGTTTTCAAAATTAATAAGAAAATATAGCTTTGATGATGTCACATAAAATCGACTAACAGAATTACTTTTGAAAAGTTTGCGTAGATTGGATGAGAAAAATAAAGACAATGGGAAGGAGGGAAAAAGGCGAGTTCATCTAGCACCTTCCTAAGTGAATTGTATGCTTCATTGGGTCGAAAGAAGTGAAAACAAGGAAAATTTGAGGATGGAACGCTTGGGGAATTTAAGGGAAGCGTTGAGCGTTTATTTATGTCTGATGACAACGCAGCATTAAACCGATGCCAATTTGAAATATCCTGAATATTTGAAAAAAAAATTAGTATTTTTTTAAGAATAGGCAGAATTATTGCATATGTAGTGTAAAAGGAGAAAAATTTGGGCATTCAAATTCTCTGTTATGCATGGGCAGAATTTTCGCGTAGAAGTTAGGACATATAAAAGAGCTTGAAAGGCATACTAATTTCAAATAAATGTCACTCAGGTTATGCGGAGTTTATTAACAAATTAATGTTTTTCTAATTTACAAAATTGTATTGTATACCATCATAATTTTGGTTTGCCAGGGTTTGTATAAATGTCGTAAATACCAACATATGCTGTACCTTAAGGGGAACTCACGGAGCGAAGGTAAAATTACAGATTAAATCTCCTGCATAAATTTTAAGGATGTCTCCTTAACGATGATGTTGAAAGTGTATTATTAGCCCCGCCGTACTACGGTAGGAGAGATCACATTCATAGAGTTAGATAGATTAAGTACAGAAGAGATAGATTTAAGATATCATTTTTACCACAAACGATAAGGGATCATAATGCGTTGTCCGACCGCACTAGGGGGGATAAGTAGTTTTGGTCAAAAGTAGTCCGTAGTGTGAGATGATCTCCTTCCACTCGCCCTGGTGGTGGTCTGTAGAGTATCATACAATAAAAGAAAATAACTGAAACAGCGTTTGTGGCAAAAACAGGTCGAGGAATAGGCGAGTTGGGATAGATTGTGGATCCGATGCTTAAGTAACAAATAAATGTATAATTAATTTGCTTCCTTGGTTTGGTCATGTTGAGAGGATTGATGAAAGTCGAATCACCGAACGTGAAAAATATGAGGGAGGAGGAAATGATCCGAACGGAAGTAATATTTCATGGCAATCATTGATGAATTAGGTCGAAGGTGAAGTAACTAAAATTCTCAGGGACTGAAAAGGACACATGAAGCGAAGAGCGATGCGTGGGTGCGATAGAGGTGAAGATAGATGCATGTAAAAGTGTGACTATATGGAACAACTCAACTAGAGAAAGTAAGTTTCCTCCAACAACCGAGAATTAAATTTTTTTTCGGACGATGACCAACCCGAAATTGGGAGGCATATGAGGATAAAAGGTAAAATGATGAAAGGAAAGTGAGAATCAGAAAAAATGCACGTTTAGAGACGTAATATTCCGTAGAGCCGAGGTGTGGCACACTTGGATTGTTTTCCAGACGTCGCTGACGCAATGCTAGATGAAAATGCGGGGGAGTGCTGGAGTGCTTTTTGAGAGGGTGGTTTGTTTTCGATATCTCCTGAAACGAGGAGAGCGGAGAAGGGAGGGGGGAGGGAGAGGAGGAAGATGTTTGTCTTCCGGAAGGAAATTTCCTCCGCTGTCCGGGTGGAAAATAAAAAAAAATAATAGAACCAAATCGTCCTGGAGACGCCATGTCCCCACGGGCACTTGTGCTGCACCCCTGCGGTCGCCGATTGAATTAGTTGAGCCGGGTTCCCGAATCCCTTTTGAGTTTTTCTCCCGTGGGAGAGGGAGGAGAGGTCCCTGGGGGGGAGGGGGGAACGTGCTCGCAAAAAAATTAACACCTCGTAGATGTATTTGCATAATTCTTGCTACGCGAGGGCGTCATTGATTGCCTTTTATTGACATCAGAGGGGAAAATCGATACGACAAATCGCTAAAAACGCACATTACAATATTACGAAGAATGAGTGTTGTTTCAATTGAAGATTTTCAATTTTGCGTGAAAACATAAATTTATCATTTGGAAAACTTGATAAATTCAAAGAGATCATGACGAGGAGCGTGAACGAGGTTCACGTCGACGCCTTCCACCGCGGGAGCACACCGCGACTTTAGTAATTTTTTACTTTTATCTGCAATAAATGATTTCCCAAGTTTATTTTACTTGTTTTTTAAATAGATCCTGTAGGTATCTGCTAAGTTTACTCCTCCGACAAAAAATCTACATCGCCACCCCTGACCTGAAGACACCAGCAGGATGGCTGGAGAAGTTATCAACAGGGACAATGCAACGCGGATGGTATCCCCAAATCCGAGATTCATTAAAACGTATGTTGAGTTTAGTATTACAATTAGCTCTTCTAACGGCCAACCTAACAATTTTAGGATGATCACCTGATCCTTAGACAACCATAGTTGCACACCATCCTCATTTCTGATGGTAAAGTTTTTAAAATCGTTTTTTAAATTTTGGTTTTCATTTTTGGACTAATTCACTGAAGAATTCTATATTTATGATATCCAAGATACTTCCCAAAAGTTCCTAAATGTTTTATATTATTTTTTCGGGTAAATCAATGACTTTCTATTGTTTTAGGCTCAACTTTGTGGAAGTTCATGTTCATTATTTATTTTATTAAGAACACAATGTATACAACCACTGCTCTTTATTATCGTACAACTAGTTTCAACGCTTAGGCGTCATCATCGGGTACCTACTACCTGGGTACGCATTGTGATCCTTATAAAATAAATAATATCAATGACTTTCTATCTTACGAAACCTCGAGACCATATATTGAACATAGGTGCTCGTTTTAGGTTATGTTAAGTCTGTAAATTCCCCGAACTTTGGAAATAGAAATGTGCGTAAGGAATTTATGCAAAAACTACGGTCGGTAATAGACAATAATTAAAAAGAATGCTCCGTAGGACTGAAATTATTTCATGTTGGCTCTAAGTGAATAAGTGACTACAAAGAGTGGAATTGTTGCAAAAAATCATATTCCCTGTTAGATTGTTTTTTTTTAATCCGAGTTACTGATGGTACTAACCCGGTGATGGGTCATTTTTTCCTCGGGCATCGATATCGATAGTCCATGGGAATTTATGTGCTAAATTTCATCTGAGCCTGTTCATGTTCCAAAACCGATCCGGCCATCGAAAAGAAATTAGATGGGATAATTTATTTTAATCACTGCCAGAATTGCAGAAAATTGGAAACCCACGAGGTATTCCCTGAACCCATTCTTGCCAGTCATGGAGAAGACTTCGGAATCGATATTTTAGGGAGTTGATTCGCAGATTAAAATGATGTGTAAGGACATTGGTTAAGGCTGGTATGCAATTTGAGAATTTTCAGAAAAAAATCGTGAAATAACTCTTATTTCTCTTTCTTCTTGAGATATTCTATCGTCGCTTAAGAAGAGATACTATACTTCCGATACTATACTACGATACTAGTATTCTTCCATACATCAATTTTTTAACTTCTTCTTTCTGATTCCATTCCATTTGCATATTCTATTTAGGGCTGTTAGAAGCACGTTGATATCTCTAAATCGCGGAATAGAGATTCAGATGACCGCTCACCAAAGTTCAAAGGAAAAAATATCCAGCTGTTCATTGAGGTCTTAAAACCATGCGGTATTTAAGAAAGGCACCAGGAGCAGTTTGGTACAAGTGTTATATAATTAGACCCAGACCACAGTTATCAACTCTAATTTTGGATTCGATGGGTGTGAGTAATGTTCACCTAATACTAAGCCCAACGGTATGCGAAATTAACAAAATAAACGGGGTAATAAATGGGGCAAGTTACTTTCCAAGTGCCGCCTATAGTTTCCCAGGTAGATCTGGCGATCGAAAAATCACAAAAATTAGGTAAATCTGAGCATCATTTGGAAATGAACCTGTGTGAATGGAGCGTTATCACTCCATTTAACAAATGCTATAGCGTCTCCATTTTAGCATTCTTCCCACCTTCCGATGCCTTACTCAAAACTAAAGACGCCCATGTGGCTTGTAGACGCCTTTAATTTCCCTGGAAAAAATATTAGGCAAAAAACCTTACTCCTCACAATTTTCCATCCCCCCTCTTCACCCAAACCTTTCTACATAAATCCCACACCATCCAAAACCTTTCCCCGCCCTCCCCTCCCATCCATCCTTTTGCTAATCCTTCTCCTCAGTTCCTTTTGTATGCATAAGAAAGTTGTTGTGCCACCGAATATTTCGAAATACGTGTGTGTTTCCTTTTTTATATTTCTATCTATGCTAGTGACGACCAAGGTATCTCGTTCCTTCGTTTGAAAATTAATACGAACTTGGACGTAACTGAGAGTAAGCGTTGGCCACCATAAAATTATATTTGTAGAAATGATAATTAAATTCACGAAAGTAACCAAGGAAGAGCATTGAGAATCAAATTGTTGAATACCAAGCGTTAAGTACCCAGGAAAAGCGTCCATCATAGGAAGCTTTAACGACCTTGAGAGAAATTAAAAAAAACACGAGTCACAAACATTTAGGTTGGAAACTCACAAAGCCGGCTCAGAAAAATATTGGCGTACCTAAAAAGTATTCTTAGTTATTGCGAGTGAGGGAATTGAGAAAAACATCCCATGCAAAATAAGGAATCAAAATGACGCAACAGAAGAAGTCGGAACGGCGTTAAGGAGGCAATCTGAATTTGACTAACATTTTTTAAAATTGCTAAAAAATAAATGACGGATATTAATTTAGAGTTCCTAATGAATAGACTCTCATGGAAATAAACAAAGCAAAAATAGATTTTCCGCAAAGCCTTACGTATCTTCAGAAGCAGAGTGCTGGGCCCAATAGCCCGCAAATCGCCCTTACGACGACTTTCGGGTTGCTTCTACATGTCCCAACTAGCGACATCTTCCTTATATTTCATGCAATATGTGCCGATAGCGAACAGACTTGCGCTGCATAAGCGATGGTAAAGAATTTGTGCTAACCTAAATTTCCTCTCCCCCGTAACTTTAACGGCGACTATACGGCTTTTTTTTGACAGCATTAAAGCATTCATCAGATGCCGATTTAATCAGTGGGTCGGTTGGGCAAGGAGGACATTCTTTCTCAAAAAATTGGCGAGGGGTTTCTCTTAGTGTCGACACTCGACCTACGCCCCCCATGAGAAATTATTCCTAGCGGATCCTCTTCGTTAAAAGCGAAACATGTTTCCGCAATCGATTATCCTTGCGACAGAATAATAATAAAAGAAAAACTTCCAATGAATCTCAAGAGATTAAAACGGTCGCGTTATGAATAAAGATATCATCGACGCGTTTAGAGATGAAGTTAAGGCTAGATTGCTCAATCCTTTCAGAAATGACCTTGTAATCTCTCGAAGACGGTTATTGTTGAGGCTCCAAAACAAGTGAGGCGTGTGCGCGTTTAGAAGGGTAGGGTTTCTTGACGCCTTTCTGACGCTCATGATTAGCCTTCTCTTGTCGAAAGGCGCCAAGGGGTCCGCAGTTTAACGTCCCATCCGACGAACGGTGTACTCCCTCAAAGTGCTCTCTGCAAAGCACCTCAAGTAGGGATCGAGATGCCATTGAAAAATATCTACCTACTCTGGGATTGAAATCCGGTCCCTCTGATTGGAAAGCCAGTAGGTTAGTCACCGCACCATCCCAATCCACCTGACATTGAGTTGTAGACCATTTAACGTTGATATATATTATGGTTTTACACAAAACAAGCAAACGATTAATAATGTGGTTTAGAGTAACCTAATGAAATATATTTAATTATTTTATTTACATAGTACCCTTCAAGCTAGGGGGTGCGGAGGGAGTGATTACATAACAGGCTGATTTTGACCCAAAATATCCCCCCGTCAGGGCGATCGGACATCGTTGTCCTGCTCCTTTATCGTTCGTGGGAAAAATTACATCTTAAATCCATAAATACCATACATGTTCTACACGCCCAAATTTTATTTACATGATCTTTCCTACCGAAGTGCGATGGGGCTAATAATACATTTTCAATATCATTGCTAAAGAGAAATCCTTCCAATTTATGCAAGAGATTCAATCTGTATTTTAACCTTCATAAATAATTCCCAACATAGATCCTCAAACAAATTTTATACACCACTCAGTTTGTCTTAACAATTATTTACAAATCTAGCTCCTCTAACGCCAACGACAGCGTTATACGATTAAGAGAATGCCAGAAGTCAAACGAGTTCAACGAATCATTTTCGAGAAGAGTCGTATTTTAGGTAATATTCCAGGTAATATGTATAAGTATTTTCGAGAAAAGGTTGCCGATACCATGAAAACAGAACAATGTTTACGATCAACTTTACCGACGTCACATTACTCTCGAGCAGGTCAATGCCGAAAAATTGAAGTACTACCTACGATTAAGAATATCCTTATATAACATGAACTTCTGGAACAGCCTTGTGTGATGATATGCTAGAAAAAAGTATGAAATAACAATAAAAAAACTCCTTTATTGCATAGATATTCTTTAACTGTGATATGCATTTGAAATATGAATGTTTTACATCCCAATACATTAAATATTTATCGCACTTAGTTTATAATGAAACAAAAAATAAATTGGTCCATGAGGATTATAACCTTTTAGCAAAGAAGTAAAAGAATCAAAATATACTGAAATAAACATTATTATCAGCACATTTCGGCAATAAGGAAGGAATTAAATGTGGAAATCTTATTTAAAACATTTTTAACGAATAGAATTGCTAGTTTTTGTGTTGATCATAAGAATATTTGGTGCTTTCAAAACTTTATTACAAATAAATGAGTTTCTCATTCAAAAGCTTTCAAAAGATTGTACAAACATTTCTTAGCAATGTGGTCGTGGTAGTCATGTGGTCAGTTGGCCGGCTAAGTGAGGCATCACTAAACATTTAATGACCAAGAAAACTTGTTGAATCTCCTCAAAAAAACCAAGATGTCCAGCAATACAAGAAATACGTTTTGAAACATCGATCTCATTAATCGAAAGGATAGCTGTGGAAATTCCACTCTTCGGTACTTTTTTCAAGATATTTTTTGTCGTAAGTACAGAGTATATCTTCACTAGACTAGCGCTAAGAGCTTTACGGAATGAAATTACAGAAACTTCTTCTAACGTGTGAAAAGCGTAGTGAGACATGGAAAAGAACGAAGGAGCGTCCCAGGCAGAATGGAAGCTATCAACATTTTGTCATCGCCGCGTGACTATGACAGAGGTGGAAATGGTAGAGTTTTTTGGACTCGCCATTAAAGTCTTCGGCGCAGCTTTTCTCGATCACACATTTCAGAAGGGAATTAATTAATCAAGAGGAAAAAACTCAAACGCTTGTTAATCTGGCTGGGTTGAATGGAAAGACGGTTTTTGAGGGCGCAACTCGAGGGCCGGATGACGCAGTAGGCGTATACACCGCCTCTGTTGGAAGGCGAACTCGAAAAAAAACACGTTTCGAGTCAAAGAACAGTAGGAGACAAGTGACTGCCTTTGATATGCCTCATACCTTTGTCGTTTTTTTGAACCTTCATTTTTGGAACACCCGAAGTTCTCTGCCGAAGCCAAAAGGCGATGAGAACCAAATGACGACCGTTGCGTAAGAGAAAACACAACTTCAAGAAGAGATATGATCCCTGATTCACGAAATATCGTTGGCAAAAACGTTCGATTCAGAAGGTAGAGTAACACCCTTATCTTGCTGTCGTCACCAATTTTTTGCTGTGATATTAATAGGTTGGTGTCAGTGTGGCGCCAGATTCGCAACCAACCTCGGTGAGCGTGGTTAAGTGTTACACAGAGAGCCAGCACATTAATTCATACGTTAACCACAGGAGTCGTGACAAACACTGCTATACCAGAAAAAAACATTAGGTCCAGAGTTCCAGTATTATTTATTTGGACAGTACTCATGGCTGTATTACGCTTTTTACCCTCCTCTGGATGTGTTTTGTGTGTCTTCTTTCCAGCGAATATCGAAGGAGAGGCTGGGTTTCAATAACAAGTAACACGGAAGTGTTGAATTCAAAAAACTTGGACAGCAACAAAAAATATAAGAACACATAAAAAGAACACTCACACGTTATTTATTAATAATTTATACGGAATTTAGCTCCGTCTTCCTCAGAAGAAACAGTAGTCCTGTGTACTATTCTTTTTATGTGTTCTTATATTATATATATTATTATATATTTTATGTGTTCTTATATTATATATATTATTATATATTTTATGTGTTCTTATATTATATATAAAAAACCATAAACACAGTAATCAACCCGAAGGTCGGTTTAGTAGGTGATGGTAGAGCTCACCCGTGTACCAAGCCCAACGGCGTGTGAATATTCACACATCAGGGTAGGGGGGCCAGTTCCTTTCCCTGTGCCGGTTATGGTTTCCCAGGAAGATCTGGTACCCGAAAAATCAACTAGCTTGGGTGGAGCTGCAGGTGCCCAAAGTGCCTTGCCCGGGAATCGAACCCGGGACCCTCCGGTCAGTAGTCCGGTCTACCCGCTAGACCACCGCGACCCGCTATATTATATATAGTATTATATATTTTGTGTTCTTATATTATATATATATTATATATACATATATATATTATTTATATATATATTATATATATTTATATATTATATATATATTGTGTTCTTATATTATACATGAAAGTCGGAGGGGAATTCGTAAAATCGGTTAGGTTTGCTGATGACCAACATTAGTTGCTCAGTCAGCCAAGGGGTTGCAAGCATTGCTGAGTGAATTGGAGGTTCAGTGCGATAAATATGGGATGAGAATCAATATTAATAAAACAAAGGTTATGCGATTTTCCAGAAAGAAAAAAGGC